>CM042407.1:23790090-24207590 GCA_023634145.1 Thymallus thymallus
CTACACCAGTACACTCAAAGTCAATCTTAAATGAATAATTCTTTATTATCAGTGCACTGGAGTGGTTCCAACCAACTCAATGCACCAAGTACACATGTCGATCAGGAGCAGGGCAGCCCCGTTAGTTCTCTTATATACAGACAAGTTATATTTGCATGATTTAGCTTATTCATCAATCATAATTAATTCAGCATTAACATGTGACAGACCAATACCTCACAAGGCTTCATCTCTGTAAGCTGAGACCTTGAAACTGAAATATTTTTAATTTCCCAAACAAGGGTCTGGGTGTACTGCCAAATGTTTAAATAGATGAGTGTTGATTTTGGAAATCCAGGTCTTACTCCTTATGGAAATAGAGCATACAGTGACAAACTCCTTCATATTTCCTACTTATTTCTCATCAGACAGAAGATGACTCTGAATCAGGTGACAGTTGAGACAGGGAAGTGAAAGTAATTCTTGTTGTTTACTCTCAGGATCTGTTTTCCACTCAGGCCTGAATTAGGCTCACAGCTGGATGACAGGGTGGGGCTAAGTGTGTGTGTGTTTGTGTGTGTGTGTGTGTGTGTGTGCGTGTGTGTGTGTGTGTGTGTGTGTGCGGGTGTGCGTGTATGCAAGAATGTATGTGTGAGAGAGATGATTGAAGTCAGATAAAAGTTAATTAGATGAAGTTAGATAAAACATATTTTTAGGGCGGCAGGCATCCTAGCGTTGTGCCAGTAACCGAAAGGTTGCTGGTGTCAATACCCGAGCCGACAAGGTGAAAAACCTCTTGATGTGCCCTTGAGCAAGGCACTTAACCCTAATTTGCTCCAGGGTCGCCGTACTAATATGGCTAACAATGTCGGCCGTCATTGTAAATAAGAATTTGTTCTTAATTTACTTGCCTAGTTAAATAAAGGTTAAATAAAAACATCTTGTCCGTCGTCTTCATTGCATCTCTTGCCTCTCTGTCTGTCTCCCATCTCTGTCTCCATCTTCTTTGTCCAGTTTCCTCGTGTAGTGGAGGCCTGTGCAGGGTTCCTGGCTGACTCTCTCCAGCCAGAGAGCTGTGTAGGTGTGCTGCGTCTAGCTGAGGCCCACTCCCTGCCTGCTCTGAGGGACAGGGTCCAGGACTACCTGGTTTCAGAGTTCTCCAGAGTGGTTCAGCATGAGGAGTACCTAGAGCTGCCAGCGGGGGCACTGCAAAACACTCTGAAGAGAGACGACTTGGGAGTGACACGGGAGGAGAGTGTGTTTGAGGTGTAGTATACATTTCATTACCTTAAAAGAGCCTTAATTCTCTTGCTTTTTACAAGATTTTTCATTTACTTTATGAGGAATGCAAAAATCCATCCATCCATTATATACTCTACCATAGGCTCTGATGCGCTGGGTGCGAGCGAATGAGGAGGAGCGATGCCTCCTACTGGCTGGTCTTCTGTCACACGTGCGGCTGCCACTGCTGGAGCCGGCTTACTTCCTGGAAATGGTGGAGGCCGACCAGCTGATTCGCCGCTGTGACGAGGCCTTCCCCCTGCTGCAGGAGGCCCGCACATACCACCTGTCAGGCAACGAGGTGTGTGTGATCATGTTGGTATCCTGTTTGTGTGTATGAAGGTTAGTTTAGGGTTAGTGTGTATGTGATTTTTGACGCATCTCTGTCCATGTGTGTGTGTAGGTGGTCACGGAGCGTACCAAGCCCCGTTTACAGCACTATCTGTCTGAGGTGTTCATGATCATCGGTGGCTGCACCAAAGAGGAGCGCTTCGTTGCCACGGTGACCTGCCTTGACCCCCTGCGCCGCAGCCGGCTGGAGGTCGCCAAGCTGCCAATCACAGAGATGGAGGAGGAGTCCCACAACAGGAAGTGGGTGGAGTTTGCTTGTGTCACCTTCAGGAATGAGGTGTTCATATCCGGTGAGTGATGCAGCTAGTTTTGTTACATTCACACCGGAGAATTTGGCCATAATAGCATTTTTACTAAGATGGAGCTGAGATATTGCAGGAGGCCATATAGGATGTTTGGTTTCCTGTGTGAGAGTGCTGTATTTATCGGCTTTCTGTTTATGGGAGGGGTTAGCCAAAGAGAATGATAGAGGAGTCATCTTTGTATCTGTCCCATTATGGCATCTTTGAGTACACGGGATGCTCCATTTTGAATTCATCAATCTTCTTCTGCTACTTCTCTGAGTTGGTAAACCAACGGAAATGGTGCATACTGCCACCAGAGTGTGTTGTTTGAACAGGTATAAAGCCAAGGTTGGCTATTTACTGCCACCTGCAGTGATGGAATGTTTGCTGACAAGTATAATTCATTGGCTGATCCCTCCTGATGACCTGGATGGAATTATGTGATCATTCCTTAACCCATAGGAAGTCCCACCCAATTGATTACTTCAAAACGGTCCTCAATGGCGCTGCCCATGCTTAAACTGTCTTTTGGGCTCTAGAGGTCTCTATCATTCTCTATGGTTAGCCCTCATTGGCTGTGTTTCATTCCAAAACGTTGTCACCCTGTATCTTGTGTCCTACCTTCCCTCACTTTCTCCTCCTTGTGGATCTGAGGTAAAGGTGAAAATGCTTTGTTACTTATTATACCCATCCAGTCCTATCAGATCTATGAAGGAGACAGAGCAAGCACGAAGCGAGGTGCTAACTTTTTGGAATGAATCTAGAACTGCTGCGGTTTTCCTCATTCACACACCATTGGGATTGTACACAGACCCATATCCAGAGACAAACCCTGAATCATTGTAGAATCCCAAGGTGCCTTCGTTCTTAAGGAAAGTTTCTCTCTAGTTTGTTCCCTCTACTAAGTAAAATGTTACAGACACCTAGGTTGTACGATAAATCTTAACATTAGGGCCGTGCACAAACCTTTCAGGCGTCAGGTGCTTAAACTGAAAAAAGGGCATATGTGTGGATATTTTAGTATATGGTGGTTAGCTAGAGTCTAGACTACCTGTGTTGCTGGTGCCGACTGAGAAAGGGATGTGATTGGCTCAGAGTGAGGGTCATTGATGCCATCGCTATTCTCTGTCTTTCTACCTCTCTCTGCATGCATGTATCAGCCAACCAGACCGAATATTGATGATTTAAATCAAGTGTTATCAAGTGTTAATCAAATGTTATGCTGCTGTGGCAGTACTGTTGATATTTAAACTATAGCTAGCTACACACACTTAACCGGATACCGTATCTCAAGCCATGCATGTTTGTATACCGGGCATGAGCAATCTTAGTACAGGGCAGACTGGGAAAAATGTGCAACCTCTGTACAGGCCAGACCAACAGGCTCAACCAATGGACGTGGTGGGGGTTGGCAAACTTGATGATGTCACGGCGACTTGCGTGGGTTCAGTACAACAATGACAAAACATTTATCCCAACACCCAAAAGTGCACTTGGCGAGTGAGAGGACAGAGGGGCATGTGTCTGCCTAACCTGACTCTTCCCTGCAAACTGTCCCTCCTTTACTTAAACACATTTTTTTTTGTTTTTCTAGGTAAACAGTTGTTTCTATTTCCACTCTCACTATCATCTTGTTGCTGCAGGAGGAAAAGAGACACAGCACGAAGCGTGGAAGTACAACGGTGCCCTGGACAGGTGGATCCCCATTGAGCCCCTGGTGACTGGGCGTTGGAGACACAAGATGGCTGTTCACGGGGGGAAGGTGTTTGCCCTGGGGGGGTTCGATGGGACTCAGAGACTCACCAGCGTGGAAGCCTACGACCCATTTCACAACCGCTGGACACAGGTCAGTCTGTCGTCTGTCTGTATTATATGGTGTGATCACTCCAGTCGTTCTGCGTTGGAGCTACTGTCTGATGAGACGTTGTTACACAAGATAGCTGACAAATAATGTTTCACAAGACACATACATAAACTGCTCCGATTCATGTTCCAGGCCCCGCCCCTCCTGTTGGGCGTGAGCTCATTCGCTGCGGCAAGCTTCGATAAGTGGATCTTTGTGATAGGGGGCGGGCCCAACGGGAAGCTAGCCACTGATAGGCTGCAGTGCTGGGAGCCAGGGACTGAGAGCTGGGGCCTGCGGTCGCCCATGCCTATTGAGGCCAAATGTACCAACTCTGTCACCTTCAGGGAACGCATCTATGTAGTTGGTGAGTGGACTAAACCTGTTTTACTCTCAGTTCACCTGTGCAATCATGTTGATTGTTTGTGTGTCAGTGTGTGTTAATGTGTTGTAACAGTCCTGCTGTGTGTCCCCTCTCCCCAGGCGGTGCCATGCATGCTCTGTACTGCTACACCCCACAGTCAGACAGCTGGTCTATGGTGACCCGGCTGGGCGAGAGGGCGAGCTGCGCCATCGCAGCCTGTAACAACAAACTCTTCATCACTGGTGGCCGTGACGACAAGAACCAGGTCATTTCCACGGTGATGTGCTGGGACCCAGTCACAACCACAATGACCGAGGAATGTGTGTTACCGCTTGGTGTCTCTCACCACGCAAGCGTCACACTCCACAAGTCCTACACACACATACACAGGATAGCACCAGCGGTCGTGTCTGTGTGACAGAGAGCTGGGACTACGTGTGTGAGAATGAACGTGTGGATAAAAAGATAGGGGGACGGGGAGCATGGACTGTGTGTGGGTGTCAGCTTTTTTACTTGAATGCACAAATGTAATGATGGGTTTTGTCTCATAACTTTTTTGGAAAGTGTAATGTCACATTCAAACGGGTACCACTAAATAAAAACTCAATTTGCATGAAATGACTTTCTATCCGTAGTGTGGGAGTGTACTGTCAGAACACAGAGGCATCTATTCACACCCAACCCACAGGTCTCATACCCACATTACTCAGTTATACCCTCTCTGTTATTCACATGGCCTTGTCTTTCTCTTCTCTCTCTCTCTCTCTCTCTCTCTCTAACACTCACTCTTATCTTTTCCTACTAGCACTGACTTTGCTGATAATTACTTTATTGAGGAAAAATGTACGTACTACAGTATGACTGTGATATGTGGTTGTCTCACCTATAGTAGCTATCTTCAAGCTCCAATGCAGCTTTTTCTTTCTCAATATCAAATAATTTCTGGGTATCAATTAAGTACCTTACTGCAGGGCTGCCACAGCACTTTTCAATCAGGTTTGGATTTAGTTTCATAAAATGTATTGACGCAAAACGTCAAAAAGACGCCTCAAATTTGCCTCATGATTTGTCAACTTGTGCACAATTTCTCTGTCCTTAACATTGGAAGGCTCTTTTCGTGTCTTGACCAATCAGATTCACGGAAATCACAGGCCATGCAGCCTGGGCACAAGCACAAAGCTCAAGGCCTGCTCTCCACTTCCCTCCAGTAATTATTTAGTAATCTGATAACACATCACATCCAACAGACACAAGCAAAAACTCTTCCGTAAACGTAGCAGCCTATACAGCTAAATATTAGCCATCTGACATGCTGTATGGCAAAGAAACAAGATTATTTTTACGAAGCTGTATCATTGTGTATTCATAGCTCATTTGTTTGTGATAAAATGTGAATGGGATCAAATTTTGTTTATATTCAAACTTGGGCTGACTTGGCTACCTAGACTTTTTCAATCCAAAATGATTAACTGGAATCAATCAATAAACACAATAGTTGACATAGACTGTGAGTAAATGTTTTATTAGGCCTACAGTTCATAGGGCAGGACTACAAGATACAAACCTGCATAAAGCAAGCTCAGCCCTGTGAGTTTTGTTTTCCAATCATGTTGTTTTCTCTGTGTCTGTGTATAGGTAACCAGGCCAGGTGCATCATTGTGTATGAAAGAACAGTGAAGACATGAAACTCCCCTTTTGATCTTGTTTAGGGACAATACATGTACCCTACCTAGACTATAATAGCCTGCAACACCACAATGCAACTAATAATTGATGATGATCTTTTTCAAGTGAGTCCAAATTCTACTTTAGGCTGCAGTGAAAATGTCTTATGGATAATGGCTCAAAAGCCCTGTAATTTTAATGTTTTTATTCCATTTGGATCGGTTGTGTTTCTACTCTGGACAAGGTCTAGAAAGGCCCAGTAGCAGCCATTCTGGCTGTATTTTTACTTCTGGTACTGAATGTGCTGTCTGTTTCAGATCATCATTCTCTTAAGTCGTGCTATAATAATGTGTCCACATATTCTGCTGGCAGGCCCAGTTATCCAGGAAAGCTTAACACATGCTCAGCCTCCTCTCCAATCCAAGTGGCCATTCCTCACGCACCTAGAATCTTATAACCTAATAGAACACTTCAATATAACCTAAATATTTATCACTTAACTTTAATGTTGTCACGATCGGGTGTGTTCAGAGACCAAGGAGCAGCGCAGCGATAGTTTGACATAGTTTATTAAATGAGAACTAAATAATGTCACAAACTATATAAACAAAAAGGCAAAGAACAAGAACGAAAAACACACTTACTACAACGTGACATCAAGACAATGACCCACACACAGGTGGATGTGTAGGGTGCCTAAATACAATCCCCAATCAGAGACAACCCTGTACAGCTGTCTCTGATTGAGGATTATTACCTCCCCTAGGTAGGGTGTGAGGGCTCGACTGTGGTTCTACCACTCCCCTTATTGGGAGTAAGGTCTAACCACAGCCAAACCCTCACAAATGTGACATGAACACAACCAGTCACAATGTTTTCATCTGAAGAGGCTATTTCAAAAGTATCCTGTAGGCATGCCGAGTTCATCTGAAATGTTATTCCAGCATCCTCAAAATGGCTTGACATTAACCATTTCCATCCAGCCTTTTTATGCGAGTAAAGTACCCAACATGTAGGATAAAAAATGTCACCACATCATGGGATAGCATGCAGTTTATTAGGCTACAGATTAAATAAGTTATGGTGAACTTCACAGGGTGGTGAAAGGGCACAGTGATGAGGTTGATACTCCTTTCAATAAATATGGAGGGTCTTATTCTGGTGACATAATGATCTATGCTTGGCTGCCATTTGACAAATAAAAATAATCTTGCACTCTTGTCCATAATACTCTTATCATGTAGTAGGCAAGTATACCTGCACTGTATCTTCAAGCTGGGGCTAGAGCCACATGCCAACACCAGAGTGCGCACATTCACATTAGCTATGCAACAATCTTTGTGACAAAACCATCAGTAGTCCTAGAGATGAAAATGCTATGGAAACTCATTTAACTTTTATATGTACATGGGAATTTAACCTCAAAAGTTATTTTTATGTGCACTACGTATTTACGCAGACTTTTATCTGCAACAAGTCAATTTGATGGAAACAACTCTGATGGGACAATGCACCAGGGTTTCCCTTAGCCAGTAATTGCGGCTTTTGGCCTATAAAAATAAAATAAAAGCCAATATAGAAAATTGTAGTGGACCAAATTGTCCAGGGGAGGCTGTCTACCATAGGCTAGACCCTGAATTAGAGCTTCACATTGCACACACATGAGCCTGCTGCTGAGGAGAGAGAGAGTGAGAGAGGAGCCTTGGCCTAGGCCACTGTTGATTGTGAAGACCAAGGCCTTTTTCATTGATGTAATACAAAAGTTACAGGAAAAAAAGTATGCCTATAGTGAAAAGCCTACAAGGGGATTTAATATAAGTGTTATTAATATTGTAGTTCAAGATGAGGAGAAGGTTGGCATGGCCAGATGCAGTCTACTGTGCAACTCCCTATTCAGGTAGAATGCGATTTTGGAACGTAAATGTATTTATAATAATTTGTTTTATCATTATTATTGTATATCATTGTTATTATTGTAAGCCTATTTATTAATCGAAACAAATGTAAATATGCTAAATCTGTTTTGTTTAATTCTGCTGAGACATACGGATGTCACGTAAATTTCTCAAATGTCTGGTCAATTAAAATCTTCCTGGTCACGTTGTCCAGCGCCAATTATTCCTAAAGTTAACCCTGAAATGCTCATATTTGGTTTATATGCAGATTGTATAATATAGTCCAGAGTCTCTTTGATTATGCCTGCACATCATGGTTCACCAGCAGCCCCAACATCTAAAGGGTAAGCTACAGATTAGGGTCCTTGTATTTTACAAATGTTCCATCCCGAGTGTAATCTCTTTTCTCCTGGATAATACAGTATTTCCCGCCCAAACCAAAATTTAATTCTAAAGCATATAGATCCCTATTATGATCCCTATTTTAAAGACATATTATGATCCCAAGCCCAAAAAAACCCAAATGATTGTGCCATTATCCAATAAAGCCTATGAATGGCAACTGCACATTACACACAACAGAAAAACATAAAAGTCTGTAGATGTAGCTATGCTCTCTTGGGTAAGTAAATGAAACAAGCTCCAGTAAGCTAATCTTTTTGACTGTATTACTGCATTGTATTATACTGTATCATGTGGAATGGAATTAAACACCTCTTTCAAACCAAGCTGGGAGAGAACATGTGATGCTGGTGAAGGACATGCGGCCTACAAATGAACAATTATTGGCTAGCGAAATTAGATTTCAATTTTGAAATATAATAGGGCCTCTGTTTAATTAGTAGGCTGACGCATGCATACCTTTCATAATATTTCCCCTAATGTTGTGCAACATGTATATTAGCCTACTTCCTCTTTCTCTCTCTATTGTTGTTTCATTCCTTCCTCGCTTTCAACAATTAAATTAACATGTTCGTTTTCCTGATCGTCATCGTTGTAATGACATGTTTTAATAATAAAGGACTAGAATAAGATGCAGATGGTTTTCTTTTCTCTTCACAAAGATTGAATGGTTACTGGTCGAAAGTCTACCTCGATCCTGCCTTCTCTCTTCTTTCAAACTCCCCGATTCGTGGCCGTCAGTTCTATTGGCTGCTGTATTTAACATTCAGCAAACAGGAGCTTGCATCCCTCTTTCAATAGTCTATTAGTATAAGAAACGCTAAACATGTGTTCTTCCAGCTGCTGAGCGCATTGGACAAGAGACAGAAGTTAGAAGTTAGAAGCTTATGCATAGCCCATTGTTCATTAGCTAGATATAAGGGAAATCACAGCATTGAATTTATTACCTGAAATGATTACCTGAGAGAGGTAGGCTAGGACATACATTTAGGCTATACAGTACTAGTCAAAAGTTTGGAGACACCTTCACATTGTAGAAAAATAGTGAAGACATCAAAACTATGAAATAATACATATGGAATCACGTAGTAACCAAAAAAGTGTTAAATAACTCTTCTCCAAAGTAGCCGCCCTTTGCCTTGATGACAGCTTTACACACTCTTGGCATTATCTCAACCAGCTTCATGAGGTAGTCACCTGGAATGCATTTCAGGTGTGCCTTGTTAAATGTTAATTTGTGGATTTTCGTTCCTTATAGATAGATAGATATATAGATAGATACTTTATTGATCCCCAAGGGGGAATCAATAAGAAGAATCGCTGCCAAAGGTGCCTCAACAAATTACTGATTAAAGGGTCTGAATACAGTACTTATGTAAAGATAGATAGATAGATAGATAGATAGATAGATAGATAGATAGATAGATAGATAGATAGATAGATAGATAGATAGATAGATAGATAGATAGATAGATAGATAGATAGATAGATAGATAGATAGATAGATAGATAGATAGATAGATAGATAGATAGATAGATAGATAGATAGATAGATAGATAGATAGATAGATAGATAGATAGATAGATAGATAGATAGATAGATAGATAGATAGATAGATAGATAGATAGATAGATAGATAGATAGATAGATAGGTACTTTATGTGATATTTCAGGTTTTGCTTTGTCATTATGGTGTACTGTGTATTGATGAGGGGAAAAAACTAGTTTATCCATTTTAGAATAAGACTGTAAAGTAACAAAATGTGGAAAATATGTATATATACTGCAACTAATAGTCGATTTTGAACAGGATCATTAATTTTGGATACAAATTGAATGGAATTTATGGAGAGAGAGAAGCTATGACAGAGTGCTAGTGTGTGCACTGATTTAAAGAAACAATATTCAAGTAATATGCTGTTTTTAAATCTCTATGGCTGAAAAAAATTAAAAATAAGGTGACCCTGGAAAGCCAGATGGAGATGCGTAAATTAGTGCATTTGGTCCTTATACTACTGTGGCATATGTTTCAGCAAATGTAGGGACCACAATGGAAATAAATCTACGACTTTATTGTGCAATCCTGGTCTATTTTTACAATTATTTGTGTATATATCTATTTATTATCTATAGACAAATAAATCAATCAATCCAAACTGTGCAGCAGCAAATTGATGAATTTAAAGAGACATCTGTTACAAAACACCAAAAGGTTTAATGACATTCGGAGATTGTCAAGCCAAGCCTTATATACTGGGTAAGCCTACAAGGTAGGGAGGGATGTGTTTTCTGTTTGTCGAGATTGACGTACATTAGTCTATTTATAGTGGTGTTGAAAACGCAAACCGTGATATTGAAGTGCCTGAAGTCGGTATGTTTCGTTTATTGGTTGTGTGGTGCATTGACACAGAAACCTGTTGGTGGAAAATGTGTTGCATATATTTTATATAATTATAAATACGGCATCAAAATGTTGAAAATCTGATTCCCCCGAGCTGATCATTGTCTGCAACCGGCTCTGATTGTGATGTAATGAAACAGGCAGGGAGAATGAGCTAGTCTGTGATGGTCGGTGAACCCTCAACCTTCTGGCCCGTTGCCCTGAGTGGCATCGACTGTCCCCCCAGCAAATTCAATCTGTCCCTAACTGTACTGTAAGTTGTTCTGGATAAGAGTGTTTGCTTGACGACTGAAATGTAAAAGTGTCTCTCTCTCACACTCTCTGTCAGACAGATACACACACACACATTCATTTCTCTTTCAGCACTGCTCACTCCCACTCTTGTCTAAAGATAAGAGGCGTTAGCGGTGGCGGTAGTGTAACTGCAGCTGTGGTATAGATCTCTATATGCTGTACATCCAGGAGAATCAGCGTGTTGAGTGGTTTCTGAGAGAGGCTAAGCTACAGTTACAGTTTACTGAACATTCAGTTAGAACAGGAAGACCCCAGAACCACAAAGCACACACAATACTCAAACTATTACAGACTCACAACTCTAACATTAAATTACAAACAGCAAACACTGGATGAAGTAACACTGAGTTTAATATATGAAGTATATGTGACTACAGGGTTGTTGTGGTTAAAAAGAATGCAGTCATGCAAGCACACACACACACACACACAAAAACACACACACACAGAAACATACACACACACACACACACACACACACACACACAAACATACATACACCTAACGCCTGTGGTTCCGGGGTCCTGTCCGCCTGGGCTTTGGTATGGGCTGAGGATCATCTGGTTCTGGCTGTGGAGGCCTGGGTCGAGGCTGGGGTTTGGAGTTTGGTGTGGCCTGCGACGGAGCTCTGTTCTTTGGCCCGGTTTGGTTCTGGAATCTTTGTGGGGGATGGTGGTGGTGGAGGGATGCTTGACGCGTGGGCTGGGTGAGGGGCGCAAGTCTCATCTCCTCCTCCTCTACAGGGGGAACATCAGGGATTAGGATTCATGGGGAAGGGAGTTATATGTTGGTAACTACATTTAATGTGAATAGCCTTCTGTTTTATCATAGTACAGTTTTATCATCATGTAGACAACTGGTGTTTTTAATCATGTGTGTTCAATACCTTCTAGGCGTCTCTCACGCTGCCTGCGGCTCCAGCAGACACACACCAAGGTGATGGTGATGAGGATGAGGAGTAGACCACCTCCACCAGCCAGAATCGCCACCATCAGCCATAGCTTCATCCCAAACAAGAGCACTGTAGAGGAACAATCATCTGCATTATTATCATCATTGTCAGATATGTTTATTTAATTGAGTCTCTCCTACACACCTGTACATTCAGGGTTAACGTCGTCACTCTTCTCTTCACTCGCTTTATTACTCACTGTACATGCGTAGCGGTCCACAGGTTTGAGCATTGCCTTAGTTATTGTCAGAGTTGTGTCATTGTTTGTTGCCAGTGTTTGTCTGTTACGGCTCCACACCACGTTAACATCCACAGAGTTCTCCACATCACATCTCAGACTGACAGATGCATCAGTACAGGTGTGTGTCAGTCGTGGTTTAGACACAGGCACTGAGAACACAAAACACACACTGTAATGAGCACATATTTTCCCTAACACTGGCTGTGTGTGCATGCTTTCTGTTTGTGTAGCCTACTTACAGATCACACACAGGTGAGTTTTGCTAGACTTAATCTGTTCTCCCGTGTTCTTGTAGATGTTGACCTGGTAAGTCCCTGAATTATTTAGCTGTAGGTTAATTAGTAAAAGAGAACCATTCGGTGCGGTCTGGTGTTTCTGCTCTGTCTTCTTGTTGTCGTAAACTATCTTAGAGTCATGGGTCCACCGTAAGTGAAATGACTGTCTAAGCAACTCCAGGCCTGGGTGATCTTGGTCAATCACCTTGTTCATCCCAACAGCAGCGTACACACACTCCTCCACAGCATCTAAACATACAGTGAAATGTACATTTTACTTGGTCAGTACCCGTGCTGCAGCATTCTGTATGTTTTGCAGTTGACTAATGGCTTTCTTGGGTAGACCAGACAGGAGAGCATTACAGTAGTCAAGCCTGCTTGTAATAAAAGCAAGAATGAGTCTCTCTGTATCAGCCTGAGAGTGAAATGGCCACATCTTGGCAATGTTCGTCAGGTGGAAAAAGCTATTTTGGTCACAAGCAAGACTAATCTTACGAAGCACCATCATTTCTAATGTCTATCTAGGTCAGGCGTAGAAGGAGAGATCAACAACAAAAACTGTAGTTTTAATGGAAATATCACAATGACATCAAATAAGTGAAATGGTTATTATTTCATATTTTCTTGACTATTTATTTAACTTGATGTAGTCCTGAGAAGTAAGCTAAACTGAATACAGTCAAATAAACTCTCGTTTTCTCTACAGTGGTTAATGGATCACTGATTAAAAATAACAACGTATCAGTGTTTTGTTTTCTGTTTACACTTTTTGAAAATATTTAGAAGGAACATTTATGATTTCTTTGATTTCTAGTTTTACCCAAGGCATCACCCTAATCAAGCCAGACTAAAAGCCTTAAATCTAAGACATAAAGGGAGACAGAGTGATTTAAACTTCACCATTAACACAACAATCAAAATGAACTCACCTGCAAACCCCAGAGAGAGGAGGATGAGAGATATCAGCACCACCTCTGCCATTCTCAAGGAGTGATTTCATCTGCTCCAGACTGTCTGTGTGCTCTGTTCATCATATTTCTGGAAGCATCCTCTGTGTGCGTTCGTGTGTGTGTGTGTGTGTGTGAGTGTGTGAGTGTGTGTGTGTGTGTTTGCGTGTGCATGTGTCAAAGATTAATCTAGATATCGTAGTCTGAATCACTTGATTCATGCATTCATTTGTGACCATGAATATGATGCAAACATATGTTTAAGATTGTTCTGTTATTTAAACATTATCAATCATCAACATCATTATCATGTTGTTTTATTTCCTGTTTTACCAAGTGTGTCCCCACCCTTCAAGGATTTTGATCTGTAATTCAACACCCTTCTATAGCTAGTTTACCTGTGTGCAGGTAGCCTACGTTGCGCCTGAATCAGAGCTCTCGACTCCTTGCTTAGTTAAGTTATCATAACTTTTTTGCCTGATTTTATTGTTAAGTAGGCAAAGCACACACATCCAGGGTCGCTCCTCTTGTCAGTTTGCGGAAGCTAGCGACTGGAACGAGCTGCAAAAAAGACTCAAACTGGACAGTGTAATCTTCATCTCTTCATTCAAAGACTCAAATCATGGACACTCTAACTGACAGTTGTGGCTGCTTCATGTGATTTATTGTTGTCTCCACCTCCTTGCACTTTGTGCTGTTGTCTGTGCCCAATAATGTTTGTACCATGTTTTGTGCTGCTACCATGTTGTGCTGCTGCCATGTTGTGTTGCTACCATGTTGTTGTCATGTTGCAGGTCGCTGGTGAACAAAATGGAGGAGATTCGACTCAGCATCACATACAGCAAGAGACTTTTGAACTGTAATGTCCTAATCTTCACGGAAACATGGTTAAACAGTGGAATACCGGACAACGCTATTGAGCTAGCGGGACGCCATACACTCCGAACATTAGATGGTTCCGGTAAGACCAGAGGTGGTGGATTGTGCATTTACATTAACAAAGCTTGGTGCACAAACTCTGCTATTGTTGGGAGACATTGTTCAGCTAACCTTGAGTTTCTCATGGTCAAATGTAGACCGTTTTATCTACCGCGGGAGTTCACTTCCACCATTATAACTGCAGCCTATATTCCCCCGGATGCTGATGCCAAGCTTGCTATGAAAGAACTTCACGCGGCCATCAGTAAACAACAGACTGTTCACCCGGAAGCTGAGTTTATTGTTGCGGGTGATTTTAATCATTCAAACTTAAAGTCAGTGCTACCGAAATTTTACCAGCATGTTTCCTGTCACACCAGAGGAAACAAAACCTTAGACCATGTTTACACAAACATGGCTGGAGCTTATGTTGCGACACCCCTCCCCCACCTGGGACAGTCAGATCACCTTTTTTTGTTCCTTACCCCCAAATATGCACCTCTCATCAATCTTGTGAAGCCATCAGTGAAGACCATCAAGGTGTGGCCTGCGGGGGCAGATTTCACACTCCAGGAAAGGTTTTTACACACAGACTGGAGTATGTTTGCTTCTCAAGCCACCAGTGGCTCTCACACGGACATTGACTGCTACACCACCTCTGTACTGGATTATATCAATACCACCATTGACAGTGTTACAACCCAGAAGCAGATCACCACATACCCAAATCAGAAGCCATGGATGAACAGGGAAGTGTGACTCCTGTTGAAGACACGCAATACTGCCTTCAGATCAGGAGATGCACAAGCCTATAGTACATCCAGAGCAAATCTGAAGAGGGGCATCAAAGAGGCCAAGCACTGCTACAAGCTAAAGATACAGGGACACTTTTCCAACTCTGACCCTCGACGCATGTGGCAGGGCATTCAGGCCATCAGTGACTATAAACCCACTCACTCCACCCCCGCAGCCACTGATGTCAACTTCCTGAACGAGCTAAATGACTTTTATGCTCGCTTTGAAAGAGACAACAGAGAAACTGCCACCAAGCTCAAACCCTCAGCTGACCACCCACCAATCACACTCTCCTCCACAGATGTCTGCAATGCACTGAGCCGGATCAGCGCGCATAAGGCTGCTGGACCAGACAACATCCCTGGACGCGTACTCAGGGCATGTGCGGAGCAGCTCGCTGGGGTTTTTACAGACATTTTCAACCTGTCTCTTGCCCAAGCAGCTGTACCAACATGCTTTAAATGCACTTCCATTGTGCCAGTGCCAAAACACTCCAGCCCGATGTGCCTTAACGACTACCGCCCTGTAGCACTCACACCCATCGTTATGAAGTGCTTTGAGCGGCTGGTCCTGGCACACCTAAAAGACTCTCTACCATCCACATTGGACTCACACCAGTTTGCCTACCGTAGTAATAGGAGCACAGAGGATGCAGTTTCCATGGCACTGCACTCTGTGCTCACACATCTGGACAATAAGAACACTTATGCACGCATGCTGTTTGTTGACTTCAGCTCAGCATTCAACACTGTCATCCCAACTAAGTTAATAGCCAAACTTGGAGACCTGGGCATCAACACCTCCATGTGCAACTGGATTTTGGACTTCTTGACCAACAGACCCCAGAATGTACGATCAGGCTCCACCTGCTCCACGTTCATCACACTTAACACTGGTGTACCACAGGGCTGTGTGCTAAGCCCGTTTCTCTACTCCCTCTTCACCTCCGACTGCAAGCCTGTGTATGGATCTAATTCCATCGTCAAGTTTGCGGACGACACTAAGGTGATTGGTCTCATCAGCAACAACGATGATACTGCCTATAGGGAGGAGATCAAGCACCTGGCCACATGGTGCACTGAAAATAACCAGCTCCTCAACACCACCAAAACGAAGGAGCTCATCGTGGACTTCAGGAAAGAGTCAAGAGGCACACACGACACCATCCACATCAATGGAATGGTTGTTGAGCGTGTCTCCAGTTTCAAGTTCCTGGGGATCCACATCTCAGCGGACATGTCCTGGACAATCAACACCTCCTGCCTGGTCAAGAAGGCTCACCAGCGCCTTTTCTTCCTAAGGACACTGAGGAAGAATCAGCTCTCCTCGACTATCCTGGTGAACTTCTATCGCTGCGCAATAGAAAGCATCCTGACCAACTGTGTTACAGTATGGTATGGGAGCTGCTCTGTTGCAGAGCGCAAGGCACTGCAGCGGGTGGTGAAAACCACCCAGCACATCACTGGGACTCCACTACCTGCCATCGAGTACATCCAGAGGAAACGCTGTCTGCATCGAGCTCGCAGCACCCTTAAGGACTCCTCTCACCCAGCCCACAGACTGTTTTCTCTCCTGCCCTCCGGCAGGCGTTTCAGGTGCCTCCGGACCAGGACCAGCAGACTAAAGAACAGTTTTTTCCCCAGAGCTGTCTCTTTATTGAACTCTAACCCTCGTTGATCCCACTCCCCTCATATACTGCTAGACTCTCCTCTCCATCCGCACAGCTGCCTTCATTTTGTTATTTGCAATACTGGAATGTTCATTTGCACTGCCGACTGTTTATTACAGTAACAACTGTCTACTTTACCTTTTGCTCAATTGCACTGCCGACTGTTTATTTTACCGACTGTTTATATATGCATTTTTCAATACCGTATTTTAACTGTAATATGCAATCACTTTCCACTGCACTTTTACTCGGATAGCTTCTGTCCACACTTTATTTGCACTACTGTAAATCAATTAATATACTGCTCATCTTAGCCTAACTTATCATTGTATATATCTATCTGTAAAATTCTGTTTATAGTAATAGCCATCTGTATATTATATTCACTGTTTATAGTAATAGCCATCTGTATATTATATTCAGTACATATCTATCTGTAAATTCTGTTTATAGTAATAGCCATCTGTATATTATATTCAGTACATATCTATCTGTAAATTCTGTTCATAGTAATAGTCATCTGTATATATATTAATACATATCCATGTCCTGCACTTATGAACCATTGTATATCCTGCACTTGCTGCTATTGCACTTCTGGTTAGGCATAAACTGCATTTTGTTGCCTTGTACCTGTACTTGTGTAATGACAATAAAGTTGAATCTAATCTAATCTAATCTAATGTTGTGTTGCTACCATGCTGTGTTGTCATGTGTTGCTGCCATGCTATGTGGTTGTCTTAGGTCTCTCTTTCAAATCAAATCATATTGTTCAGTGCACTGGAGGGATAGGCTAAGCTACAGCCCCAGTTAACTGAACATTCAGTTAGAACAGGAAGTTCCAAGAACCACAAAGTACACACACAATACTCAAACTATTACAGACTCACAGCTCTAGTATTAAATTACAAACAGCCAATACTGGATGAACTAACACTGAGTTTAATATATGAAGTATCAAAGTTAATACCTCTAATCTGAAAAGAAAATAACACCTACAAGTATATCTCACTGATTCTGATGCTATAGATGTTTTAAAAGAAGGAGAAGGAGTAAAAAGAGTGATCTGACAGATATACATGAGTGAAGCATTGTTCTTTATTTGTAACTGTTGAAATCAATGTGTGAACCACTGTGTGACTACAGGGTTGTTGTAGTTAACAAGAATGCAGTCATGCAAGCACACACACATACACACACACATAAACACACACACACACACACACACACACACACACACACACATAAAAACACACACACACACACACACATAAAAACACACACACACACACACACATAAAAACACACACACACACACAAAAACACACACACACGCACACGCACACACACACACAAAAACATACACACACACACACACACACACACACACACACACACACACACACACACACACACACACACACACACACACACACACACACACACACACACACACACACACACACACACACACACACAAACACACACACACACACAAAACATACACACACACACACAAAAACATACACACACCTAACGCCTGTGGTTCCGGGGTCCTGTCCGCCTGGGCTTTGGTATGGGCTGAGGATCATCTGGTTCTGGCTGTGGAGGCCTGGGTCGAGGCTGGGGTCTGGAGTTTGGTGTGGCCTGCGACGGAGCTCTGGCCCGGTTTGGTTCTGGAATCTTTGTGGGGGATGGTGGTGGTGGAGGGATGCTTGACGCGTGGGCTGGGTGAGGGGCGCAAGTCTCATCTCCTCCTCCTCTACAGGGGGAACATCAGGGATTAGGATTCATGGGGAAGGGAGTTATATGTTGGTAACTACATTTAATGTGAATAGCCTTCTGTTTTATCATAGTACAGTTTTATCATCATGTAGACAACTGGTGTTTTTAATCATGTGTGTTCAATACCTTCTAGGCGTCTCTCACGCTGCCTGCGGCTCCAGCAGACACACACCAAGGTGATGGTGATGAGGATGAGGAGCAGACCACCTCCACCAGCCAGAATCGCCACCATCAGCCATAGCTTCATCCCAAACAAGAGCACTGTAGAGGAACAATCATCTGCATTATTATCATCATTGTCAGATATGTTTATTTAATTGAGTCTCTCCTACACACCTGTACATTCAGGGTTAACGTCGTCACTCTTCTCTTCACTCGCTTTATTACTCACTGTACATGCGTAGCGGTCCACAGGTTTGAGCATTGCCTTAGTTATTTTCAGAGTTGTGTCATTGTTTGTTGCCAGTGTTTGTCTGTTACGGCTCCACACCACGTTAACATCTACAGAGTTCTCCACATCACATCTCAGACTGACAGATGCATCAGTACAGGTGTGTGTCAGTCGTGGTTTAGACACAGGCACTGAGAACAGAAAACACACACTGTAATGAGCACATATTTTCCCTAACACTGGCTGTGTGTGCATGCTTTCTGTTTGTGTAGCCTACTTACAGATCACACACAGGTGAGTTCTGCTAGACTTAATGTCTAGCACAACTCGGTGTGGTCTGGTGTTTCTGCTCTGTAGTCTTCCTGTTGTCGTAAACTATCTTAGAGTCATGGGTCCACCGTAAGTGAAATGACTGTCTAAGCAACTCCAGGCCTGGCTGATCTTGGTCAATCACCTTGTTCATCCCAACAGCAGCGTACACACACTCCTCCACAGCATCTAAACATACAGTGAAATGTACATTTTACTTGGTCAGTACCCGTGCTGCAGCATTCTGTATGTTTTGGAGCACTGATTAAAAATAACAACGTATCAGTGTTTTGTTTTGTTTTTACACTTTTTGAAAAGATTTAGAAGGAACATTTATGATTTCTTTGATTTCTAGTTTTACCCAAGGCATCACCCTAATCAAGCCAGACTAAAAGCCTTAAATCTAAGACATAAAGGGAGACAGAGTGATTTAAACTTCACCATTAACACAACAATATAGATCAAAATTAACTCACCTGCAAACCCCCAGAAAGAGGTGGATGAGAGATATCAGCACCACCTCTTGAAACACCCAAAGTGGTTCTTCAGTATGAATATTGGTGTTTTGAAGGGGTTCAGTGCATATAAAAGGTTGCATCAAAACATAAAAAAGGTTTTTGTCTCTAATACAATCAAATGGTTAAGACATACAAATGGGTTATAGCCTAAATATTGATTCATGATAAGGACCTATGTAAAAAATGTGTGTTTTTCAATGCTTTGTTTAGACAGATTAGAAACAGGATTAGAAAGAGAAGAGTTCAAAGTGGGACAGGCGGAAGCGGTAATTGAACCCCCGACGTCTGGAGCAGTACTATGATACATTTAATTGGAATTTCATTGGACTTTTACATACTCAACCGCACAGCCACGCAGTTAAAAAAAATTTCTGGGGTGAATTGAAATTGACTCAAAACAAAAACAACCAACATATATTTAATAAAAAATAATGCAAGTGTTACCTTAATGTATAGTTAATACTGTACGTTGCTCAAAATGTAGCTATCTTTTAAGAGGATAACCAAAGATAGTGAGAGAACATTTGATCATTTAACCACAGATGAAGAGGAAGAGAGCTGCCCAACTGTGCAGAAAATCTGTCTCCCTCCAGCAGGTGGCGTTTTGAAAACACTAGTTTGGTCTTTCTAGTTTCTGTTTAATCATTTGAATTATTGGAATGTCTGACACTGTTGACACCTGAACTGTCCTCAGATCAGTGGTCTCAAAAGGGAAACACTAGCCTAGTTAGTACATAATTGTCACATAAGTTAGTGTGTTTTCAATGTGAGTGTTTTCACCTGATTCTCTTGTTTCTGTGCCCAGTGGAATGGACAGGTGCTCAGCATTATGGTGGCCTGGCTGGAGAGATCAAGCTAACCCCCAAGATCTCAGAACAGCTGGATGAAATCCTGTGTAAACACAATGTAAACAAGGTGGTTGAGTTAGATGGGAGACAGAATAAAGAGTATGGCAGGTATAAAGGCAGGACTGTCCTGGACCGGGACTCTGGAGAGCTAACTATCAATGCTCTCACTGATGCAGACAGTGGATCCTATGAAATAGAGGCTGTCATCAAGTGAAAGCTGCAGTACTCTCAGCATGAGGTGGAGGTTATTGGTAAGTGTGTGTAATGTTACTGTCGGCCTGCATGTCAGATTTGTGTGTAAACATTATCTGTATACTTACAGTATCAGTATGGACGTGAAAACAAAATAGCATTAAGCCTAGATAACGGCTGATTAAGTGATGCCAGAATAGAAGGAAACTAAAACAAATGTTATACCTTGGGCACTGTGTTTAAGGAGTCATAATTTCCACATATTCTCCGCCCAGCTCTTATTGATATTGACACTATCAATAAATATTTATTACACATGGTCTCAGGACAGGTAAAACAAAAAAAAGCCTGAAAACCGGATGCTTCTTGTCTCCGCCAACTTGGCCAGGCATTTATTTTATACCTGATACATTAGGTGACCCACACCAAGACACACCTCTCCCCTCAGATCAGAAAACTACTTCTCACTTTGCCGTGTGTGTCTGTGCGTGCACTTGTTTGTGTGCTCGTGGGTGTAGATGCCGTTGCAAAACCATCTGTAACCTGTGTGGTCAATGACACTACCGCAGAGGCCATCAGCCCCTGGCCCAGTTCATCTGGAGGAGTCCTGGGGGATCTGAGAGTCCAGGACCTGAACTGTTCATACCTGGGGGCGAGAACCAGGAGTCTGTCTACACATGTCTGATGAAAAACCCTGTTAGTGAGAAAACTGCAGAGTTCACCCTGAAGGACTGCTATTCTGCTGCACCTAAGATATCACTGCTGTACAGTACAATTACAATACACTGTACAATCAATTTATTTGATATTTTAATATAGAACATGAGCCGTGTTCTCAACATGCTAAACATATCTATGCAGATCCATGACATTCGCCACTGGCGCCCTGTGCTCTTCACAGATGAAAGCAGGTTCCCACTGAGCACGTGACAGACGTGACAGAGTCTGGAGACGCCGTGGAGAACGTTCTGCTGCCGGTGCCAGTGGCGAATTTGCCAATCTTGGTGTTCTCTGGCAAATGCCAAACGTCCTGCACAGTGTTGGGCTGTAAGCACAACCCCCACCTGGGACGTCGGACCCTCATACCACCCTCATGGAGTCTGTTTCTGACCGTTTGAGTAGACACATGCACATTTGTGGCCTGCTGGAGGTCATTTTGCAGGGTTCTGGCAGTGCTCCGCCTGCTCCTCCTTGCACAAAGGCGGAGGTAGCGGTCCTGCTGCTGAGTTGTTGCCCTCCTACGGCCTCCTCCACGTCTCTTGATGTACTGGCCTGTCTCCTGGTAGCGCCTTCATGCTCTGGACACTACGCTGACAGACACAGCAAACCTTCTTGCCACAGCTCGCATTGATGTGCCATCCTGGATGAGCTGCACTACCTGAGCCACTTGTGTGGGTTGTAGACTCCGTCTCATGCTACCACTAGAGTGAAAGCACCGCCAGCATTCAAAAGTGACCAAAACATCAGCCAGGAAGAATAGGAACTGAGAAGTGGTCTGTGGTCACCACCTGCAGAACCACTCCTTTATTGGGGGTGTCTTGCTAATTGCCTATAATTTCCACCTGTTGTCTATTCCATTTGCACAACAGCATGTGAAATGTATTGTCAATCAGTGTTGCTTCCTAAGTGGACAGTTTGATTTCACAGAAGTGTGATTGACTTGGAGTTACATTGTGTTGTTTAAGTGTTCCCTTTATTTTTTTGAGCAGTGTATATATTTTTATTTAACCTTTATTTAACTAGGCAAGTCAGTTATGAACAAATTCTTATTTACAATGACGGCCCACCCCGGCCAAACCTGGGCCAATTGTGCGCTGGTACCCCCAATCATGGCCGGATGTGATACAGCTTGGATTCGAACCAGGGACGGTAGTGACGCCTCTTGCACTGAGATGCAGTACCTTAGACTGCTGCGCCACTCTTTGCCAGCTGTCCTATTTAATTAATTGATATGTTGGGAGTATACATGACAATATCCCTAGGAAATAAGGGCAGCAAAGTTATCTAAACAATAGAATTACTTTCATTTGTAATTTTATTCTTACACATTTATGGGGTGATCACATCAGAGCAAAAGCAAAGTAGCAGTTACTGAAATGATCACGTTCGAGGATGAAGTTCTTAAAAGAAATAAAGTATGGAAAATATACAAGACATTAAATATATGTTATTTTATTCACACCAACTGACATAACTGTCAGCCTTGAGTCTTCTTGGGTAGCTATTTTCAGGTCTTTCCAGCGATGTTCAATCGTGTCCAAGTCCGGGCGCTGGCTGGGCCATTCAAGGACATTTGAGACGTCCTGTTGTGAACCTTAGCCCCAGTCTGAGGTCCTGAGCGCTCTGGAGCAGGTTATAATCAAGGATCTCTCTGTGCTTTGTTCCGTTTATCTTTCCCTTGATCCTGACTAGTCTCCCAGTCCCTGCTGCTGAAAAACATCCCCACAGCATGATGCTACCACCACCATGATTCACCGTAAGGATGGTGCCAGGTTTCCTCCAGATGTGACGCTTGGCATTCAGACCAAAGAGTTCAATCTTGGTTTCATCAGACGAGAGAATCTTGTTTCTCATGGTCTGAGATCCTTTAGGTACCTTTTGGCAAACACCAGTGGGCTGTCATGTGCCTTTTACTGAAAAGTGGCTTCCGTCTGACCATTCTACCATAAAGGCCTGATTGGTAGAGTGCTGCAGAGATGGTTGTCCTTCTGGAAGTTTTTCCCCTCTACCCAGAGGAACTCTGGAGCTCTGTCAGAGTGACCATCAGGTTCTTGGTCACCTCCCTAACCAATGACCTCTTCCCCCGATTGCTCAGTTTGGCTGGGCGTCCAGCTCAAGGAAGAGTCTTTAATTTAAGAATAATTGAGGCCACTGTGTTCATGGGGACCTTCAATGCTGCAGAAATATTTTGATACCCTTCCCCAGATGTGTGCCTGGACACAATCCTGTCTCAGAGCTCTATGGACAATTTCTTCAACCTCATGAATTGGTTTTTGCTCTGACATGCAATGTCAACTGTGGGACCTTAAATAGACAGGTGTGTGCGTTTCCAAATCATGTCCAATCAATTGAATTTACCACAGGTGGACTCCAATCAAGTTGTAGAAACATCTCAAGGATGATCAATGGATACAGGATGCACCTGAGCTCAATTTTGAGTCTCATAGTAAAGGGTCTGAATAGAATTTTTCTGTTTTTTATTTTTAATACATTTGAAACAATTTCTATAAACCTATTTTCGCTTTGTCATTATAGTGTATTGTGTGTAGATTGATGAGGAAAAACATTTGTTTAATCCATTTTAGAAAACGGCTGTAATGTAACAAAATGTAAAAAAAGTAAAGGGGTCTGAATACTTTACGAATGCAGTGTATGTGTGGTGTCACTGTCAACCTATAGCTAGCTACCTACACGTTATAGACAATAATTGATACTTAATTCATACTCACCTGATGGCAGAGAGAGGGTGATGGTCAAAACTTGGTATGTCAAGCCGTGTCAGCTGGTACTGGATAGTCTTGAACAACCATTGTACAGTTTACAGACAGACACACACACACACCTGTTTGGTAGGATAGCTAGCTAGCTTTAGCGTTTAGCTCAATGCTTGGTGGCTTTTAATATAAGGAAGGCAGCTAGCTAGTTAGCTAACTAACTAACATTACTTGTTGGTGGCCCTTATTTATAACTAACCTGGCGAATGCTAGCTAGCTGGAGCAATGGACAGGTAACATCAGAGAGTCGCGCAGCTTTTACTTTGAAAACAGCTAGCACACATATCCTGTTGCAGACCCTCATCTCTATGCCCACACCGTCTCTGTTCATTCATTCAATCTTGTGGACGACATAAGAAAAATGAATTCATGCTGTCGAAATTATTTGTCATGTCCTGATTTGTTTCACCTGTCTGTGTTTGTCCCCTCCCCACACCAGGTGCACCCTATCTCCTTTGTCAATCAGTTTGGGTATTTAGTCCCTTGGGTTCTGTTAGGGTTTTGCCAGATCGTCTTGCCTAGTCAGTCGTTTCCAGCACTCTATCTCGTATTACTAACTCTGCCAGTCTGTTTCCCGGTATTTGGATCTCTACCTGCCTGTTGGATTACGTTCCTGTCTAGCCCCCTCATGTGCCTTCGACCATCTGATCTGCTGCCAAACGAACTCTGCCTGCATTACGGATTACGAGACTGTCTACTCCTCTGTACTGCCATCCTTCTGATTCCCGGTACCGCACTCTGCCTGAACTACGACTACGAGCCTGACTCCCCTTATTGGACGACTGCCATTCTGATTCCCTGTTACCAACACTGCCTGTTATTGACTACGAGCCTGTCTTGCCCCATATCTACTATTAAACAGTCAATCATATCCCTGCCTCCGTGTCCGCTTTTGGGTCCCATATATCAGTCGTTCTGTCAGAACGATCTGGCCATGACGGACCCAGCGGAGTTGACTCAGCTACAGAACGCAATAGCCCACCAAGAGGTTATTGTGGGTCGACACGAGGAGGTGCTACGTTCAATAGCAGAGGAAATCCATGAGCAGAGAGATAACCAGCAGCGGGTCACCGAATGCCTGCTCCAACACTTGGAGAGATTAACACTGGCACTACCGGCACAGAGAGCTTCCCCCCCGTCTCCTGTCCCACCTATTCCCAGCAATCCAACACCTTCCCCGGTATCCCTAAGAGAGCCGCACTTACCTGCTCCCGAACGGTTCTCAGGTGATTCGAGTTATTGTGGTCCGTTTTTGTCCCAATGCTCGCGTATCTTTGAGCTGCAGCCATCCTCCTTTCCCACAGAGAAGTCACGGGTTGCATATATGATAACCATGATGACGGGGCGAGCCCTGGCCTGGGCTACGCCGATCTGGGACCAGCAACTTCCAGTCTGTTACAGCCTGGCAGCGTTTACTGCGGAGGTAAAAAAAGTTTTCGACGCTCCACTATCCGGCAGAGAAGCGGCACGTCAGCTGTTAAATCTAAAACAGGGGACTAGCAGCGTGTCGGATTACTCCATTACATTCCGGACCCTGGCAGCGGAGTGCTCATGGAATTCAGAGGCTCTGCTCGATGCATTTTATGATGGACTATGTGATTCCATTAAAGATGAGCTCGCCGCCCGAGAGGTGCCTCCCAGTTTAGATAGTCTCATCTCCATGGCCATGCGTATAGGCAGTAGACTTCAGGAACGTAATCGAGAGAGAAAATATTGTCGTCCTGCTCAGACACTTCCGCATTTCGGCGGATCGGGTGGTAGAACGTCACGGGGACTGACGGGACTACCCGAATTCTTCCGAGAACCATCGAGGGCGTCCGAGGTCCTTACGCCTGAACCCATGCAAATAGGAATACGGGTGAGTCAAACTAAAACCCCGTGGGTATCCCCGGTTCGTTTTCCTTTTCCTGCCACTATTATTTGGGGTTCCCAAACCCTGAAAGTAAATGTCCTTATGGATTCAGGGGCTGACGATTGCTTCATTGATAATTCACTTCTGGTTAAGTTAGGCATTCCCTCACGCCCTCTAAGCACGCCCATCGAGGCCACTGCTCTGGACGGTCGTTCTATTGGACGGATGTCTCAGATATCGGTGCCCATCACTCTGATCCTGTCTGGTAACCACAGGGAGGAGATCCAGTTCCTGCCCTTACATTCTCCAAACACTCCGATTGTGTTAGGCCATTCTTGGCTTGTCAAACACAACCCTCACATCGACTGGACTACTGGTTCTGTTATTAACTGGAGCCCTTTTTGCCTTGCTCATTGCCTGAGGGCTGCACCACATGTTCTTAACAGACAGGTTCCACTTTCCACAGAGAACATCGATGTGTCATCTGTTCCTCCCGAATACTGGGATCTAAGAGAGGTGTTCAATAAGTCTCGGGCTACCTCTTTACCACCTCATCGGCCATACGACTGTGCCATAGACCTCCATCCAGGTACATCACCCCCCCGTGGACGTCTGTACTCCCTGTCCGGTCCGGAAACTAAGGCCATGGCGGATTATGTGGAGACCTCCCTCAGGGCTGGGATTATTCGGCCATCATCCTCTTCTGCTGGGGCTGGGTTTTTCTTCGTGGCCAAGAAGGATAAAACTCTACGCCCATGCATTGATTACCGGGGCCTGAATGACATAACGGTGAAAAACCGTTATCCACTTCCCCTGCTTGCCTCTGCCTTTGAGTTGCTCCAAGGAGCCACAATCTTCTCGAAGCTGGATCTCCGAAATGCTTATCACCTGGTACGGATACGAGAAGGGGATGAATGGAAGACTGCGTTTAACACTGCTAGTGGACACTATGAATACCTGGTGATGCCATTTGGATTGACGAACGCTCCCGCTGTCTTCCAGGCTCTGGTAAATGACGTACTCCGGGACATGATTAATCGTTTTGTTTTTGTGTATCTGGACGATATCTTGATTTTTTTCCCACTCAGCCCAGGAACACACGGCACACGTACGACAGGTCCTCCAGCGATTATTAGAGAACCAACTGTTTGTAAAAGCAGAAAAGTGTGAGTTCCATCGCTCTGTCATTCCTTTCTTGGGTTACATAGTGGCTGCAGGTAGCATCCGAATGGATCCAGGCAAGGTCCAAGCCGTCACTGATTGGCCACAGCCCTCTTCACGCCTGGATCTGCAACGTTTCCTGGGGTTTGCCAATTTTTATCGGCGATTCATCCGTAATTACAGTATTTTGGCAGCCCCACTCACGGCTTTAACCTCGACTAATGTGAACTTTGTATGGTCCTCCCAAGCAGCCCAGGCCTTCGCGGCCCTCAAACAGCGCTTCACTTCAGCCCCCATTCTGATTCACCCAGATCCGGCCCGGCAGTTTGTGGTGGAGGTGGACGCCTCCAACATCGGCGTGGGGGCCGTGTTGTCACAAAGGTCGGACGGCGACCAGAAGCTGCACCCCTGTGCATTCCTCTCCCGTCGTTTGACACCTGCTGAGGTTAACTATGACGTCGGCAACAGGGAATTGCTGGCGGTCAAGACTGCATTGGAGGAGTGGAGACATTGGCTGGAGGGAGCGGAACAACCATTTCTTGTGTGGACAGACCACAAGAACCTGGAGTATCTACGCTCAGCCAGGAGGCTCAATGCCCGACAAGCCAGGTGGGCCCTGTTTTTTACTCGCTTTAATTTTACCCTGTCTTATCGACCCGGCTCTAAGAACACTAAACCGGACGCCCTCTCCCGTGTGTTCAGTCCTGCTGCTGCCCAAGGTAATGAGCACATTCTCCCAGTTTCTTGTTTGGCTACATCCTTGGTCTGGGGTATTGAAGAGGATGTGCGTAACGCACAACAGTTGAGCCCTGACCCCGGAGGGGGTCCGCCAGGCTGCCTGTTCGTGCCTGACCCTGTCCGATCCCGAGTCCTGGAATGGGGTCATTCATCTAAACTGACCTGCCACCCCGGTTCTCGCCGGACCCTGGCATTTATACGTCGAAGGTTTTGGTGGCCCACCATGGGAGTGGATGTCCCCTCTTTCGTCTCTGCCTGCACAGTGTGTAACCAAAACAAGACGCCCCGCCAGGCCCCGGCTGGTCTCCTACAGCCTCTTCCGGTTCCTCATCGTCCATGGTCGCACATCTCCCTGGATTTTGTCACAGGCCTGCCGCAATCCGACGGCAATACCGCTATCCTCACCATTGTGGACCGGTTCTCGAAGGCGGCACACTTCATCGCCCTGCCTAAGCTGCCATCGGACATGGAGAAAGGCCCGGGCGGTTCTACTACGCACCAATGCCAGGTATCGGCGGCAGGCTGACCGTCGCAGGACCCCGGCTCCCCACTATCGTGTGGGCCAGAGGGTGTGGCTGTCCACCCGAGATCTGCCCCTTCGGGTGGAGAGTCGCAAGCTCTCATCCCGTTACATCGGTCCCTATCAGATCTCCCGGATTATCAACCGTTCAGCCATACGCCTCATGTTGCCCCGGTCCCTCCGCATTAATCCCACCTTTCATGTGTCCCGTGTTAAACCTGTCTCTCATTGTCCTTTGTCTCCTGTTCCTAGGTCTGCTCCTCCTCCTCGGGTTATTGACAATCAACCTGCCTGGACGGTGCGTCGCCTCCTGAGAGTCCGTCCCCGGGGCCGGGGTTTCCAATACCTGGTTGACTGGGAGGGCTACGGGCCAGAGGAGCGGTCTTGGGTCTCTACCAGGGACATCCTCGACCCGGAGCTCATCGCCGACTTTCATCGACGGCATCCCGGTCAGCCAGGTATGCACCCGGGTCGGTCGCCAGGTGGCGCCCGTAGGAGGAGGGGTACTGTCATGTCCTGATTTGTTTCACCTGTCTGTGTTTGTCCCCTCCCCACACCAGGTGCACCCTATCTCCTTTGTCAATCAGTTTGGGTATTTAGTCCCTTGGGTTCTGTTAGGGTTTTGCCAGATCGTCTTGCCTAGTCAGTCGTTTCCAGCACTCTATCTCGTATTACTAACACTGCCAGTCTGTTTCCCGGTATTTGGATCTCTACCTGCCTGTTGGATTACGTTCCTGTCTAGCCCCCTCATGTGCCTTCGACCATCTGATCTGCTGCCAAACGAACTCTGCCTGCATTACGGATTACGAGACTGTCTACTCCTCTGTACTGCCATCCTTCTGATTCCCGGTACCGCACTCTGCCTGAACTACGACTACGAGCCTGACTCCCCTTATTGGACGACTGCCATTCTGATTCCCTGTTACCAACACTGCCTGTTATTGACTACGAGCCTGTCTTGCCCCATATCTACTATTAAACAGTCAATCATATCCCTGCCTCCGTGTCCGCTTTTGGGTCCCATATATCTGTCGTTCTGTCATTATTATCTGTCTTAGTAGAAGTTTGGATATTGACTGAACGAACCATACATGGATCAGGAAGTTGAGACTGTTTACTGTTTACTGCGTTTCAGCACAGAGACCTTTCTCAAGACCAGTTTAATTTAATGGAATGACACCTTAAGGAACAGCAGGGACTGTAAAGAGACACACACACCACAGGCACATGATAAGACACGCACTTTACACACGTACACATGGATTTTGCATTGTAGCTATGTGATAGTAGAATTGTGGCCTGAGGGAACACACGTGTTGTGAAACTTTTTATGAAATTTACTGTCACGGATTAATCCCGATTTCAACTGTACCAGGCAGATGGCAGACAGAGTGTATGGCGTTGTGTGGGGGAGCGGTTTGCTGATGTCAACTTTGTGAACAAAATGTCCCATGGTGGCATGAGCTACAGACAACGAACGCAATTGTGTTTTATCAATGTCAATTTGAATGCACAGAGATACCGTGAGGAGATCCCGAGGCCCATTGTGGTGCCATTCATCATCATAATGCACAGCCCCATGTGGCAAGGATCTGTACACAATTCCTGGATGCTGAAAATGTCCCAGTTCTTCCATGGCCTGCATACTCACCAAACATGTCACCTATTGAGATTGTTTAGGATGCTCTGGATCGACATGTACGACAGCGTGTTCCAGTTCCCGCCAATATCCAGCAACTTCACACGGCCGTTGAAGAAGAGTGGGACAACATTGTACAGGCCACAATCAACAGCCTGATCGACTCTATCCGAACGCTGCATGAGGTAAATGGTGGTCACACCAGATACTGACTGGTTGTGTGATCCATGCACCTACTTTTACTCATCTTCTCATTCTGTTATTTTAGTGTCAGTGACAGAATCTGTCCAGGACATACCTGAGAAACAAGAAGACACTAGACAGCCACGAGTTTCAAGCACTGAAACATTACTCAGAGCCGCAGCTCCACACTACTTGTCAAACATAGAGAACTTATACTTAAGCAATAAGGCACAAGGGGGTGTAGTATACTGCCAATATACCACGGCTAAGGGCTGTTCTTAAGCACAACGCAACGCGGAGTGCCTGGATACAGCCCTTAGCCGTGGTATATTGGCCATATACCACAAACCCCTGAGGTGCCTTATTGCTATTATAAACTGGTTACCAACTAATTAGAACAGTAACAAGAAATGTTTTGTCATACCCATGGTATACGGTCTGATATACCACTGCTGTCAGCCAATCAGCATTCAGGGTTCGAACCACCCAGTTTGTAATATACAGTATACTCGTTCATGGGGTGGGATTGGCGTGGGGTGTGGGGGGTCCGTGTGTGGCTTTTCACAATTTCTTTGGATTCCTCATGTCTTACTCATTAGAAAAAAATCTGGTCCAAATCTAATGTTAGGTACTATATTTATCCTATAATGAATCCTATAAATTAAAATGGTCAATTTGGATGCAATCAATTAGCTTATCTTCTCAGAGATCAAATTATATTTCAACAAAATAATATTGTAGGAAATGCTAATATTAATCTTAACTACAGAAATTATCTGTCTGGGTGTCATGGCTTTCTGAAATTACATGGAATGACCCCATTGGCTCATGATCGGTGTAACTGAATAATGTGCAATAGTAATATTACCTTTTTTGCATGAATTAAACTGCAAAGGCTTTGTCATGCATAATCAATTGCTGCATAACTTATTACAGTACAGCAACTCTCAGGAGTGATCTGAAATTGGCTGTAACACCCTCTTTGTACCTGTAGGGGTAAGTGTTCTATAGCATTTTCATGTATGACTCCATTTTTCTTTCAATGGACATCACATTGTTATTTCAGTGTAGATACGGTGTTGTGATAGTTGATGTGAATACATACAACAAAAATGTGTGTCTTTTTTATCCTTTTTGAGCTGTGCCACAGCATAAAGCCACTTCCTGTTTGAGCTGTGTCACAACATAAAGCCACTTCCTGTTTGAGCTGTCACAGCATAAAGCCAGTTCCTTTGGTCAGAGAACGAGAGAAAATGGTGAACTACAAAAATCAACACCCTTAAAAGTAGGAAATACTTTGTTCCATACCAATGACAAATTTGACCAGACCATTTAAAGACAGGACTTATTCTAGACCTCGTCAGACACAATCAGATAAACAATATCTGATCAATGATTATGCATCAATCCCAGCTACAACACATGGATAATTGTTTTCACCTTATATCAAAATAACGTCTGTTTGTTTGTGTTTCATACCATGAAACAGACAGACCAAGCAAAGAATTTCTTAACACGATAAATGTCTCATACCCCAAACAATACACAAAGATGCAATTGAGCCTGTGGCTCGGTAGCTAAATAAAAGAATACTAAAAAAACACGAGAACAGGTCCCAAACCTGCCCAGCTGGTCTAGATTTCCAAAGGGAATAGGTATCTTTAACGGTCAGACCTGATAAGTTTAACCCCAGAGTCAGAGAAGGGCCTCTGATCTGCTACCAGCTGACCCCTGGGTCCACAGCACCAGAGGAGAATGAACACTATCGGGTTTCTGTGGTTTCACAACAAATACCGGGGGAATTTTGATATATTGAATCATTCTGGAGGAGCGGAGCTGGGCTGGAGGTGGAGCAGGGGTAACTGCTACTGCAGATGGAGGTCATGATACAGTTATTCAGAGATCTTGTTGCTGTCTTGCTGGCAGCCGGGGAGCTCTGGTCCTGTGCCTCATACTCCTGGCTGGGATTGCTGTCTATCTCCCCATGCCTAGCTTTCTACTTCCAAACTCTTACTTTAATGCTCATTGTTTCAGGGGAGATTCCTGACTGTTACCACTGGCGTTAACAGTTGTTCATTCCCTCAAAGACAACCCCTACGGGGGGAAGGAACGAGCCATTCCTGAGGTTACAACACACTGACATGATTCTCTAGTTGAAAAAGTAAAAATGTCCAAAAATCTAATTCAAGACGTAACAGCAGGGCTGCCCACGAAAGCCGTATGTCTCCCTTCTCTACATGAGTGCCCATTTCCTCCTCTACATCATGTGTTTGAGTCTCGTTGGAACCTAACGTTCTCACAGACAGGGGCAAAATTTGAGTTTCCCCTTTTATAGTTTAGTTTGGCTCCGCTGCTACTGGAGAGAGAGAAAGTGAGAGAGAGACCAAGAGAAAGAGAGCGATTGGGACACCCTCCAAAACAGTCCTTTTTTAACAGGTTGATTAGCATGCTGGCTTGTTTAAATTGCCTCCTGGAGGGCCGATGTGGAATCGAACAATATCCTCTGGCTTTAGACTCCGTAGCCCCATAGCTTCTCATTTATTTTAATGCAGCAGGGTTAGATAGAGAGGCCTGCCTGGCACCACTCTACTGGGGAGGCTGGCTGGCTGTCTGAGCCCAAGGAGGCCAGATTTGGGTGGCTTATGATGAATCAATTAATATCAGTTCACTAAAAGTGGCTGTATGAATGCCTCTTTTTGTGCCACGGTTTACAGTGATAGAGCAAACTCTGTGCCCACGGTCATTATGTGGCCGAGACGCCATACTGAAATAATGAATGAGACTCCTTTCCCATTATTGTCCCGGACCTCAATTAAGGCCGGATTTGTCTCCAGATCCTGTTTTATGGGAATACCAGAAGTTAATAAGAGGGAATTGCTCAGCAAAGTTGTTATCACTTTGTATTAGCTGTCTGTCTTCCAGGATGTTGTAGAGGTTTATTACTGTATTTGGACCAGGCCCAATCCATACGCTCCATTCTGCTGTTAACGTTTGGTCATCTTGCAACATTTAAGAGGGCCCAAGGCACACACTCTTAAGTACCCAGGGCAGTTACAAACATTGTTCTTTCCTATCCACGAGGAGAGGAGAGTCACAGACAGTGTTAGTGTTATTGAACTTCTACACTTTCCTCTGACACTCGTCCATGTATGTGTATAGTCTTAATTCATTCCTTACTTAGATTTGTGTGCATTGGGTATATGTTGTGTAATTGTTAGATATTATTTGTTAGATATTACTGCACTGTCGGCGCTAGAAGCACAAGCATTTCGCTACACCCGCAATAACATCTGCTAAACATGTGTTTGAGATCAATACAATTTGATTTGATTTGATTTGACATTTGGCCCACTTCCTTAGGATGCAATAATACATTCCTTGAAAACCATTTAGCTTCTTTGACAAAGCCTTTCTTCAAAGACTGTCCTTTTTCTGAACCTTTAACACTGGCAGGCGTGGAAGGAGACAAACTAACAAATCATTCTCAACACTTTCTTTTCAGTGACAAGTTTCTACATACCTCTCAGGTCTCTCCTTCTAGAGATGTATGCTTGTAATTTGATCACCCTGTTGTTGCATAGCAGGACATGCAAAATTGTAGTGTAGGTTGAAGTTTAAAAAGACTTCAAAAAGTTAGTAATTTCCAATTTCAGACTTGATTTGCCCTAACTAAAAATGTATCAACCCTACAAAAAAGTCCATTAATCCACACAATAATTCACATTTCCTGTTGCTGCAGGATTATTTTCCTGCTGTGAGAAACTGGTCAAATTAAGATTTTACACCTTCCTGTACTTTGCTAAATAGGTCCTTGTTGGGGCAGATTTCTTCTGCTGCGATGATTATTTCATGACTCCTTTAATAGGAAATGTTATTTGAGGATGAAGTCTGTTTGAATCACACACTGTCTATCAAACACAACTCTGTTGTCATTTTCATATTTTGGAGACCACTGTGTAAAAAGTGTGTATCAGACCTCCAGGTTGAACAATGGTGGCTGCGATGCAGTGGCATCCTGAGCTGATAAAGCCACTTTGCGTGAGCCTCATCCTCATGGTAGGTCTCTTACCATCCAGGGACCAGGTCTAACCATATTAGCCCGTCTCAAAACATCCCTTTGTGGCTTTGGCTGGACTTTGATGTCATTTGTGTCGGTACTACTTTCTCTGTCAGACAAACTCATGGAAATATTCCTGCAAGAGGAGACATTTACTGTAAACCCAATTTGAAAAGTAAATAATCCTGGGTGTTTTTTAGATCGACTTTGAGACCAGCATGTTTTCATGTTGGTTTCACACTGGCATTCATTTCTAAAAATCTTTTCATGTGTGTCCTCTCTTTTTAATGAACTGCTGTACCAACAGGGACCCTGATCGATGTAAAAGCAAAACACTCTAAGAGGCATAACGGCTTTTGGCAATCGGTTTGAAACTCTTTTATGAGTTTGAATTCAGTTAAGGCCCAAACTAATTTATATGCTTTTAGTTTATCCTTGAGGGAAATCATTGTCATTTAGAGCAAATGAAAACCTGCTCTGTATAGACGTCCTTCTGACAGCGAGACAATGGAGTTTTACTGAAAACACATCTCTCATTTAAATATTCCCATGCTATCACTAATCTTCCACAAACTCATCATCTGGTTTCATACTATTCTGTTGAAGACCATGAGGACCATCTGATTCTATTAGTCATAGATAAACTCTGTTCAAGTTGTTCAATTCCCCAGTGCCCAGTTATAAAAATGGTTAAGTTGTCACAGAGAGCTCATGTTTTCCATTTGCTCGCATTTTTAAACAACGCGGTAACCCTTTGTAATTAACTTTTCAGAGGAAAATATGCACTTTCCTTTTCAACAATTGAATATGTATCCTCTCAACGCCCCATAGAGACAATATACTATGGAACACCAGAGGAAATGGTTGTGTTTTTGTTTTGTGTTGTCATGCGTGTGTATTTGTGTAAATAGATTTTGAGTTCAGAGCTTTGTGGGTCCTTTATTTGAACAAGCTGCCTGTCAATGTGCCATGCTGAAATATCTCTGCTTGTACACTCGCAGACCTGACACGATTCTCATGTGACAAAATGGAAAACACTCTCGCTGCGTGCTGCCTCCTTCATAAGCCAATCCAAACAAAGTAGACTTTCTTCATCTCTGAGTTGGTCGATGGCAAGACCACCAAGGGAAACAGCTCACTAGTCTATGACATCAGTTAACGTTATCATTGATCTGTCACTGTCTCTCTCCTCTCCTTCACTCACTCACTCACTCACTCACTCACTCACTCACTCACTCACTCACTCACTCACTCACTCACTCACTCTCTCCTTCTCTCTCTCTCTCTGAGCCCTTCATCCTGTACTTCTCTCTCACACACACTTCCCATTACTCACTCTTCCCCATCAAATCACTTGGATAAGGAGACTCAGACTGGGTCTTGAAGTAGTAGTGGTAGCAGAGTCTCAGGATAGACCAACGGTGCCTGTTCTGCTTATTCCCATACTTCAAACTGCACAACAATGAGGGTCTTTGTCCAAGACTGTGAAAAACCCCACATCACCTTCACTTGACTTTAATACTTAACAGGCATCCCTGCTGATAATCGCTGGAAGAAAATGTGTTGGCACCCTCTCTCTGGGTAATTGCAGCCAATCTGATGTATTTACGGCAGCTGTCTTCACACCAATAGGATGGCATGGCTCTCACCCACCAGTCACTACGGCCTACTGTAGAGCCTCTATAGACAGCAAGGGACATTGTTCACAGCTATTACCAAATAAACATTTCCAGATTGCAAGATTTTAATATTATACACACTTTCTGTGGGAGTATAATTTTATGGATGGAATAGAAATAAACAACTATAAAACTCTGAAATTGTTTACGAATGTAGAAATCTGTTGGTGTTTAGGCTGAAAATCTGCAATTATTTGAATCGATATCTACACACTGTAGATAGATAGCAGATAACTAAAGTATCCTGTCACCTTTGACAAAACATAGGTCACCCCAATAGGACATGGTTCCTTGGTGCTTTGCTGTAATCGCTTATCTGAGACAGTGCTAATGATGAAGAGGCAAGGTCTCCATTGAACATTTTGATCAATTTGACCCAATTTACATATCAATGTCTGACCTGCTCTACTAATCAATGGGGTAGCTAAATTCTATCATGACTGGATACAGGTGAAGACCTGGCTACGAGCCTGTTGTGGTACGTCCCTCCATAATTAGTCTTAAAAATCAAACCCCAAAAGACGAGGCACAAAACAAATGGTCTGGCTTTCTTGCGGTTTGAGATCTGTAGCCGGGACATCTCCAAATGTTCTCCATATGTGAGGGACCTGCACTGGCCCTTCTGCTGTAAAATTCCATGTTAGATGTTCTCTGTAGTAAACTAACTAGTCACCTCTGGCATGTTTTTGTTTAATGAATATCTTGGTAGAGGAGGGATGGTGACTACAGCAAGAGAAATATGGCAGACAGACTTACTACACCATGTCTAAATGTGGAAGAGGAACTTTGTCACTTGTGTTAATCCTTCTATAAGCTCCTTCAGTCGTTTTCTGAGTTTTAGTAATATATTGTGCACCATTAGTAGGTATTGTGCATTTTAATGTAGTTGCTAACAGCGTATAGATTTATGGGAAAAGCGGTGTGAAATTGTCAGCATTAAAAGCACTCAGTGGAAGCAGCGAAAGTTACGTGCGGGAGACCATTACATCCATATGTTATTATTGTTTATTTACCTTCATTGGGCAGTGATGGCAGCGCCTCAGTCCTGTTTCCCAAATCTCTCAGCGAGAGCATGATTCATCTAGACACAAGCCAGAGATTGACTCAGTCATCACCCAGAATAGCTTAGTTCGGTGTGGTGCACGTTCACGTGTGTGTATGCATGCACACGCATGTGTGTGTGTGTGTGTGTATGCATGAATAGGCATGTGTGTGTGTGTGTGTGTGTGTGTGTGTGTGTGTGTGTGTGTGTGTGTGTGTGTGTGTGTGTGTGTGTGTGTGTGTGTGTGTGTGTGTGTGTGTGTGTGTGTGTGTGTGTGTGTGTGCAACGTGTGTTTTTGTGTGTGTGTATTCCTGCGTGTGTGTGTGTGTGTGTCATGAGATCTGCACTGTTTCTCTCCACCCATCGTGGGCCTCCCCATGTATGCCAGATGGATGGTCTCACCCAGTGTCAGGGAGGTGACAGCTGCCTGGCCTGGCCCCTCCTATCCTGGCCCTGCCTGGGTCTGGATCCCATCCTCTGACAGCCCCTGACAGGCCCTCTGACGTGGGACATGCCACGCCAGCCTATCCCCACTCCCTTCCTCCATCTACCCCTCTCCCTTCTCCCCTCTCTCTCCGCTCTCCCCCTATTCCCCCTCTCCCTCTCTCCAGCCTCTCCCTCACCCCTCTCCCCTCTCCCCTCTCCCCACCCTCTCCTCTCTTCCCCTCTCCCCTCTGTCCTTACCCAGGACGCCTGCCTTATGGAAACTCCATGTTTGCTGAGAAATCAATGATGTCACACAGAGCCCTTTTAATGAAAGGTTAATTATATGAGGCACACCCTTACTCCATACGTTTTCAGTAGCTGTGAGTGCCATGCAATAATTATTCAGCCCACTGATGACTGATTAATTTGTCTGTTCAATGTCAATGATGAATGTTTTCATTAAAAGATCCTTAGCAAAGATTAAAGAGACTAATAATTATCTTACAATGTACGCTATACGCTATAGTGTGTGCGTGTGCGTGTGTGTTTCAGTGTGTCTAAACTCTAACGTCAGCCTCCCTTTTTGTTTACAATAACCTAATAATGTCTGTATGGTGTCAGACTGATAAACTTTTATTTGTCTTTGGTCTAGCTGGTTCATTCTTCCTCTCCTCTTCACCCCCCCCCCTTCTCTCTCTCCGCCTCTTCCCCTTCTCTCTCTCTCCCTCACTCTCTCTTCTCTCTAAGTGCTCTAGACATTACAGAGCTCTTATTAGAGTGACTGGGGATATGTGCTGCTGGGTCTGGTGCTGTGCAGCCAGCATTAACCTGGGGTGATATGGTATGGTGCTGTGCTAGGACTGTGTAATGTGTGAGTCATTACTGCAGGCTAGGTAGTCTGCAGTCTGCAGGGCTCCACTAGGATGGTGGAGGAGGAGGAGGAGGAGGAGGAGGAGGAGGAGGAGGAGGAGGAGGAGGAGGAGGAGGAGGAGGAGGAAGAGAAGGAGGAGGAAGAGGAGGAGGAGGAGGAAGAGGACAGAGACTGGCCTGGTATAACGCTGTGTTAACGAGACAGAGATCTCTGTGGGGATGGAGAGACGGAGGGATAATGGGGAGAACACACACAGAGCCACTCCAGAGACGTCTGTCTCAACCCCCCATAGGTAATCCACTAAATGAAAAGCAGACCGCATGCTAAGCTGCATGCTAGCCCGAAGTCACTTTATACACAGAAGATCTCCGCTAAACATAGAATCACATGGTTTATCCATGTCTCTGTGACCACCGATAACTTCAGAACAAAGTTGATTACAAATACAAAGTGATACAAACAAGCAACGTATAAAAATAAAACTGAGATGACTGCATTCAAATATAAACAGTAGGCTATGGGCCTATTTTAATCATATTAAAATGACGTACATTTCATGTTCAATCAAATGAGTTCTGTTTTCCTACTTGTAGGGTACTGTCTGTAATTTGTCTCAATATATTTCAATAATGTGATCATGTTAGGTTCAATCATTGATAATATCTGGTAATATCTATCTAGGTGCTGATCTGTCATTGTGAAATACTTTGAATGTTAAGGTAAGATTTGAATGGAGAAAGCTGATTAGAGAGCAGCGCTTGCTTTCTTTCGATCCTATCAGCATCGACACATGCTACAACAATGCACTTAGCAAATGTTCTCTCTGCGTGTTGTTTTTGGAAATGCATGTTGCATCTTCGGTCATTGTAGGAAAGACGTATTGTTAAAAATTCCAAGTGGCACAGTGGTCTAAGACACTGCATCTCAGTGCTAGAGGTGTCACTACAGACAACCTAGTTCAAATCCAGACTGTATCACCAGCATCACTAGTAAGATACATCTGGGACACATTATGACAATATAACCTACTTGATAAAGCCCATTTAGGAGCTCGTTAGCCCACCTACTGGTTCGATGTGGAACATTGAGAATAATCTGCTTTATGTGTGAATAACCTCAGTTCAGGCATTGCTGTGCAATGAGCAAGAAACCACAGAGTGTCCCTGGAAGTGCTCTGTCATCTCCCTTCCATGCAGGCCTCATAGGCCTATAGGCCTCCAGAAATTACTATCAAACTAGGCCCAAGCTGGGAATCCAGGGTCAATAGTATTTCCAGCTGTTCTTCTCCCTTGTATTTCATTTAATCCAACACCTCTTCAGGCCACTGTCCAGCCATAAATCAGAGGCTTGCTGCTGGAATAGGGAGTGAAAGAGGATGTGGCTGGTTGCATAAGTCACATGCTGACTTCATGAGCTCAGTGTGGATATCTTCAGGACACTAGCGAAACAATTAGCTGTTACCTTAACCCCCGAGGCCGTCGAGTCTCTTAAAGGGAGTTTAGTATCCCCTTTACTGCCCCTCCTCTCAGCCATGGGGGACTCTGGGGTTTTATAAAAACTAGTTTGTTTTCTGTGGTATTCTTGAATGACAGTCGGTCGCGAGTCACTGAGCGTTGAAGAATGCAGTTCACAGTTCTATTTGTTTGAGATGAAGTGTGTTGTACAGAAGTTGATTTTACTGTGGACTACACGAAAACGACATCTAGTGTGATATTTTCATTTAATTGTCAGTAGAATAAGAACTATGAGTCATTTTATTTTTCATGGAAGAAGGAATAGTGCTACAACCAATTAATTCCTCTTTCCATCATATGATGTCCTACCATGACTGTCACTCACATACACACAACTTCTATATTGTTATTCCTCATCGGCCTCTGCTCTCTGAGTGCCTACAGATCATCTAGCCTTATGGGAAATCATAACCCTCTAAATCTATCACCTTCCTTAAGGTACGATCCCTCAAAGTCCCCTTTTTTCTTGTATTATAAATGGTCATTGGTTGGTCTGTGCTCCTTTAATGGGCAATCCATCTGCTCTTGGGCTCAGTTAAAGGAAATTACCTAATCCATAATCCATACCTGCACTAGCAAAATTATTTGACTTCGCAAGGAGAATGAGTGATTTGGTGTTGGCCCGCGGTTTATCTTTTTTTACAATTTTTTTTATTTGCCTTGGATATCTCAATGGCATGAGAGATTGGGCGGGCTGAAAAAATCATGCGGACAGCTATTTGTTATAAACGCTCCAGCTCTGCTCTCCAAGCTGGTATGAATCATCAAGTCTACAAAAGATCTGTGATAGGCTATGGATGCAAAAATTTATGATGCATAGCTCACACACTGTTAGACATTCTCCACATAGCTCCCCACCCTCCATATGTGGCTGATGGAGTATTCAAGTCCATATGTGACTGGGCCAGTATTTATCCATGTTTATACCTGGGTCTAATATCCTTCCTTTGTCCTGATCTTGTCCTCATTCTTTTTGTGCCCACATTATTAGATGGGTGTAGACGGTTAAAATATGCATTGTAAACTGATTTTGATCAGATCTTGTAAGTGTACACTACTGGTCAAAAGTTTTAGAAGACCTACTCAGTCAAGGGTTTTTCTTAATTTTTACTCTTTTCTACATTGCAGAATAACAGTGAAGACATCAAAACTATGAAATAATACATAATCTTTATTTAACTAGGCAAAGCAGTTAAGAACAAATTCTTATTTACAATGACGACCTACGCCGGCAAAAAACCCGGACAACGCTGGGCCAATTGTGCGCTGTCCTATGGGACTACCAATCACGGCCAGTTGTGATACAGCCTGGAATCAAACCCGGGTGTCTGTAGTGACGCCTCTAGCACTGAGATGCAGTGCCTTAGACCGCTGTCCCAGTCGGGAATCCTGTAGTCATGTAGTAACCAAAAAAGTGTTAAACAAATCAAAATATATTTAATTAGATTCTTCAAAGTAGCCACCCTTTGCCTTGATGACAGCTTTGCAGACTCTTGGTTTTCTCTCAACCAACTTCCCCTGCAATGCTTTTCCAACAGTATTGAAGGAGTTCCCACATATGCTGAGCACTTGCAGCACTCCATCACTCTCCTTTTTGGTAAAATAGCCCTTACACAGCCTGGAGGTGTGTTGGGTCATTGTCCTGTTGAAAATCTAATGATAGTCCCACTAAACCCAAACCAGATTAGATGGCATATCGCAGCAGAATGCTGTGGTTTGTGAGCCTTGATTTCTAACTAAATCACAGATAGTGTCACCAGCAAATCACCCCCACACCATAACACCTCCTCCTCCATGCTTTAAGGTGGGAAATGCACATGCAGTGATCATCCGTTCACGCACACCACGTCTTACAAAAACACAGCGGTTGGAACCAGAAATCTCCAATTTGGACTGCAGACCAAAGGACAAATTTCCACCGGTCTAATGTCCATTGCTGCTGTTTCTAGGCCTAAGCAAGTCTCTTCTTCTTATTGCTTATTTAGTAGTGTTTTCTTTGCAGCAATTCGACCATGAAGACCTGATTCACACAGTCTCCTCTGAACAGTTGCAATTTCAGAGGCTGGTAACTCTAATGAACTTATTCTCTGCAGCAGAGGTAACTCTGGGTCTTCCATTCCTGTGGAGGTACTCATGAAAGCCAGTTTCATCATAGTGCTTGATGGTTTTTGCGACTGCACTTGAAGAAACTTTCAAAGTTCTTGAAATGTTCGGTATTGATTGTCTTAAAGTAATGATGGACTGTGTTTCTCTCTGCTTATTTGAGCTGTTCTTGCCATATTATGGACTTCTACTAAATAGGGCTATCTTCTGTATACCATCCCTACCTTGTCACAACACCACTGATTGTCTCAAACGCATTAAGAAGGAAAGAAATTCCACAAAGGAACTTAATTGAAATGCATTCCAGATGACTACCTCAGGAAGCTGGTTGAGATAATGCCAAGAGTGTGCAAAGCTGTCATCAAGGTTAAGGGTGGCTGCTTTGAAGAATCTCAAATATAAAATATATTTTGATTTGTTTGATACTTTTTTGGTTACTACATGATTCCATATGTGTTATTTCATAGTTTTGATGTCTTCACTATTATACTACATGTAGAAAATAGTCAAAATAAAGAAAAACCCTTGAATGAGTAGGTGTTCTTAAACCTTTGACCGCTAGTGTAAATTGGCAAGATCATAAAAATATCAGGACTAAGGACGCCTGTAAGCGGTAGGTATAAACGTGGACTAAAGATTCACAGAAGATAGGCATGTCTATGGACTATGTCTGTGGATTTTCCTGGGCAGGTCCTGTTAGCCAGAGGACGCTGGTGGTTGGAGCTATTGGAGGACGGGCTCATTGTAAAGACTGGAATGGAATAATTGGAACGGTATCAAACACATCAAACACATAGAAATGACATTCCGTTCCATGTATTCCTCCTATAACTCCTCCCAATCAATCAAGCCCTTTTTACATCAGCCAACGTCACAAAGTGCTATACAGAAACCCAGCCTAAAACCCCAAACAGCAAGCAATGCCGATGTAGAAGCATGAAGCACGGTTGGTTAGGAAAAACTCCCTAAAACCCTTCTGGCTATGCCAGGTGGAGATTATAACAATACATGGCCATTAAGGCCAGATTTTTCTCCAAGATGTTCAAACATTCATAGATGACCAGCAGGGTCAAATAATAATCACAGTGGTCGTAGAGGTTGCAACAACTGTGAGGTTCTGCAGTCTGCATCCTTTCTGAGTGCTTTTATTTTTTCATTCCATTCCCAGTTCTGGTTTTCGTTTTTTCCTTTACTAGTTCCACCTGCCCCTAGCACACCTGCTTCTCATCACCTACCTACTTAGTTCAGTCGTCAGTCCCTGTTTCCCTGTGAGGTATTGTTTGCTGTTGTGATATACTAAGCCTGTTATTTTCATAATATTGTTCTTCTCTCTTAGACTCCTCGTGTATGACCTTCGTCTCCAGTACCTTTTCGATTCCCGGATTTACCCTCCTGTACTTCTGCCCCGATTACTGCCTCTTACGTGTATGGACTCTGACTGCCTTCCGACTACGATCTCTGCCTGGTTCCTGTTGCACCTTGGCCGATTATTATTAAAGAACAGCGCTCTGCGCGTGAATCCAAAACACTGTCTCCCGTATATCGTTACAAGTACATCAGGAGTAAATGTCACTTGGCTTTTCATATCCGGCATTTAGATGTTGAAATAGCAGGTGCGGTAGAGAGAGAGAGTTTAAAACAGCAGGTCTGGGACAAGGTGGCACTGCTGTGGGCAGGAACAACTGGAGTAATATAAAGCATATACAACATGGTAGGCATAATGTCTTTAAGACTGACAGTGTCTTCCAAATACACCTTTACAAATTGCAGTCTTTTGTCTTTTCATGACTCATTTCCTTTCCCCCTCTGACCTGAGAAGACTTGGAAGATGAAGTGTTGGTCATGAATGAATTGACAAATATGTGGACAAAGCCAGTGTATTCCAGGTCTTGTCCAATGAATCAGTGTCATTGACCTTATGCTGGACTCTACGGTGTCTCCACCACGTTGACAGTAGAGTAATGCCACTCCAGTGACGCCTCCTGAGAACTGCTGCCTCCTTCAGCCTTCACAACAAAGCCTCTAGAGCAGCTGCTCTGAACTTACTGTCAGAAGATCATCCCTTTCTTTATTCTAAACAAATTGCTTGCACATGTTCCCCACTGCCTTGCCCTCGAGGTTAAAGCACATCCTGCTTGTAGCCGTGCCTGAGGAGTAGGGATGGAGAGAGAGAGGGATGGATTGATGGAGAGAGGGATGAAGAGAGACTGTCGGCAGACTGATAGATCTGCTCTCTGCCGTGACGACTACAGTGGTGGCTCTCATTTCCCATTGACACCTCAGAACAGAGGATCAGACAGAAGGGAAATTGGTTCCAGACACACCCATGTGTGATGTTCCATTTATCCCTGGCCTGTTTGTGATCACACCTTTAGATCCAAATTAAAATCAAATCTGAAATAACATGAGGCAACACCCTCACATGGTGAGCAATTACTATCAATGTCATTTGCACAAGTTGGGTTGTTCGGAGCAATGGGAAGTCCTGGGCGTGATGTGTTTCTTTCTTTCCATATCAAAGAGAGTGCTCTTGGTTTCGTAAGTATCTTAGACCATACTTCATGCTATACCAGTGAGTGGTGTAATGGTAAATGGAGAAGTTGAACAAAAGGTGATTTGAGGCTGCAGCCTGGAGCCAAAGGCTTGGAGACTTTGTGGTATGGGCTGATGTGTTGTCACCAGTACCAGCCACGGGGATCTGTAAGGATGTAGGGAGGATGTTGCAGACATCAGACGCGGCGACAGTACACCCTAACACCACCCATGTGTGGTGGTGATGAGGCCTGCTAAAACCATCCATATTCATCACAGGTCTTGTAAATGTCTACATGGGACCTATTCTAGACACACATCGGAAAGACCAACCTTAACAAGAATAGCCCTATTATCTGTAACCACTTGATGTGCCAAAGTGATGTGTTAAAAACAAATCATCAATCAAATCAAAATCAACACTAGAACATTGGTTGGCAGCCAATTGTAAAAATAGCTTTCCGCCATGGCAAAGTCAATGGCACTGTGTACTAACACAATAGCCAAGACTCCCAAGACTTCACAAAAACAAACACACTTTTACTGCACTTCCGAGTTGTGTTCCAGGAAAGTTATTTTACTGCATCTCACATCGTTGGCACTGTCTGCTATAAAACTATTTTCATATTTAATCAAATGTATTGATAGCAACAACCATTCATGAAAACCTGGCAAGGCCATTGAGCAGATTTGTCTCTTAAACTTGGGGCTGCTCTTCTGGGAATCGTATATCCACATGTGCTTTCCATGACATTCCCCTTTGCTTCTTAACAAGCTCAGTGAGACATATAAAGCCTTCAGTGTGGACTCAGTGTGGACTCTGGGATCAATGCAGCTCCAGCTCTTTCATTCTGCACTGCAGACGATCTCACTGCAATGCAAAACAACATACAACTAAACCAATCAGAGTAAATCCAATCATTTAGATATTAGATGGGATCCTAAGCTGTACATTTATTTTAATTGGTAGACTAGGAAGGGCTCTGATTTGACGTATTTGAGCATATTTGTGATGTTCATGCTAAAGGAATGTCAGTTGACGTATGATTCTGAATTCGAGGTCAAAACTGAATCCAATCAGTCACCTCATCTACTTGATGTTTCTAAGTATATATCTTCATTGCAGCATGATACTAAAGCACTGAGGAGAATATAATGATGAAAATAACATTGTGATCGTGGTCTTTGTTTTGAAACTTCGATCTGTTAGAAATGGGTTTCTAACAAACAAACAAATGCCAGGCTTTCCCCGAGCTCCTTATGGGATCACGGAGCTTAAGAATAAACAATGACACAGAAATCATAAAAGGAAAAGTCCAATCCCCTCTATGGTATGTGCTCTCACCATCCCCATCAGCTTGAAAGAGCTGTTTCAAATGGAGAGAAAAAAATCTTCTTTGGATTTGAAGGGGAATTACTTTAACCTCGATTAGAAAATATATATCTGTTCAATGGTAATCCGTCTGTAACTTGTTAACAAACAACCTAGTGCTTTAACACCCACACCCAGTTTTCTGAATGCCAATGTCTTTAACATAAAATACAATAAGTCATACTTCTACCTTACAGTATGCAGAGACCTCAGTGGGGGGACTTTGAATTGTGGTTTTCCTCCCTCATTGCTCAGGGTTCCTTGTGGCCTATTACTGTGTCTTTTACGAATGCATGCGTCCTCACTGCTTTTAAAGGTGATTGCATGTAGTCTGCTGTCCAAGCCTCCTTGGCTCCAGGCTTGGCTCCAATGATCTGAATAAAGATGTGCTTTCTCTCGATGGTGCTCTGCTCCTCTCTCTCACTGAGGTGTTGGAACTCTCTCTCTCTCTCTCTCTCTCTCTCTCTCTCTGTCTCTCTCTCATATTAATATTTGATTTTACTGGAAAACTTATATAAGCTTGCATGTGCCAGAATAAATTATTTTCTAGCACATTTGAATGTATGCCTGTTATGATTTGATAAGAAGCATATGTGTGGTGGAATACTTATATATAAAGCCATAGCTGTAAAGTGGAATAACGTATGAGTTTTCTTCTTTTCAATCATGAAACGGATATAAGTAATTTGCTTGAAAAATGTCACGCTAGCCATGTGCTACCCTTAAAAAGACTGATTGTATTACTGTTGAAAGAGACATTGGCTCTGTAGAGTATCTGGGATTAAATGCAAATGATAAATGACATAACATTAAATTATAGCTTTTGTGTATATACTGTATATAAATATATGTGTATATATATATATATATATGTATACATATACAGTGGGGAGAACAAGTATTTGATACACTGCCGATTTTGCAGGTTTTTCCACTTACAAAGCATGTAGAAGTCTGTAATTTTTATCATAGGTACTCTTCAACTGTGAGTGACGGAATCTAAAACAAAAATCCAGAAAATCACATTGTATGATTTTTAAGTAATTAATTAGCATTTTATTGCATGACATAAGTATTTGATACATCAGAAAAGCAGAACTTAATATTTGGTACAGAAACCTTTGTTTGCAATTACAGAGATCATACGTTTCCTGTAGCTCTTGACCAGGTTTGCACACACTGCAGCAGGGATTTCGGCCCACTCCTCCATCCAGATCCTTCAGGTTTCGGGGCTGTCGCTGGGCAATACGGACTTTCAGCTCCCTCCAAAGGTTTTCTATTGGGTTCAGGTCTGGAGACTGGCTAGGCCACTCCAGGACCTTGAGATGCTTCTTACGGAGCCACTCCTTAGTTGCCCTGGCTGTGTGTTTCGGGTCGTGTCATGCTGAAAGACCCAGCCACGACCCATCTTCAATGCTCTTACTGAGGGAAGGAGGTTGTTGGCCAAGATCTCGCGATACATGGCCCCATCCATCCTCCCCTCAATACGGTGCAGTCGTCCTGTCCCCTTTGCAGAAAAGCATCCCCAAAGAATGATGTTTCCACCTCCATTTTTCACGGTTGGGATGGTGTTCTTGGGGTTGTACTCATCCTTCTTCTTCCTCCAAACACGGCGAGTGGAGTTTAGACCAAAAAGCTCTATTTTTGTCTCATCAGACCACATGACCTTCTCCCATTCGTCCTCTGGATCATCCAGATGGTCATTGGCAAACTTCAGACGGGCCTGGACATGCGCTGGCTTGAGAAGGGGGACCTTGCGTGCGCTGCAGGATTTTAATCCATGACGGCGTAGTGTGTTACTAATGGTTTTCTTTGAGACTGTGGTCCCAGCTCTCTTCAGGTCATTGACCAGGTCCTGCCGTGTAGTTCTGGGCTGATCCCTCACCTTCCACATGATCATTGATGCCCCACGAGGTGAGATCTTGCATGGTGCCCCAGACCGAGGGAGATTGACCGTCATCTTGAACTTGTTGCCTTCTCACCAAGCTGCTTGCCTATTGTCCTGTAGCCCATCCCAGCCTTGTGCAGGTCTACAATTTTATCCCTGATGTCCTTACACAGCTCTCTGGTCTTGGCCATTGTGGAGAGGTTGGAGTCCGTTTGATTGAGTGTGTGGACAGGTGTCTTTTATACAGGTAACGAGTTCAAACAGGTGCAGTTAATACAGGTAATAAGTGGAGAACAGGAGGGCTTCTTAAAGAAAAACTAACAGGTCTGTGAGAGCCGGAATTCTTACTGGTTGGTAGGTGATCAAATACTTATGTCATGCAATAAAATGCAAATTAATTATTTAAAAATCATACAATGTGATTTTCTGGATTTCTGTTTTAGATTCCGTCACTCACAGTTGAAGTGTACCTATGATACAAATTACAGACCTCTACATGCTTTGTAAGTAGGAAAACCTGCAAAATCGGCAGTGTATCAAATACTCGTTCTCCCCACTGTATACAGTTGAAGTCGGAAGTTTACATACACTTAGGTTGAAGTCATTAAAACTCATTTTTCAACCACTCCACAGATTTCATGTTAACAAACTATGGTTTTGGAAAGTCGGTTAGGACTTCTACTTTGTGCACAAGTAATTCTTCCAACAATTGTTTACAGACAGATTATTTCACTTATAATTCACTATACCACAATTCTAGTGGGTCAGAAGTTTACATACACTAAGTTGACTGTGCCTTTAAACAGCTTGGAAAATGATGTCATGGCTTTAGAAGCTTCTGATAGGCTAATTGACATCATTTGAGTCAATTGGAGGTGTACCTGTGGATGTATTTCAAGGCCTACCTTCAAACTCAGTGCCTCTTTGCTCGACATCATGGGAAAATCAAAAGAAATCAGCCAAATAAATTGTAGCCCTCCACAAGTCTGGTTCATCCTTGGGAGCAATTTCCAAAAGCCTGAAGGTACCACGTTCATCTGTACAAACAATAGTATGCAAGTATAAACACCATGGGACCATGCAGCTGTCATACCGTTCAGGAAGGAGACGCGTCTCCTAGAGATTAACGTACTTTGGTGCGAAAAGTGCAAATCAATCCCAGAATAACAGCAAAGGACCTTGCTGGAGGAAACAGGTACAAAAGTATGTTAATCCACAGTAAAACGAGTCCTATATCGACATAACCTGAAAGGCCGCTCAGCAAGGAAGAAGCCACTGCTCCAAAAGCGCCATAAAAAAGCCAGACTACGGTTTGCAGCTGCACATGGGGATAAAGATCATACTTTTGGAGAAATGTTCTCTGGTCTGATGAAACAAAAATAGAACTGTTTGGCCATAACGACCATCGTTATGTTTATGTTTGGATGCTTGCAAGCCGAAGAACACAATCCCAACCGTGAAGCACGGGGGTGGCAGCATCATGTTGTGGTGGTGCTTTGCTGCAAGAGGGACTGGTGCACTTCACAAAATAGATGGCATCATGAGTAAGGAAAATGATGTGGATATATTGAAACAACATCTCAAGACATTAGTCAGGAAGTTAAAGCTTGGTCGCAAATGTGTTTTCCAAATGGACAATGACCCCAAGCATACTTCCAAAGTTGTGACAAAATGGCTTAAGGACAACAAAGTCAAGGTACTGGAGTGGCCATCACAAAGCCCTGACCTCACTCCTATAGAAAATTTGTGGGCAGAACTGAAAAGAACTGAAGTGTGCGAGCAAGGAGGCCTACAAACCTGACTCAGTTACACCAGTTCTGTCAGGAGGAATGGGCCAAAATTCACCCAACTTATTGTGGGAAGCTTGTGGAAGGCTACCCGAAACATTTGACAATTTAAAGGCAATGCTACCAAATACTAATTGAGTGTATGTAAATTCTGACCCACTATGAATGTGATGAAAGAAATAAAAGCTTAAATAAAAACTTCTCTCTACTATTATTCTGACATTTCACATTCTTAAAATAAAGTGGTGATCCTAACTGACCTAAGACAGGGAATTGTTAATAGGATTAAATGTCAGGAATTTGTATTTGGCTAAGGTGTATGTAAACTTCCGACTTCAACTGTATATACACTGGGGGCCAAAAGTTTGGAATATTACTAATTCAAGTTGTTTTGTTTTTTTGTAAAAAAAATTACATTGTAGAATAAAAGTGAAGACATCAAAACTATGACATCACACATATGGAATCGTGTAGTAACCAAAAAAGTATAAATAAAATAAAATAATAATAAATAAAATCCACCGCAGTCTACACACAATACCCAGAATGTGAAAACAAATTTATTCAAAGTAAAAAACCTGAAATACCTTATTTACATACGTATTCAGGCCCTTTGCTATGAGACTTGAAATTGAGCTCAGGAGCAACCTGTTCGCATTGATCATCCTTGAGATACAACTTGATTGGAGTCCACCTGTGGTAAATACAATTGATTGGAGATGATTTGGAAAGGCACACACCTGTCTATATACCTGTCTATATACAGTTGACAGTGCATGTCAGAGCAAAAACCAAGCCATGAGGTCGAAGTAATAGTCGGGCACAGATCTGGGGAAGGGTACCAAAACATTTCTGCAGCATTGAAGGTCCCCAAGAACACAGCGGCCTCCATCCTTCTTAAATAGAAGAAGTTTGGAACCACCAAGACTCTTTCTAGAGCTGGCCGCCCGGCCAAACTGAGCAATCGGGGGAGAAGGGCTTTGGTCAGGAAGGTGACCAAGAACCCGATGGGCTATAGAGCTGTAGAGTTCATGCTTTGTCATTATTGGGTATTGTTTGTAGATTGATGAGAATAAAGATGTAACGTCACAAAATGTGAAAAAAGTCAAGGCGTCTGAATAATTTTTCCGAAGGCACTGTATACATACTGTATTTTATATATATATATTGATAGGAAAGCATAATTTTTAGCAGGTCCCCTGTCTTAACTAATTTAAGGCCTGGTCCCACCTATTTGAAGGGGTTCAGCTGCACTGTGTGTTTTCTTCCCAGCGTATTGTACTGGCGTCATAGTTGAGTCCACACTGCCCTCATAAACACATCCAGAAGGGAGTGATTATTTCTCAAGATGTGGAGATGTGGGACTTGCCAGTTCATGCCTCTTTAAGAGTGTTTTGGCACGGTGGCCTGTTATGCCTCACAATGCTTTTGTTTCGTATCACTGGGGAGAGTCTTGTCCCACCTGTTCAGCGGGAGAGTGTCTTTGTCACCTCAAACACGCGGAGAGGGGCGGGGGCCCTCGCTGTGGGCAGCTCTGTGTGTCTCTAAGCTAATGAAATGCACCATATCAAATATCCCCTAATTAGGAACAGCATTGCGGGTCATAATAAATGTCATCTAGTCTAATCTGAAATGGCACAGTGATGCCCACATTCCGACAGTCGGCAACATCATGAATTGATTTTCATCTAATGTGGGGCTTTTTTTAGGAGGACTATTTGTCCCCAGATCATGAAACTTGAAGAAGTAATAAATCAGGACATTGTACAGCAGATTATGAGCGGTTAGACCATTATTTTTGAGTCTTCAGTAACTGTCCCAAAGGGATCTTTTGCTATTTAGTGCACTGATTATACAAACTTGTTTTATTCTGTAAATTCATATACAATGCCTAGTGAAAGTCTACACACCCCTTGCACAGTCTTCACATTTTTCTGCCTTAAAATACAATTAAAAAATTTGATTCAAATATAATCTTTTTCAACTGATCTACACAACCTACACCACATTTTGAAAGTATTTTTTTTATTTTATTATTTTTAAGAGTTTATGAAAAGTTTATTTTCTATTCAGAATTTTTCATGAGTCCTTTCTAGCCTATTGGCATAGACTTGATGTGCTGCAGCACCCGTACTTCCTGCGGCTATTGGCCTAACCAGTCACTTCCTGCGGCTATTGGCCTAACCAGTCACTCTCTTATTGACATGGACCTGTGTGGAAGATCTGAGCTAGCCCTCCCTCTGAGCTAGCCATCCCTTCCCCAACCTTCCTCCATCTTATGGTTTTTCTCCAGAGGTCGTAGTTCTACAACTTCAAGGTGACATACTTGATATTCGTCGGAATCAACAATATCTCCAAACTCTCATCCACCATAAATTCCAACGCCTGAGTGAAGACCAACAACAGAGTACAATGGAACTCAGAGACTCACTCGGCACTCTAACCGACAAGCTAACAGAGCTCAGGGAGAGTGGAAGAAGGGAAGTTAATGTTTGACTACCACAGAACCCAACTCACTTCCACCCGCAACATCACCACACTGAGGTCCTAAAGGACATTAAGTCAGTATTCTCTCCTCTGGTGAGCACTGTAGACCACCTACATAGAGTGCTTACTAAATGTGGTAAAATGTTAGATCATGTGTCCATTGACATGGCCTCCATTAAATACAACTCCTTGAACAGAGCTTCCGTAGTGTCCACTTCTGTTCAGTCCACTGAGGCCCAAGCTGTCACCTCAGCCATGCCCCACAGGATGCAGTCACCATGCATCCTGGTCCTCATGTTCATGGTCTGATAACTCCCTCACCCTCTACCTTCTCAATTCCTCCTAGCTCTCTTGCTCATGGAAATCTGAGTAGACGTAATGTATGGGGTGATGCCTATTAAGTTTCAATTCCCTACCTTTGGGAGAAAGGATGACAGTCCTGATCCTCTAATGTATCTGGAAAGATGTCATGACTTTCTTGCCCTCAGTCCCCTAGCTGACCAAGAATTCCTCATTGAGGAATGTGTTGCATGGGAAAGCTCGAGACTGGTGGGATGTGGCATGTCTTACCGTGACCTACCGTTAAAGTTTTCCTCTGCCTTTCTGTCTGAGGACTAGACCGAGGAGCAGACAGCCAGGAATTGTTTGCAAGGAGATAGAGAAAGTATCCAGGACTTTGCATAGAGTTACCACTCCTTGTTCAGACGGTGGAAGCCTGGCATTGAGGAGGAAGAGGTCATTAAGTTGATCTTGAAGAATATCAACCCTCTACTAGCCAGTCATCGCAGAGAAAGTCACCAGTGTAGATGGACTAGTTAGACTTGGACAGCAGTTTGAGGACAGAGAATGTCAATAGCAATATGAAATAGAGAAAGAAACCGTCACCCAAGCCAAAGCATCAACCACAGCCAGAGTCTCCAGCCAAAACCCGTCAGGTGTTCTATTGTAGATGTAGCAAAGAGGGACATTCTCTAACCACATGTCCAAATCATTATCAAGCAAACTACTCGAGAAAACCACAAGCCATACAACAAGTCACAACAGGTCAACACACCTAACGACCATAACAAGAACGACTATCCTACTCTGGGTGCTTTGACCAAAGCTGAAACCCCAAGAGTCACTGCCTACCCATCGACATTCCCTTCCTTTCAGCCAATACCACACCAGCTGGTGTTATGCCTGTCCATAGGCCCTTGGACAGAAAGAGCCATCCTGGACACCTGGTCATCCTACATGCTGCTCAATGAGAAGCTATGGGAGGTGAAAGGTCCACAAGACAACAAGAAGCATTGGACAGAAGGTCCATTGTATCTGGCTAACGGTAAGGCTAAATGACCACTCGGATGGAGTGGGGTTGAGTTCCGGCTGTGTAATCTCCTATATGATTCCTTCCAAGACCCTTGCTTTTCCTGTTGTGCTGGGACTTGATTTTGTGTACTTCAGTGGTGTCCAGATTGACATCACAGACAATTGCTTCTGGTTTCCACACAATCAGAGCGAGAAGCATTTCTTCCAAGCAGAAGCTACTAAGTTACATAATTGTGTTACAAGTGTGGCAGTCTTCTCTGCCGTTGCTCCAGTACAGTTAACCCCTGGTAATCCTGCTGATGATCTCCTTTTACAGGCTGTTAGAAGAGCTCAGCTGGAACCTCCAGAGGAGTTAAGACTGTTGGAACAGCTGCAGAATAGCTTAAATGATTGTATATCAAAGCTGGGGCGCACCGGGCTCGTGAAGCACAAGATATTCCTTACACAGGAAATGCCTATCAAGCAGAAGCCCTATTGGTTGTCCCCAGCAAAGCTCATCATCCAAAGGGACCCATTAATGATATATTGACACAAGATATAATTGAACGTTCCTCCTCTCCCTGGGCTGCTCCTGTTGTCCTCATCCTCAAAAAGACCGCTCGTCTTAGATTTGGTGTAGACTCTAGGAACACCAAAACATTTCTCCCAGACTGATGCCTATCCTCTTCCCACCATCTAAGATATCCTGGAGTCATTGTCATTGTTCACTGTCGACAACCCCAATAGTGGCTATTGGCAGGTTGAGATGGACCAGAACAAGGACATTACTTATTTAGTCTGTGATGAGGGCCTATTTTCCTTTAAGATGATGGCTTTTGTATTAAAGAACGAGCCTGCCACCTTCCAAAGACTCATGTAGATGGGAGTAGCGGCTTCACCACTACCCAGCCCTCACAGTACCCCCCCTCCAAGGTGCGGGCTCCCGACCGCGCTTGATCTCCCCCCAAAAAATTGTCACTATACCAGGAAGGGAAATGGCGGGGTACTGAGGTGGTTGCTGGTGGGGGCTCCGGTTCCGGCCTCGGGCGTAACGCAGGCAGTGACAGCTGCTCTCCTCCTACCTCCCTGTTGCACACCCGGTCCGGTCCGGACCCCGGCGCGATGGTTCCCCCCTCAGTACTCCCGCGATTCACCAAGTCCTGTCTGGACCCTGGTGTGGGAGCCCTCGACCCTGGAGAGGGGCTGATGTCCTTCCCCGGCTTGGGCACCGGTGGAGCGGACTGCGCCGGCACTGGAGCGAAGCAGACGACCGGCCCCGGACTGGGCACCTGTGGAGCGGACTGCTCCGGCACTGGAGCAACGCAGATGACCGGCCCCGGACTGGGCACCGGTGGAGCGGACTGCTCCGGCACTGGAGCGACGCAGACGACCGGCCCCGGACTGGACCTTCGCTGGAGGTCTCGGGCTGCTGACCTTCGCTGGAGGTCTCGGGCTGCTGACCTTCGCTGGAGGTCTCGGGCTGCTGACCTTCGCTGGAGGTCTCGGGCTGCTGACCTTCGCTGGAGGTCTCGGGCTGCTGACCTTCGCTGGAGGTTTCGGGCTGCTGACCTTCGCTGGAGGTTTCGGGCTGCTGACCTTCACTGGAGATTCCGGGCTGCTGACCTTCACTGGAGGTTCCGGGCTGCTGACCTTCACTGGAGGCTCCGGGCTGCTGACCTTCACTGGAGGCTCCGGGCTGCTGACCTTCACTGGAGGCTCTGGGCTGCTGACCTTCACTGGAGGCTCCGGATTGCTGACCTTCACTGGAGGTCGGGTGCGAGGAGCCGGCACTGGGCGTACCAGACTGGGAAGACGCACCGTTTGGCTGGTGCGCTGAGCTGGCACGGGTCGCACCGGGCTTTTGTTGCGCACCGATGTTTGGGTGCGCTGAGTCGGTCTCCTCCTCCTCCGACTCTGGACCGGCGCTGAAGGCACCGGGCTGGGAACTGGCACTGGATTAGGACCGTCCATGTCGTTTTCTCTCCAGCCCCAATCCCCATCCTGTGAGGGTTCCTCACAGGATGGGGATTGAAGCACATCGTTGTCTTCTTCCTCAGACTCTCCTCTGTACTCCTGCTCCCACGGCTGTAGGGGCTCCTCCGGGAACCCCCACGAGTGCAGTGGTCGGGGTTCTTCTCCGTCGATCCCCGACCACCCCCATAGCCCCCCCCCCCAAAATCAGTTTGGGGGGTTTTCTGGGCTCCAGGCTGGTCCTTCGCCTCTTTGGCCGCGGCTCCGGGCTCCAGCCCTCCTCCACATCACGATAATGGGAGTATTCCTCCTCGGTAATTTTTCCCATTCCGAGGAGGATATCTCCCAATGTCAGTCCCCGCTGCGTCCCTGGTTGGTGGATCATTCTGTCACGGTGCGTATAGAAGGGACGATATACGGAGCGTTCGTGGAGTGACATCCTTTTTATTTAAACTTATCAACATATAAGTTCCCAAAAATAAACAAGGAGAGAACAGCAAGGTGACTTACGTGCTGCTTAAAACAAGGCAGACAGGCACAAACAATGATCCACACACAGGTGGATTTGGAGGGCAGTTAAATACTCTCCCCAATCAGAGACAATACTAGACAGCTGTCTCTGATTGGGGATCATTAATCCTCCCTCACTGAAGTGAGGACTGGGTTGTGGCTCAATCCACTCCCCCAGATGGGAGTAGCGGCTTCACCACTACCCAGCCCTCACAGTTCCAAACTTCTTCCATTTAAGAATGATGGAGGCCACTGGGTATTTGGGGACATTCAATGCAGCAGACATTTTTTGGTACCCTTCCCCAGGTGTACCTCGACACAATCCTGTTTCGGAGCTCTACGGACAATTCCTTTGACCTCATGGCTCTTACGTGCACTGTCAACTGTAGGACCTTATATATACAGGTGTGTGCCTTTCCAACTCATGTCCAATCAATTGAATTTACCACAGGTGGACTCCAATCAAGTTGTAGAAACATCTCAAGGATGATCAATAGATGCACCTGAGCTCAATTTTGAGTCTCATAGCAAAGGGTCTGAATACTTATGTAAATAAGGTATTTCTGTTTTTATTTTTAATACATTTCCCCCCCAAAAAATCTGTTTTCAATTTTTCTTTTTGGGGTACTGTGTGTAGATTGATTAGGAATTGTTTTTTTTAAATCCATTTTAGTATAAAGCTGTAATGTAACAGAATGTGTGAAAAGTCAAGGGGTCTGAATACATTCCAAATGCACTGTACATACAGTACACTCTGTGCATCATGTTTGTACCCACCAGTATCTTTAACCTGATCCTCAGTGTACCCAGACTGGGTTACGCAATATGAATAGCACCACTCCACAACAAGCTCATCTCTAAATACCTATCATTTTAATTATTTTGTAGAAATACCACTGGCACTGTTCCCAGACTTCTATGTTCACAATCAGTCACACAAGATCAGGCTTGGCAAACAACTGTTTATTTTCCCAAATACTAAATGGGAGCCTGAGGATATTATGATTCATTCCACTTTATCTCTGACTTCAAAGGCTCTGCTGGGAATTGATTGTGTCATATTTCCACCGTTCCTATGTAGAAATAGAGCCTTGCTTATCAGAGAGAGAAGCTATTTCTCACACAAAAAGACAAAGAGACACGTTGATGCATAACAATGGAACATCTCTTTCCACTGGGCAAAAACTAGTTGAATCAATGTTGTTTCCATATCATTTCAACAACAAAAAATCAACGTTGAATCAACATGGAAAACTGATTGGGTTTGAAAAAAGTAATCAATATAACCCAACTTATAACCTAAATCCAAGGACAAGGGAATTTCTTTTGTTGATTTCAAGTTTAATTCATGTTAGTTGACAACTAGACGTTAAACTGACATCTGTGCCCAGTGGGTTATCAGTTTGTCAGTCACCTCATAAAGAAAAAAAACTGCAAAATAGCAGGATATGTAATGCGATATGGTAGACATTAATGATTCAACCCATTTTGTGGTTTCAGGTTTCAGGAACTATTTCTGTGTCAAATGATATTTTATGTATTTTCACAACGACCAGAAAATACCACACCTAACGCAATTTCCAATAATTGAAATATTCAAACCATGCACAAACGTTATGGTAATGAGAGCACAACTCTTGAATCTTGACAGTTTTTAAATCTAGGAAAAAGTCTTGGATGATATGGAACTGGGTTATGTTTTTGTTTATGGTTTATATTACAGTGATTTTTCCTGCTATTGGCCAAGCTTTGTTGCTTTGCATCAACATCAGAGAGGAATGCTCTGGCCCCGTACCAACAGACTTCATAAATAAAGATGTGTAGACAAATTATGCATGATGGTAAAAACAACCGAAATGTGAGCTGTGTATTTAATAGCACGCTGTTTTGACACTCTGGCAGGATAACAGATGTATTATTATCGTGCTGGCTGCCCAGTCTCCCCAAACAAACTCACATTCGCTTAATTAAATCTTCCATTCAAAACTTGTTTATGGAAAGAAAGGAGATTCTTGCACACAAGAATCCATGGATCTCAGGTCCTTTCAGACTGCTTTCAATCCATCAGGGGATAGAAGGGGGAGGAGTGGGCGGAGTGTGTTAAGTACTATTTTACAGTTACAAGCTGACAGACAAATAGAATGAATGTTTATTGTCCTAATTAAAATGGTTAGGCATTCAGGGTTGCACGTCCCAAATATTGTGGTGGGATTTGGGGACGCTGAGGAGAGGGAGGAAGCCTCCTTACTAACCATGACAAGTCAGGGATGAGGGTTATGTTGGGTTTCCTCTTACAGTACATTCCTGTTGCTTATTCTCACCACTCAATATTATTTATGGCCTCTTTGTTTTTGATGTCAGAATAAACATCCAATTAGCCTCTCGGTTTTTCCATTGACTGCATTATGTGAGTCAATGTATGAGGTCTATGGTATGGAGCACCTTGAAGGAATCTCTGCATTGTCTTAGATTGTGTTCTTGTATGAGAATGCAGGTTCCTACCAACATGCAAGATGTTGCATGTTACTCCTTACACACTACTCACGGGTAAGCCTGTGTTGATTTGATCATACCAGTACATCAAGTGAGCCAGTTCCAAATGGTAGTTAACACTTAAATTGTCAACTTACCACTTGCTGTTACTGTGAACCAAATAAGTGTAGGAAACTTCTAGTGTGCACTTGTAACACATCCATCACAGCATTATTCATATTTGGCATAAAGGGGCCCTCATAAGTGTGAACAGCTATGGCATGCTGACTAAATCCTGCCTAAATGCTGTTCAGCTTTTTGTTTTTATTCCACACCATTAATGATGTGATGTATGGGCTATGCCAGAGGGGTGCCTGTGTTGTAGTGAACTGACAGGCCTGCTTCAATGGACAGCTTTCAAGTGGAGCTTGACTAAGGACTCTGAGTGGATGACGAATGGAGACATGCTGCCCTAGGCGACACCTGTAATATGTTACGAAAGCCGTGCCATTACTACAGCAGTCAATCTCAGTCTGTCTATAGGAATTGTTGTGGAAAGAGCTGAATAAAACAAATGCACATGCTCTCGAAGAAGCATTTCCAGAAGCATCCACAGAAAGCACAGTCAATACTGCAGCGTCCAATGGTCAGTAGTTTGCCATGACAATAGAAAAACACAGCTATTTCATCCACATAGGTTTGGCTCCAGAGACCACATACATGTATCTTCCCATTTAGTGGCGTCCATCTTGGAGAGGGAGAGGGGTAATGGAATGCAGGGAGGGATGGTAGCCCTGAGAATGTCTGTAATGAGAAGCAGACTATGGGGGGGGGGGGGGGGTTCTGCTGTTATTGTTGTCCACAGGTTTGCTTTGGCTTCTCTGTTCTCGCGTTCCCCCCTGCAGGCCTAGAAGTCCATGAATATTTAAATAGGAAAGGAACTTCCTTAAAACATCAATCAGAATCCATCTATTCAATTACTGGATCTAGATCTGAGATCTGAGGTCCACCCATACGTCGTCAGCAGCTCCTGATGAGAAGAAATACTAGCAGCGCCCATGGCAAAACCTTATGAATATTCTAACCATGTGGACAATAAGTCAATACAAAACAGGCTTTCTAAATGTTTGGCAGACCTTCAAAAGAACGATATTGGACATAATTGTGGGTAGGTCTATATTGAAAGAGAATCAGAATACCATTAAGGTATAATCTAAGACTCAAAATAAATAAATTGGCAGAAAGTCAGAGTAATCCCTTTGACTGAGGAGAACCTCAGTATCCATGCATAAAAATGAGACTAAAATCAATCTTCTCCCATAACTCTGACTTGGTTGAATACAGAGGCCATCTTAGACTATAACATTTTATTGAACAGATTCAATCTTTGACAGAGTAACCCCTGAAGCAAGAATTTCTGTCCAGAAAAACAGGAGCACATAAATCGCAAAAGAACGGAATCTAGTGAAGATATGGTGTATCTCTGCTCAGAGTTTCCAGTAATATGAGGTCACCAGAATCTTTTCTCTGGTGATGTAATCAGGTGGAAGATAGACAGTGAGAGTGTGAGAAAGATGAAGATAGATATAGAGAGAAAAAAGAGAGGGGTGTGTGTGAGAGAGAGACAGGAGATGACCAACAAAGACTACTTTATGACACCTGTTCAAAAATATTCTACGGGGGCCCTACAAATGAAATAAACAAAATAAATATGACTCACATTAACTCCCATTGGCAAGGCATCATTGGTAGGAGGTGTGTTGTTTAGTGGTTCTGACATCTGTCAGTGCACACAATAGGACATAATCCTCACAACCACAACAACACACACAGCCTGAGGAAAGTCTTCTTCTGAATAGTTGTTTCTGAGAGGAACCTATCTGCTGTTAACAAGAGCCAGACACATCAGCCAGAGTGCTATTCTTGGCAGCCAGCACTGGCTCCTCTATGAAAGACAGATCCTGCAGCAAGACCAGACGTCTACCATGGGGATTTCAGAGCGACCACTGGAGTGGTTAGTTAATAAAATGTTGGGCTTTCCTATTATCTTTATATATTATGGCTCCTTGGTTCTGATTTGGCCTTGCTAATTAAGTTAATCAGTCTCTCGACTGATGTAGTGTATGGTGTATGTAGCTTGATGGGCTTGGGTATTGCAGTCCTATGAAATACCATAACCACAGTGGGGATTCGAATAGGGACCCAGAGGATTGAGTGCAGAGCTGAGGGAATGGCAACATTCAGCTAAACCACTGCTTTAATTATCTACATGGAATGATTTGCTTGTGTAGGATCTTTGGTCCTGCATGCTACGAAAAACATCACCCATGAGCCCCTCAAACCAAACTGCTGTTTTCAGGAACTACTACTACTACTCCCTTTCAAGAGCAGTGAGAGAAAGTTTAGACAGTGTCAGGCTCTGGCCATAGAGAAGCCTATTTTCTTCTCTATGTAACCATGGTCAGAGTCTGACAGGTCTATTCTTTCTGTATCTGGTGGTGGTTTGTGTGGGATCCCTAATTAGAGGCAGCTGCGGCGCATTGTCTCTAATTAGGGATCCTACATAGGTTTGTATGTTTTTACACTGGGGTGTGGGTCGTTATTTTATTTCAATGTCACCGGTCAAGTAAGTGTGCTACGTTTTCTTTGTAAAAACACGTTTCATTTTGTACGTTACGTTTGTAGATCGTGTTTGTTTGTTTGTTTGTATAGTTTGTTCGGATGATTGTAAAATCAGTCAAATATGTCGAACTACAATCCCTGTGCTGCATCTTGGTCTCTCCATGTACCCAATCTTGACAGACCTTGGGTTGTGTATGCGCCCTGTCGTGACAGAACGACCCACCACGAGGAGACCAAGCAGCGTCGATACATGGTAAGGGAACTCCTCGGAGGGTTCGAGACAGACTCGTCGGAGGAGGACGACAACGACGACGTGTTTCGGTTCCCTCACTCGTGGGGGCTCCTGGAGGAGACCTCACCGGAAGGGGATAGGCTATGGGGGGAGGAAGATCGGGGCAGTCCCAGCCCTCCAACGGCAGTTCCCAACCTGGTGCCTCCAGCGCCCTCCCAGAGCTCGGTACGGTCCGTGCCGACTCCACGCACCACACCATCGGTGCGCTCTCAGCACCCGGAGAGGCTGGAGGAAGAGGATCGCCCACCACTTCGTCTTCCCACGATCCACGATAGGGAGAGACCGGAGGGGTTTTTCAAGAGATCAGAGGAGGAGCAGATGAGGTGGTGGAGAGCCTGGAAGCCTCCAGCGAAGGTCTGCAGCCCCGAAACCTCCAGCGAAGGTCCGCAGCCCCGAAACCTCCAGCGAAGGTCCGCAGCCCGGAGCCTCCAGAGAAGGTCCGCAGCCCGGAACCTCCAGTGAAGGTCAGCAACCCGGAGCCTCCAGCGAAGGTCCGCAGCCTGGAACCTCCAGCGAAGGTCCGCAGCCCGGAACCTCCAGCGAAGGTCGGCAGCCCGGAACCTCTAACGAAGGTCAGCAACCCGGAGCCTCCAGCCACAGCCCAAAGCCTGGAACTTCCAGCTACGGTGCCCAGCCCGGGTTCGGCCCTCTGCACCGCTCCAGTGCCAGAGCAGTCCGCTCCACCGGTGCCCAGTCCGGGTCCGGCCGTCTGCTCCGCTCCAGCGCCTGAGCAGTCCGCTCCACCGGTGCCCATTCCGGGTCCGGCCGTCTGCTCCGTTCCAGTGCCTGAGCAGTCCGCTCCACCGGTGCCCATTCCGGGTCCGGCCGTCTGCTCCGTTCCAGTGCCTGAGCAGTCCGCTCCACCGGTGCCCATTCCGGGTCCGGTCGTCTGCTCCGTTCCAGTGCCTGAGCAGTCCGCTCCACCGGTGCCCAATCCGGGTCCGGCCGTCTACTCCGCTCCAGGGCCAGAGCAGTCCGTTCCACCGGTGCCCAGTCCTGGCCCGGTTGTTTTCCCCGCTCCATGCCCGGAGCCGTTTACCCCACCGGTGCCCAGTCCGGGCCCGGTTAATTGCCCAGCTCCATGGCCGGAGCCGTTTGCCCCACCGGTACCCAGTCCGGCCCGGTTATAAAGAAGGGGCATGGGAAAAAACTGTCCACTTCGCCGGAGCCAGAACCGCCACCGACGGACTAATCTTTTTTACACTGGGGTGTGGGTCGTCATTATATTTCAATGTCACCGGTCAAGTAAGTGTGCTACGTTTTGTTTGTAAAAACACGTTTCATTTTGTACGTTACGTTTGTAGATCGTGTTTGTTTGTTTGTATAGTTCGTTCGGATTATTGTAAAATCAGTCAAATATGTCGAACTACAATCCCTGTGCTGCATCTTGGTCTCTCCATGTACCCAATCTTGACAGACCTTGGGCTGTAATTTTTTGACCAAGATCACTTCTCTCCTTCTACTTTGTGGAAAATATATAGTAATTAATGTCACTGAAGATGTTCAGAAATGTAATTTGATGTAGGCTACATGACAGTAAAAGTACCAAATTAACTTCAGATTAACCTGATCGACCACACCAGTTAGTTGTGGGTACGCAACAGCTGTGTGAATGTCTCATGTTTGACTACAGAGTCATACAGTATGTAAGCACTCAAGTACAGTGAACTTTACTTCGGATACTCTATGGCTAACTTGGATTTCAAAAGGGTGTAGGAGGGTTTTAACAAAGTAGTGTACTGTATGTCTGACATTCTCTGCCAAAAAACTTGACTGACTTTCATCGAAGTACAGAGAGTAGTGGCTTTGCTTTAAGATGAATAATATAGAGCTCCTTCCAAACAACCACAAAGTGATGATGGTGAAATATTGTGAGAGATCTGTGATGTATTAAGACTTGAGTTTAAAACAACTAGCTATCGGGGAGGTGAAGGATTTCCCTCAGGAGTAATCAAAAACATAATCTTTCCACTGCCAGCCATGCTGACATCAACTCAGTGGGCTGTCAATCCATTTGAATCAAATTACAGAGCTATTTCAAACAGTCTGTTTTGAAACGTGAAATGACATGTCTGAAAGACCTCAAGGTTTGCGTCGGGGGAGCTGGTTTCAATCAGCTCCTCTAACCGCACAATATTTTAACTTGTCCATGGAGCGTTGCTGCTTTAAAAGCCTTTCCACCAAATGAGGTGGAGATGAGCTGAGGAGGGGAGGGGGGCCATGGCAACATCATAACAACATGATACACTCGTTTACGTGAGTGTGGCCAACACTGTCAATAAACAGTTCATATAAAATATGAAATAGTTAATCAAATCTGAATCAAATGGAGAAAATATTCATTTGCTCATCTCATGTGAATCTGAAGTCATAATGTGGATCATAGGGCTTGTATTGGGTAATATCTGATACAGCTCTATCCTCCCTGAGGAACACACCTGCCCTGATGACTCAGTGGTTCATGAGGCATCCCTTGAAGCCTGGAATTGGCATGCTGTTTCAAAGTCAAGATATATATAAATCTGACATGAAGTTCACCCTGATATCAGCACAATGATATGAAATAGGCCTCCATGTATTGTTACTCCTTTGATTGCACCAGTATATGAACGGATTCCCTTGATAAGACAACTCAGACAGTAACCCAATGTAAAATGTGCTTACATATTGAAGTGATCAGTGTCCAGTGAACCTTACATAACACCTGACAGATGATGTCATGACAATACAAAGATTAACAACCACTGAATGTTGACCTAGCATTATATCAATGTCTTTGAGAGCAAGTTGGTCCTGAAAAGTATTAGCTAGATAAGTAGTTAGTAATGACATCCATCCCAGGTGCATAAGTGGCTAATGGTAAAGTATCATCAAAGTGTGGAAAAATAGCAATCATTTCCCCTCCTAGCTGTGCTGTGTAAAGCTTCTTAACACATATCCCATATGTTCCGGTCCTGTGTGTGTCATAAACGTGTTACAGGCAGCGCAGCCATAGTCGCCCATCCTGACACACAATCACAGCGCTCCCACGACTCACCTAAATCTGGGGCGCTCTCAGCACCTCTACACAAACGGAACTGTTTATGTTGTTGTGAGCAGCCTCCAGGAAGTGAAGGATTAAAAACAGGGATATATGCTGTTACGCTTCTGATTTATTTAGAACCAAGGTTGAGAGTCATTGTATATGTCCAGGTAAATTCACAACTGAAACGTCCAAAACACTGTTCCTATGTTGCTAATGCTGCTTTGGCATGTTGGCCTAGTGCCAATGTTTTGTTATTAATCATTTACAGTAATATTAGTGAAATTAAATATTAAATGGTTGTGTGGTTTGGCACTTTGACTTTGCACTAACAGCTGGGATGCAGAGTATGATGGGAGATGAGGAGAGGAGAATATATGGGCTCCCCTCCTGAAGACAGTACTCTACTCACTGTGAGTTAAAGCAATGTGCTACTCTCTCCAAGCCTTCTGAGACAAACACAAGCCTCATAGCGCATCAAGAGCCACACAATACGCTGCTTGACTTTACCAAAGTGGACCCACATTGACTGATATCATGAGGCAAAATCAAGTTGGAGAAATATCAGATCAGAAAACTGGGTGGTAATGGGTGGTATTCCTCCGGTTTATTTTCTAACAACACTGGATTAGGAAAAGACCGAAATAGTGATCGTCATCAGCGGTACTAACTTGTACTTAATCAGTTTTATTTATTTTTTCTAAAAGTGTTCGTTAAATTGTGTACCTCAGGGACCAGTGGAGGCTCCTCAGAGGAGGAAGGGGAGGACCATCCTGCTTGGTGAATTTCATAGAAATAAAAATATTGAAACACAAAAAATTAAATTTTTAGATAAAACTATACTAAATATATTCACGTCACCAAATAATTTATTAAAACGCACTGTATTTGCATTGTTGTAGCCTAAACATATCGATGTTACATTGAGCTGGGTGAATAGAATATGAATGACAGTCATCCACCATGCTGAATTATCTTAAGCGGCACTGACCGCCACTGTCAGGGACCCAATAAGGTTTTATTAAGCACATTGTGATGTATTAATGTGACAGATCCTGCAGGGTCTGGATCAGTATCACTTACATGCTGTGATAGATTGATATTACTGTCACTAGAATCTTTTCCTTACCATTGTAGTCTAGGCAGAGTACCAGTAAAGACAGAAATCATTTGCATTATATACCCAGGAAAAACATGATAACGGGCACATATACATTTACTATAACCACAGCAGTTATAAACAAATGGCAAGCAAAAATACCAAATTCACTAAATGAAACGAGAGTAGTGCAACAGAGAGACAACCAAACCCTGGGGATTAGTTGTACCCAAAGGTATCCTGCAGTGTCTACCTTTTGATGTTCTCACCATCCGGCACAGATGTTTATCATAGACTTATTATAGGTTTATCATAGGCTAATCATAGGTTTAGCATAGGCTTATCATAGGCTTATCAAAGCTTATCAAAGGTTTATCATAGGCTTATCATAGGCTTATCAAAGGCTTGTCATAGGCTTATCAAAGGCTTATCATAGGCTTATCAAAGGTTTATCATACATGTATACAGTACAGACAGTGGGGGTCTTCACCACTGGGCCATAAATAGAGAGTAGCTCTCATCCACCCTCCAGCCCGCGCCTGTTTGACATCATGTATTGTTAATGAGAGCCAGCTGCCCACAACATCAGAACCTAACTTCATACAAGTATAAAAAAACATAAAAGTTAGTGCTTTAAACATGTCCAGATTCTTTTGTGTGCCACGGGGCAGAACAGTCTGCTCGTTGTGATTACAATCAATGGTGCCTGTGATCATCAGGGTGGAAATTAGCTCTCAGCCCAGGAGCACAAACACACACGTGCACACACACACATACACACACATGCTTGGATGTGCATCCCCTGGCCTAGGAACACACAGACGATCATTCGCTATAGCATACATATACACACAAGCAAATGGGGCAGGACTCATGCCTCAGACTGGGGATTCATTTTATAAACACTGTGGTTTGCCAGAGCCATGTGTTGGCTGCAGCCTGTCTTACATTTTGAAGCTGCAGTGTATCGGTACAATATAAAACACTTCAAATGACCCTGATGGTGTTTTATTAGTGAAGTCAATCATTTCAGAGTGCCCCCTCCCTGTTTCCAATGACTTAATAGTTTAATTTTTGACATCCACGCTATTCTTTTACAGTGTAATCAATTTCATGCACCTTCTCTGTTCGTGCCTCCTGGTAGGTTCTCAGAAGGGAAAATGGCTTTAGCAGAGGTATAAAGCACAACAAAGGCTATAATTACAATATTATGAGTAATATCAACTTCTGTAGACCTCTTATTACACATGAACATAAATAAGTGACTTTAATTTGTCTGACTTTGTACCAGATGTGACCTGATCCTTAGCAGACGTTACATAAGGAACACCCAATGCCAGGCAGAGCAGACATGTGGATTGTACATTCTGATAGGCAGACTGTACCAGTCAGGAACAATCAGAACTAAATAGAACAGCTTTTCTTTCTCTCTGTTACTTAACAGAAACACAATGCTTTTTGAATGTTATAACAGTGTATTACCTGTTTCCAGTTGCATGAGACAAATGCCAGATAAACAGATGCCAGGTTGCCCAATTCATTAGTTTACCAAAAGAAAAACAATGAAGAAAGAGATGAAAAGATCTTGTTGATTTGTCAATAATCTTTCATTTTAAAGTTATTTTCCATACAATCTTAGGGCCAAATCCCCCATTTTACAAGACAACCCCTCATGTAACAACAATCTACTTTATATGATCACTTTGTGATTCAGGTGGAACTGAATCACAAGGAGGTTGTTCTTTTATCCATTCTAACATCCTGTAAGTGGATTCCTTCCTTCTGAATCCGACAACTGACCGGCTCCTTGTCCCCGCCCCCACCCCAGGTCCTGCCCTGCCCCCTGCCCTCCCCTGGGCCCCGGCTGCAGTGTCTGGGGGTACGGTGACCTCTGACCTGCCTTTGAGGCTCCTCTACCGTCCAGCTCTGTGACCCGGGGTCTTGTCACTGACTTCAGAGGAGAGAGAGGAAAACACTACATCTAAAGTTGACTCCCTGGCCACTGGTCACTCCTAAAGATTTAGGCAACTGTGCCATGATGACAAGGGTAAATTATTCCATGACTAGTGATTGTAACCTGAGTTTAAATAAAATCACAGTTTCCTTTATCTAAACTTTCACATAGCTTTACAGTACACATAATCCTATCTTTCACATTGTACTACAGTATGTATTTTATTGCCAATATCTGAAAGTAACTGTGCTGAATGTTTAAGGAAGTGAACATGCTAAGATAATAGATGGAATAGACCAATAGTGCCCTCATAACTTAATTAATCAATATTTGTTAATTCCCAGGAAGGAAGATTATAAACCGCTATTAATCGGCTGGATGATAGTTTCAAACTGATCTCTCTCCACTATGTATGCCTGTTAGTGGAGAAGAATGTTTGGTTAGGAGAGAGGGATCTGGATAATGATTTCTCAGGGGAGGCCATCTTAGTAAACACTTAGTGGGATCTCAATGAACCTCTTGTTTACCTTTGACCCGAAGCTTGAGGAACTCAATGGCAGGTCCTCCTAACATTGTGTGTTTGTAATTCGACACATTAGACTAGTGGGTGAAAAGTGAGAAGTGTTGCTCCCACAAAGAGGTGGATCACCTGTGTGATTAGAGAACAATATATAATTTATAAATGTATAATGTATACAGTATATAAGACCATAAACAGCATGGTAAAAAAACTACTTTTTGTCATTTGAAATTTGTGTAAAATACAGGCCCAATAAAAACCTCTAACCTTCTCCACAAGTATGGTGAGTTCTGAATATGGAGCTATCCAAGGGCCAGTGGAATTCAGATAGGCATGTATTCATATTCTCTTGATGTGTCCTTGAGGATCCATACACTACTCCTTATATCAAATCAAATCACATTTATTTGTCACATGCGCCGAATTCAACAAGTGTACCTTACCTTGAAATATAAACAAGTTGTTAACCAACAATGCAGTTAAGAAAATAGAGTTAAGAAAATATTTACATTTACATTTTAAAAAAAGGAGCACAATAAAATAACAATAATGAGGTTATATACAGGGAGTATATAACAGAGATGTTATGTTCTGTGTGTTTCTGCAGTGAAAGAGTGCATTACAGAAATTAAAACTCTTGAAAATGGAAGGTCATCGAATCCGACATGACCACAACACATTCGTAAAGTTACTTCCTAAGCTCAAGTACAACTATTGGTATTTGTGCTTATTCTCTCCGCAGACATATTCTTTTGTACGTGTCGTATAGTTGTATAATGTGTGCCATGCATGTAGTGAGGTCTACATATGTCCATACATGTTCTGGTCTTCATTAGACTATGGCTGAACATCCTCCCTGCCTGACAAAGAAGGTCTTTCATCTGCACCTCCCCAGCCTGGTCCTGCTCAACCAGAATCTAACTAGTAACACCCCATAGCCCTGGGCAAGGTCAGAGTTCACACCAGCACACAACATTACAGCAACATTGCTTGCTCTAATGGAAAAATAACAACATTGAAGTTACTTTGCATCAATCTCATAGACAATGTATTCCAGTCCAACCATTCATATACTGTTAGTCCCAATGGAGATGGAATAGTTCCAGGTGGTTGTGATCTAAAAAGAAAACCATGCTCCGTCAATGGAAATGGGACTGACCTGGAACTCACATGGGAATAGACACGTGAGAATTCAAATCATTAAGGTTACCAATCATAACTGGTAACTTGACAAGTGACAATGAATGGGAAATAGCAAGACGTCCTTTTAAGTTTGCCTAATGAAACGTAAGCACTGTATTAGAGGGTCCCAACCCCAATACTGCAGGGCATGAAAACCATCTGAAATCCATTGATTCCTTATGAGGTACGGTTGATATTGGTTGGGCAGCAGGGTGCGTGCATGCATTACGACATGGCGAGTGTATTGCAAGTGAAAAGGAGAGACAGAACTAGCGTGCAAGGTTTGATAAATGGCGAAGCATGGCTCAGTGCAATGCTAATCTGCAGAACGGGTGCGGAGGGGTCAGAGGAAATGTGTGGGAGACACAGACTATCTTTGTTGCTGTCCACTGAAAGGAGTTTGTGTTTTATATATCCCATTTTAGTGAAAAAGACAAATGTCATTGAACAGAAGGGTAAACATTTGACTGACCGTGATTATTCAAGAGGTCCAAATGGACAATATTGTTTACCAAAATATGTTTCAATTGGAAAACAATATCCCCTAGCCTGGAACAATGGGCTTGTAATGTCATGCAAAATGAATAAACGCTAGCTGGGCTTGTAGCGTCCGAGACAAGCTTTTGTGCCTGACAACAAGCCTTTTATTTAGTTGCAGTTTTTCTTTCCTTTTATGTCCTCACGGACTTGGACTTTAGTGCAGCGTGGCTCAAAGGAGGATGAAGGCCTTTGTTTTGACGTTTTCACACTTGAGGGCTGTGGTATTTGGTGTGTGTGTAGAGAGGACTGTGACAGGCTGAAAGGGAGAGGGGCTGGCTCACAGAGAAAGGAGGCCTTGGCTTAACACTGACTATGGTCCCGGAGCACAGAGCAGCACAGAGGAGGATTAGTGTGCATGGACTGAGAGGAACTAATCTCTTGTGACATAATCGAACTGTACATAAACAACATCCTGAGAGGAGAGTGGCCTGCCACGGCCATAGTCTCAGCCACAGCCAAAGACAGCCTCTAACTGACTGGAGAGGAGAGGGCCTGAGTGAAAAGCAGAGCTCGGAATAATTAGCTAGCTGCCGACTGTGGAAAGACCGGGCTGGTTCTTGACCACTTGGAAATTTGGACGTCCTTAAAGGCGCAACAACCAATCGTCTACAGTCTAGACTTCTAGGGTCTTTGTTGGCACAGAGAACGTTGTTCAAGCACAGTACACACACAGACACAGACAAGCATGCACCCGCACATGGCAACTGGGATTGAAGACTTGGCAATATACAGTAGACTAATCCACTAATCTTGTACATGAATCTTGATATACCACAAAAAAGTGCAATTATCATACTTTCACAGATTCATGATATTGCATTAATAAACAGTAATATATCCCATAATAGCTTGAGACCATACCATTGTATAAAACCCATATGCAGAGAACACCTACAGTGGGGAGAACAAGTATTTGATACACTGCCGATTTTGCAGGTTTTCCCACTTACAAAGCATGTAGAAGTCTGTAATTTTTATCATAGGTACTCTTCAACTGTGAGTGACGGAATCTAAAACAAAAATCCAGAAAATCACAATGTATGATTTTTAAGTAATTAATTTGCATTTTATTGCATGACATAAGTATTTGATACATCAGAAAAGCAGAACCTAATATTTGTTTGCAATTACAGAGCTCATACGTTTCCTGTAGTTCTTGACCAGGTTTGCACACACTGCAGCAGGGATTTTGGCCCACTCCTCCATCCAGATCCTTCAGGTTTCGGGGCTGTCGCTGGGCAATACGGACTTTCAGCTCCCTCCAAAGATGTTCTATTGGGTTCAGGTCTGGAGACTGGCTAGGCCACTCCAGGACCTTGAGATGCTTCTTACGGAGCCACTCCTTAGTTGCCCTGGCTGTGTGTTTCGGGTCGTTGTCATGCTGGAAGACCCAGCCACGACCCATCTTCAATGCTCTTACTGAGGGAAGGAGGTTGTTGGCCAAGATCTCGCGATACATGGCCCCATCCATCCTCCCCTCAATACGGTGCAGTCGTCCTGTCCCCTTTGCAGAAAAGCATCCCCAAAGAATGATGTTTCCACCTCCATGCTTCACGGTTGGGATGGTGTTCTTGGGGTTGTACTCATCCTTCTTCTTCCTCCAAACATGGCGAGTGGAGTTTAGACCAAAAAGCTCTATTTTTGTCTCATCAGACCACATGACCTTCTCCCATTCCTCCTCTGGATCATCCAGATGGTCATTAGCAAACTTCAGACGGGCCTGGACATGCGCTGGCTTGAGCAGGGGGACCTTGCGTGCGCTGCAGGATTTTAATCCATGACGGCGTAGTGTGTTACTAATGGTTTTCTTTGAGACTGGGGTCCCAGCTTTCTTCAGGTCATTCACCTTCCTCATGATCATTGATGCCCCACAAGGTGAGAACTTGCATGGTGCCCCAGACCGAGGGAGATTGACCGTCATCTTGAACTTCTTCCATTTTCTAATAATTGCGTCAACAGTTGTTGCCTTCTCACTAAGCTGCTTGCCTATTGTCCTGTAGCCCATCCCAGCCTTGTGCAGGTCTACAATTTTATCACTGATGTTCTTACACAGCTCTCTGGTCTTGGCCATTGTGGAGAGGTTGGAGTCTGTTTGATTGAGTGCGTGGGCAAGTGTATTTTATACAGGTAATGAGTTCAAACAGGTGCAGTTAATACAGGTAATGAGTGGAGAACAGGTGGGCTTCTTAAAGAAAAACTAACAGGTCTGTGAGAGCCGGAATTCTTACTGGTTGGTAGGTGATCAAATACTTATGTCATGCAATAAAATGCAAATTAATTATTTAAAAATCATACAATGTGATTTTCTGTATTTTTGCTACATGCTTTTTGCTACATGCTTTGTAAGTAGGAAAACCTGCAAAATCGGCAGTGTATCAAATACTTGTTCTCCCCACTGTAGCAGTCTGTGGGAGAGCTACAGTAATCGGCTGCCTGTCAGTTGTGTATATGAAAAGCAAACCAGAATTTGAGGTCTAAAACAGCAGTGTAGGGACATATGGCCTAACCAAGTGTAACAAGCTGGGTCATCCAAATGCCAGGATGTCCAGACTATGTAAAACTACATCAGGCCACACACTTGGCCAGTACTGAGGTGTTCCATGGCTTTGTGTGGGTGTTACTGGCACAACAAGCGTAGAAGGTATGAGTCAGCCACAGACAGCTGACTGAATGACTGACTCATCACAGCCAACAAATAACCATTAAGTAGCACTAGCATCTGTGAGGTATGATTAATAAAAACTAAAGGAAGACACCTCAAACCTATCCTCATTTTAGCCTATTTCACACAGTTTACTGTATTCTCTCTCATACCAGCAGCATTTATGTACTCACAAAAATGTAAACATTCCACAGCGCATTGAAAAAGTTAAGGGATTGAGTTAAAGCTGTTCAAATACAAACAGCACACTTAACTTAACAGGCAGGGCACAGACTGTAGTCTATAGGAGAGTATTATGTCCAGGGCACCACACTCCAGCCATGGATTGCTGGTAAGCTCTGAATGACCTGTTTATTTGGACTGTTTGAGTGTATGTCTCAAGCTCCTAGGGAGATCAGTGAATATGCTGTGTTGGAGTCTGGCATTATGGACTACACAGCCAACATAAGCACCAGCATCTGCCAAATAGTCCAATGTTGAGAGAATATACACTACTGTTCAAAAGATTGGGGTCACTTAGAAATGTCCTTGTTTTTGAAAGATAACATCAAATTGATCATAAATACAGTGTAGACATTGTTAATGTTGTAAATGACTATTGTAGCTGGTAACGGCAGATTTTTTATGGAATATCTACATGGTCGTACAGAGGCCCATTATCAGCAAACATCACTCCTGTGTTCCAATGGCACGTTGTGATAGCTAATCCAAGTTTATCATTTTAAAAGGCTAATTGATCATTAGAAAACCCTTTTGCAATTATGTTAGCACAGCTGAAAACTGTTGTGCTGATTAAAGAAGCAATAAAACTGGCCTTCTTTAGACTAGTTGAGTATCTGGAGCATCAGCATTTGTGGGTTCGATTACAAGCTCAAAATGGCCAGAATCAAATAACTTTCTTCTCAACCTCGTCAGTCTATTCCTGTTCTGAGAAATGAAGGCTATTCCATGCGAGAAATTGCCAAGAAACTGAAGATCTCGTACAACGCTGTGTTCTATTCCCTTCACAGAACAGCGCAAACTGTCTCTAACCAGAATAGAAAGAGGAGTGGGAGGCCCCGGTGCACAACTGAGCAAGAGGACAAGTAAATTAGAGTGTCTAGTTTGAGAAACAGACGCCTCACAAGTCCTCAACTGGCAGCTTTATTAAATAGTACCCGCAAGACACCAGTCTCAACGTCAACAGTGAAGAGGCGACTCTGGGATGCTTGCCATCTAGGCAGAGTTGCAAAGAAAAAGCCAAATCTTCTGCTGTCCAGTGTCTGTGTTCTTTTGCCCTTAATCTTTTCTTTTTATTGGGCAGTCTGAGATATGGCTTTTTCTTTACAACTCTGTCTAGAAGGCCAGCATCCCGGAGTCGCCTCTTACTGTTGATGTTGAGACGTGTTCTGCCAGTTGAGGACTTGTGAGGCGTCTGTTTCTCAAACTAGACACTAATGTACTTGTCCTCTTGCTCAGTTGTGCACCGGCTTGGATTAGCGAACACAACTTGCCATTGGAACACAGGAGTGATAGCTGATGATATATATATATTTTTTTTCACACCTTTATTTAACCAGGTAGGCCAGTTGAGAACAAGTTCTCATTTACAACTGCGACCTGGCCAAGACAAAGCAAAGCAGTGCAACAAAAACAACACAGAGTTACACATGGGATAAACAAACGTACAGTCAATAACAATAGAAAATCTATGTACTGTACAGTGTGTGCAAATGTAGTAAGATTAGAAAGGTAGGGCAATAAATAGGCCATAGTGGCGAAATAATTACAAATTAGCATTAACACTGGAATGATAGATGTGCAGATGATGTGCAAATAGATATACTGGGGTGCAAATGAGCAAAAATAACAATATGGGGATGAGGTAGTTTGGTGGGCTATTTAAAGATGGGCTGTATACAGGTGCAGTGATCGGAAAGCTGCTCTGACAGCTGATGCTTAAAGTTATTGTGGGAGATGATAGTCTCCAGCTTCAATTATTTTTGCAATTAGTTCCAGTCATTGGCAGCAGAGAAATGGAAGGAATGGCGGCCAAAGGCGGTGTTGCCTTTGGGGATGACCAGTGAAATATACCTGATGGAGCGCATGCTACGGGTGGGTGTTACTATGGTGACCAGCGAGCTGAGATAAGGCAGGGATTTACCTAGTAAAGACTTATAGATTACCTGGAGCCAATGGGTTTGGCAACGAATATGTAGTGAGGGCCAGCCAACGAGAGCGTACAGGTCGCAGTGGTGGGTAGTATATGGGGCTTTGGTAACAAAACGGGTGGCACTGTGATAGATTACATCCAATTTGCTGAGTAGAGTGTTGGAGGCTATTTTGTAAATGATGTCACCAAAGTCAAGGATCAATAGGATAGTCAGTTTTTACGAGGGCATGTTTGGCAGCATGAGTGAAGGATGCTTTGTTGCGAAATAGGAAGCTGATTCTAGATTTAATTTTGGATTGGAGATGCTTAATGTGAGTCTGGAAGGAGAGTTTACAGTCTAACCAGACGCCTAGGTATTTGTAGGTGTCCACATATTCTAAGTCAGACCCGTCGAGAGTAGTGATGATAGTCTGGTGGGCGGGTGCGGGCAGCGTTCAATTGAAAAGCATTTAGTTTTACTAGCATTTAAGAGCAGTTGGAGGCCACGGAAGGAGTGTTGTATGGCATTGAAGCTTGTTTGGAGGTTTGTTAACACAGTGTCCAAAGAGGGGCCAGATGTATACAGAATGGTGTCGTCTGCGTAGAGATGGATCAGAGAGTCACCAGCAGCGAGAGCGACATCATTGATATATATAGAGAGAATAGAGTCGGCCCAAGAATTGAACCCTGTGGCACCCCCATAGAGACTGCCAGAGGACCGGACAACAGGCCCTCCGATTTGACACACTGAACTCTATCTGAGAAGTACTTGGAGAACCAGGCAAGGCAGTCATTTGAGAAACCAAGGCTGTTGAGTCTACCAATAAGAATGCGGTGATTGACAAGAGTCGAAAGCTTTGGCCAGGTCGATATAGACGGCTGCACAATACTGTCTTTTATCTATGGCGGTTATGATATCGTTTAGTACCTTGGCGTGGCTGAGGTGCACCCATGACCAGCTCGGAAACCAGATTGCATAGCAGAGAAGGTACGGTGGGATTCGAAGTGGTCAGTGATCTGTTTGTTAACTAGGCTTTCGAAGACTTTAGAAAGGCAGGGCAGGATGGATATACAGTGGGGAGAAGTATTTGATACACTGACGATTTTGCAGGTTTTCCTACTTACAAAGCATGTAGAGGTCTGTAATTTTTATCATAGGTACTCTTCAACTGTGAGTGACGGAATCTAAAACAAAAATCCAGAAAATCACATTGTATGATTTTTAAATAATTAATTTGCATTTTATTGCATGACATACGTATTTGATCACCTTCCAACCAGTAAGAATTCCGGCTCTCACAGACCTGTTCGTTTTTCTTTAAGAAGCCCTCCTGTTCTCCACTCATTACCTGTATTAACTGCACCTGTTTGAACTCTTTACCTGTATAAAAGACACCTGTCCACACACTCAATCAAACAGACTCCAACTTCTCCACAATGGCCAAGACCAGAGAGCTGTGTAAGGACATCAGGGATAAAATTGTAGACCTGCACAAGGCTGGGATGGGCTACAGGACAATAGGCAAGCAGCTTGGTGAGAAGGCAACAACTGTTGGCGCAATTATTAGAAAATGGAAGAAGTTCAAGATGACGGTCAATCTCCCTCGGTCTGGGGCACCATGCAAGATCTCACCTCGTGGGGCATCAATGATCATGTGGAAGGTGAGGGATCAGCCCAGAACTACACGGCAGGACCTGGTCAATGACCTGAAGAGAGCTGGGACCACAGTCTCAAAGAAAACCATTAGTAACACACTACGCCGTCATGGATTAAAATCCTGCAGCGCACGCAAGGTCCCCCTGCTCAAGCCAGCGCATGTCCAGGCCCGTCTGAAGTTTGCCAATGACCATCTGGATGATCCAGAGGAGGAATGGGAGAAGGTCATGTGGTCTGATGAGACAAAAATAGAGCTTTTTGGTCTAAACTCCACTCGCCGTGTTTGGAGGAAGAAGAAGGATGAGTACAACCCCAAGAACACCATCCCAACCGTGAAGCATGGAGGTGGAAACATGATTCTTTGGGGATGCTTTTCTGCAAAGGGGACAGGACGACTGCACCGTATTGAGGGGAGGATGGATGGGGCCATGTATCGCGAGATCTTGGCCAACAACCTCCTTCCCTCAGTAAGAGCATTGAAGATGGGTTGTGGCTGGGTCTTCCAGCATGACAACGACCCGAAACACACAGCCAGGGCAACTAAGGAGTGGCTGCGTAAGAAGCATCTCAAGGTCCTGGAGTGGCCTAGTCAGTCTGAACCCAATAGAAAATCTTTGGAGGGAGCTGAAACTCCGTATTGCCCAGCGACAGCCCCGAAAGCTGAAGGATCTGTATGGAGGAGTGGGCCAAAATCCCTGCTGCAGTGTGTGAAAACCTGGTCAAGAACTACAGGAAACGTATGATCTCTGTAATTGCAAACAAAGGTTTCTGTACCAAATATTAAGTTCTGCTTTTCTGATGTATCAAATACGTATGTCATGCAATAAAATGCAAATTAATTACTTAAAAATCATACAATGTGATTTTCTGGATTTTTGTTTTAGATTCCGTCTCTCACAGTTGAAGAGTACCTATGATAAAAATTACAGACTTTTACATGCTTTGTAAGTAGGAAAACCTGCAAAATCGGCAGTGTATCAAATACTTGTTCTCCCCACTGTAGGTCTGTAACAGTTTGGGTCTAGAGTGTCTCCCCCTTTGAAGAGGGGGATGACCGCGGCAGCTTTCCAATCTCTAGGGATCTCAGACGATATGAAAGAGAGGTTGAACATGCTAGTATTAGGGGTTGCAACAATTTCAGCGGATCATTTTAGAAATTTTAGTCCAGATTGTCTAGCCCAGCAGATTTTTAGGGGTCCAGATGATAATAGGCCTCTGTACGCCTATACAGATATTCCATTTTAAAAAATCAGCTCTTTCCAGCTACAATAGTCATTTACAACATTAACAATGTCAAAACTGTATTTCTGATAAATCTGATGTTATTTTAATGGATCATTTTCTTTCAAAAACAAGGACATTTCTAAGTGACCCCAAACTTTTGAACGGTAGTGTACACCATTTCATATTGACTCCTCAATTAAGCGGGAAAAGCATAAGGAAGAGGTTAATGATTATTTTATTACTTACCAGTTTGTACAGTTTCTACCATGGAAAAATAACATGTAACATGAGACTATATTTACAATTCAATTTTTACAAAATGTCTTTACAAGATTTTTTGCCGGTTCAAAAACGTTAGACTAAAACACAACACACACACACACACACACACACACACACACACACACACACACACACACACACACACACACACACACACACACACACACACACACACACACACACACACACACCAAACTTTGTAATACACACATAAATAAATAGACATTCACTGACTGTTCCACAACAAATATTTCTACAGCCAAGAACATAAAATTCCATAATTTCCACACAAAAGTTATAATTTCATTAATAAACATGACATATTACTCCCCATATAATTCTCTGTTAATCTGTTAATGAAACATTGCTAACATATTCAAAAGAGGTAACACAGACATATTCATGCCTACAGAACACTAACGTTTGACATGCAAAACCATTACAAGCATTCAATTTGAAGCTAGTAATTTATTTACAGTTTAAATTCAAATGTACTTCTACATGCAACATACTATGAGAAATATTCTGGGTTAAACTACACTGGTTTTAGTTACATTATTCATCAGTACATACGGTATGCCTAAGCGCCATCTTTTTACTTGGTAAAACAAAATAAATAGGTGAACTCCAACGCTCCTTTCTCAATGAATACATGATTGTGTTTTACAATTGTACGGCGTTTTCTCCATCAGTTTAGTTTCCATGATATGTGAATTACTTTTTTCTTATCCTTTTATAATCTAACAACCTTTGAGTTCTAGATATACAAAGATATACAATTGGAATTGATAATATACTGTTACTTTGTTATTGTTTCTATTGGACCAAAACAGTTAGAGAATTCCTTAACTCCTTAACCAACTTAGTCTTACTGTCCCACAAAAAACAGGAGAATGAGCCAACCAGTTCTAAAGAAAAGAGTCCTACATATCAGTATGTATCTGACTGTATGGTGCAGAGAGCCCAGTCAGTGGGTGGAATCAGAAAGGACTGAGGAGAAAGCATATGCTGTGCAACCTGAAGGTGAACCCATATCACATAGGTTGGGGTCAGAATTCATGGTCTGCTGTGTTTGCTGTGTTGCTGTTTGGTTCCAAACTGTATTCCCTCCCTGGGTGAAGGTGTTGAGAGACATTGGATCATGTCCCACTGGGTCTGATGGGTCAGGGGTCTCAATGCTTCTCTGCTGAGGGCTTCTGATGGTGTGGATGGTGTTGCCTGAGTCTGGGTCCTACAACACATAAAATACATGTCAATATCAGTTACTAATGGTACTACAGAATAATTATCAAAATAGAGTAATCTGTGGTCATGCAAGAAATATACTTGTTATTGATGACCTCAGAAGATGTCACTGAAGAGTCACAGATTTGCTCAAATTAGCTATGGTATCTCTGTTTAAATCTAGCTGGACACAGTCACGTGGCTGACTAGAAGAGAGCAACAGTAGTCAGTGGTAAGTGAGTTGGTACTTACGGTGTTGCAGGACTGGTAACACACTGGGGGTCTGGAAGGTCTTGATGGTGGCAGGGCCCTCCCCTCCTGATGTTATCACCTGGACCTCCAGTCTGTAGTACGTGGCTGGCCGCAGGTTGGACACCACCAGCAGATTATGGTCCTGAAAGGGTTAGCAGCACAAGAGAAGACCATTAACCATCTTTGATGCCACAGTAGAAAACATTATTTGACAAAACATACGGTATGTAAGAGGTATTCAGACACCTCTTGGCTGGACTTCGGGGTAGTATCACTTTCTGGTGCCCATATAACTTTTTACACATATAAGTATAGAGTTTTTGTCCGTTGTGATGTTAACATGTTGAATTAGCTATTGGGTAAACCTGGGCTATATCCCACCCACCATCTGCTCTCTATTCAGCCACAGAGGTAAATAAATACTTATCCTGTTTTCTCTCTTTCCCTGCCTGATGAAGTGATGTTTTTATTTTTAGAAATGCGAGCGGCTCACTGGTTGGCGCAGAGGGGCAGAACGTGTTGTTGATCGAATAGATTATGTAAAACAGTGGGTTTTTCAGCGCGCAGGGAAGGTAGATGAAACACGGGAGGAGAACTTCTTACGGAACTCAGCACCCCTCCCTCAGATCTCTCTCTCTCTCTCTCTCTCTCTCTCTGTGACTGCTCACCACTGCTTATCTAGTTCTTCATGTAAAGAGGGCAATGCAGTGTATCCTTAAATTACCTCCACTCCTGGCAGGCATTCTATAATGAAATGCTGAAGATAGCACTTATTCTTTCAGCACAGAGGGCAGTATCCCTGGGAAAAGTACAATATATTCTTGATAAGATTTTCTTTCAAATCCTTGCTAAGCTTTTGTGTCCTACAGCAAAAGCAAATGCATTATAAATCGCTACATCCTGCTATAACCAGTTCTAAAGTGAATGAGTGCATGTACCTTTCCAAAGATGTATTTCCATTACATAAATAATAGTTATTTGAATATAACTGAGTTGAATAGACTTACTGGAGGCAGGATCTGGGACTGAGAGATGATGCTGTTGGGTAGGCTGTTTTGTCGGCTCTCTGTGGTGACCTCGGCCCAGGTGACCTGGAAGCCTGTGATTCGTTGATGGGTCAGGACCTGTGACACCCGCCACAGAAAGTTGCCTGTGATGTTTCCCTCATGGATGGAGAAGGACGCCGTCAGATTCTCCGGCTTAGCCAACACTTTGGGAAGTTGGGCTGCTGAGAGAGAATGGAATAACCATGTTGAAAAATACTTGTCTGATGGACATAATGTAAACTGTATGGGTTAGAGTGGGAAGAAACTAGTCACAGTAAATAAATAAGGCAAAAATCTACTATAACATGAGAAGAAGCCTCTTTCAAAAACTGTGTGGTGAGTCTAGGAGTCTGGCACATAATGCAACATGACAATAAGAGTATAACCATAACATGACCTGGTTGTACTGAGTAGCTGACTCACCTCCCTCTCCGGGACAGGGGATGTGTTTGTGGCTCTTGCTCCTGATGGTGGCGCACGACGGGGTGAGGAAGGTGGTGGTCTCGTCCTTAGCGCGCCTCTTGGACTTGAACATGTGAACAGTGACTTTGTACTTGCAGGAGAAGAGCAGACCCAGGAGGTTGATGTAGTTCTCCTGAGCCAAGGGACACATTAAACTTTCAGAGCCCTGACATGATGTCGCCCAGGTCACGTCCCGGGGAACCATCACAGATAATTAAATACATGGAGCCAAGAGAGGATCAGGTTCCCTCCCGATGCCCTGGAACATGGCCCACATTACTGAACCACTTTGAACAGTCACATGTTAGGGGTTAACCCACTAGTCCATTCAAACTATAATGCAAAGTGATTAAATAATTTTTATGGGTTCCAAGTGTAACACAAATATAAAGGGGGTATTTGATAAAGACGAGGTGACCCGAGTGCATTTCGGGGTAATTTGAAATGAAAATGACATGTCAATTCTGTTGGATCTGTTGGGGCAGTATGTGAATTTGAGTGGGTCTAGGGTTTCTGGGATGATGATGTGAGCCATGACCAGCCTTTCAAAGCACTTCATGGCTACCGATGTGAGTGCTACGGGGCGGTAATCATTTAGGCAGGTTACCTTCGCTTCCTTGGGCACAGGGACTATGGTGGTCTTTCTCAGTAGATCATCATTCTACCATTTCCTCTTGCAATACATAACTTAATTCTACCATGGTGTCCCACCAGGGACTTGAACCTCCCCATCTGCAACATTTATGTTGAAATTTCCCCCAAAATAAGAGCACAATGATCTTTCCTATTGACTGACTGTGGTTCAACCACGCGCTGATATTATGACATAACAACCATTCCTGGACCTGACTCTAAAAACAAGCAACCGATGGACAGTACCAAAAGAGATGCTCTATTGCTTGTATCCTCGTGGCAGTCTGGACAAGGCTGACTGTTAAATGCCCCATATACTGAGCATTATTTTTGTAGCGAGAATTTGATATAGTAGCTTAAATTGAAAAGAAAGGATTGATGCATGAATTGTTGTTTTGTATATCAATTCATAAACCCGATGCCAACCCGATGCCAAATCTGTTCCAAACTATCTTGAATTTTATGCGACATAGTTGTCAACCCTCTTGACCGTAAGTGAAACAGACACATTTTTCAATTTATATTGGTCATTTTAAGCCATTTATGATTTTTAATTGGTGTCTCTTTTATCTTTTAAGTAATTGTCTCTTCCTTTTTTGTGGCAGAGCTGCGATGAGTTGGTTATAATTTTGTATTGAGCACACATTTCCATACACCTTGATTAATTGCATGTATGACAATTTTAACATCGTTGTTTACAATGTACATCATAAACATGATACCTTATACTATACATTCTCTTCAAAAACATTGATTTACCCTCTATCAGTGCATTGAAGTTTAGCCATATTATTTGCTGTAATAAATGTTCTGCCTCTTCTGGAGGATTAAATTAGAATTGTAGCCAACTCATTTTAAAAAAGGAGGATACTTTAAACATGGTTCCATTGTCAATCCACCGAAAATGTAAGGTTTGTATAACAGCTAAGAGACCCCTTTTAACCATCAGATATGCCTCTCTTGGTAGCTTACTGGAATTAAATCTTGCATTTGTAATAATGACACTAATAGTCGTGAACTCAGAGGGTGAGTGTGTTCTGTCTGATATGCAACAGCCCTGATTAAAAACTAACCAAGGCGCCATGTTCACACACAAGAGACAAGGACAAGCGCCGTGCTGGAATCCTTCCCAGGGATCTATAGAAAAAGGATGTGTATTTCCTAGCAACCAGAGAAGGGCTCCCTGAAGAATGTGCTGCTTGCCAGGCCTATGCCATCCTGAAACAGCGCTGAGTTCAATCAGCGCCACACCCAACCCCCACCACACTCACACCCACACATACGGATCCACACACACACACGGACTCACACAGAGAAAAAAGCTCTCTCTCACACACACACACACACACACACACACACACACCCAGCCCCTTCACTCAATGTGCTCATGCTGGGGGTGCATGGTCCCAGATTCCCAAAAACATTGTCTTAGTAAATGTGTTTTATTGGGCAGCGCAACACATTTGACCACACCGACTGAGTTATAATCAAAACAACAGTCGCTGATTTACCCACTGTAAAGCTACACAGCAGGACCGAGGCGCAGAGTTGGGTCCTTTTCTTCACACAAGATGTCTTTTCTTAATGCCAGACAAAAGGCTGGCGGGCACTTTGCATACCACTGAGTTGTAGGGCTGTGACGATACCAGTATCGCAATATTTTTTCCATGGCAAAAATGAAAACACAAAGCAGAACTCTTTGGTCCTTTAAAAAAACTACTGTATGTCAAATATTGTGTGCTATAGATTGGAAAATAAATACATGTGACAGGATGTTTGTTTCCGACATTAGGGCTGCTTTCCTAAAGAAGTTAAATCTGCTTCCTGTTTTGAACCAGACACAGCCACACACACTTGGAGCAATGACTGTACTTTGATAGAAGGATGTTTTGGGGTATGAGACTGACCTGTGTGACTGACTTCTCTGGTCCTCTGGTCTCGTTGTGGCTGCAGTACTCAGGCATCCACTGGACATGGTAACGACTCACCAGAGGATCTGGGACGAGAGGAGGAAGAGAGAAGAGGAGGAGGAAGAGAGAGGAGAGAGTAGTCAATGACCCGATGACAAAGACATTATCAGACATGATACTTGCTTGTTGGATATTGTTGGATCTTATCGTATAATAAATTATCTTACAATAACACCCAGTCAGACTGTCTGAGTACTCTTTATTACTGTACCACCATCAGTCTGATCATATCAGGCATTAACAGATGCTGCTGATACACTATCTGGTGAAATGCATTAAAACACAATTCTTACATTTCCTATAGTGACTCATCTCAAATAAAAAACGTTTGAATTTGACTAAATACGTGCATTGAAATATTTATCCTAAATGTTGTTTTGAACCATCTCATCAGCGGAACGTGGCCATGTTTAAAGGCCTACCCTGGTGAACAAGCCCCAGCCCCAGCCCCAGCCCCAGCCCCAGCCCCAGCCCCAGCCTGAGCCCCAGCCTGAGCCCCAGCCTGAGCCCCAGCCCGTTTAATTACTAAACAGTAGTCCCATATTGGCTAATTATCTAAGTTTATGCTCCCATTGCTCCCTGTTATTTTAAAGGAATTATTATTCATCTGGCTGTGTGCGTTCAGATGTGAAATTATCCTTTTCCGATTAATAATTGAGTTACGCTGTGTTGGCCCTTGGCAGGGGCCTGGATTGCGGTTGGGAGATAAAAGGAGGCCTTTGAAGGTTTCGACACGGATCTGGCGTGCTCAGCCTCCCAGCAGTTTGGAAGCAGAAGAGAGAAATTAAGGGGAAGAGGGAAATTAGGAGAAAATAAACAAGATATGCTGAGCTGACAGAGAGGAGGAGGTAAGTAAAACAAGGAAGGAACATTAAATCAGGTATAGAGCAGCGCGGCAGAGTTACATAAATCATGGCTGAGAGCTCGCCACAGAAGTCTACTGACCGCCGCCGCTACTGTCTGTCGGTGTGTCAGAGCCAGGCAGTGATACACTATCTCACCCTCTGAATAGATGTGTCCCAGTGTTGAGATGCCATGCAGTAATCAGCAGCGTTGAGTTAATCTGTCCCCGAGTCTGGCGAAGAGTCTCTCTCTCTCTCTCTCTCTCTCTCTCTCTCTCTCTCTCTCTCTCTCAGAGAGAGAGAGCCATCCATCATCAGCCCAGTTATAGGCTGAATCTGTGCCCACCACGCCACCACCCTGCCAGACTAGGACTGCTGCAGTGTAGTACAGTCATCCCCCCAGGCTAGGCCATGGAGCGAGCCCAGAATTAACTCCACAACACTCTGGGACTGAAAGCTTAGCCGACCCAGTCACAATCACTCAGCCCGGAGCCCGGGCCAGCCCTGCTAATCACTCTGATGACTCCTCTCCTCTCCCCAGCCAGGCCAGCCTGGGCATTCCTCCACTCTGTTGAGCTTGGCTTGGGCGATGACATATTAGCAACATAACATAGTCCAGTGAATGGAACTTGACAGGCTACCATTTGGAGCACACCTTTCAAGGTTTCCATATTTTCATAGGGGTTGGGGAACTAAGGAGTATGTGCACACTGCTGTGCGAGAATTTATTTTGGGTGAATGTTTTCACCATTTCACGTCCTCCGAGTGTGTGTTTCTGGAGGGTGACGTCAGGTCTTGTTAAACAAAATTGACGGTTTCAACACTAATATGAGAGAGGGCTCATATTAACTATAGCTGTCAATAAACCCCATCATACAGAGCCCTTCTCGTTGCCTGTGTATATTGTTCTTCAGCTAACAGAACCTCCTAGACCTCCGCCCCTCCTGGTCCATGTGTAGATTTACACTCACCCTGCACTCTTATTGCCCCAGTCACAAAGACACACCGTTTCATTTAGTTGATCAACAATATCCAATAGCATTTTCCCCAGATTTAACTAAATAGAGAACCATTCGTATCCCGACATTGATTAACCAATAAAAGGATGCAGGATGCCTGATGGAGGGTAGAATGATGTGGTAATTACAGTAGGGTCGGCGCCAAAGCCAACATTCGGCACAATAATACAGTACGTACCTCCCCGGTTCTTCCAGTAAATGCGGACCTGTAGCTGGCCGTCCTGGTAGAAGGGTGTGCCCACCTCCAGAGGGCCGGCCGTGCGCTTGCCAAGGGTGGAGCCAACGGGCATCATCACCTCCTCCTTCTCTTTCGTGGACACTGGTTTCATTGGGTTGGAGAAGGAAATAGTTATGCTAATAAATACTGTAAAATGTATTCATAAAAACTATCAAACAGCATCATAATTTATCACTAAGTCAGATGAGACTCAATGCAGCCTTGTTGAGACTCAATGTCCCATGATGCCTTACCAAAGTCGTTGTTCTGGGCGGCGGTGCTGAAGTGGAGTGATGCCTTGGAGCTCTTCAGACGCACCTGACCCCAGTAGGTGACTGCCTGCAGCTCCACTGTGTAGCTATTGTTAGTCAGCAGGCCCTCCAGATCCACACAGCTCTGGGCCTGAAATCACAGCGACAACACCAAGTCAAACACAGCCAGAACACAATGTGGCCAGACCACAACCATGCCACTCAAACCAGATGACTCAGATCCCTGTCCCAGTCTAGTCCAGGCCATTCCAGTCCCAGCCCAGGCTAGCCCAGTCCCAGCCGAAGCCAGGTCTGTGGGAATAAGATCCATCCTTATTGGGAACATGTGTGTGAGATAGAGGAGATAGTGATAGAGTCCCAGGCCTGAGGCTTTACAGTGTGTGTGAAGGAGCCATATTATCCCCATCCCCTGGGGCTTTGTTACGTTGTGTTTAGGTCTCAGCATTCCTCCAGCAGCATGGGCCTGATAGGCTCCAGTTATTGACCAGTGGTTATTTTGACATTCCACCATCAGCAGGTAGCTTTCAAAGCCCTGAGGTGCCAAAGTGGAAACCAGTAGTACGTGTCAATAGATATCTGGTGTCTCCCAGCTTTCTCACCTCCACACCACATCTGCATCTGGTTACCAACACTAATTCAGGATTCTAAGTAAGCGTAAGTGGCATGACTGTCAAGACAATAGCGTTTTGGCTTTATTCTTCATAGCGATGCTAAGCTAAACATCCATTTGATACTATTGCACTTGTTATACCACTTCATTTGACAGTTTATTCATTGTTATCCAATTGCAAAGAAACCACTGGGCTTAAGGATCTGGACTACTGGGTTAAGTTGTCCAAGGAACACATCCTTGTGACACTGAGATTTATCTAGCCGTAAATGAGGAAAACATTATATGTTATGTTTTCTTTCAAAGCTTAACCAAGCGTTTAAGGGGAATCGCAGGTTGCACTGTGAGGGTTGCACTGTGAGGGTTATGTTTTTTTACTTCTCCAGTGCCTTCAATACCATTCAGCCCCTGCTACTGGGTGAGAAGATGAAGAGGATGAAAGTGGAAGCACCCTTAGTCTCCTGGGTCACGGACTACCTGACCGGTAGGCCACAATTTGTGCGACTACAGAGCTGTGTGTCAGAACGGGCAGTAGGCAACACAGGGGCCCCCCAGGGAACGGTCCTGCCCCCCTTCCTGTTCACCCTCTACACCTCGGACTTCAGATATAACTCTGAAACATGCCACCTACAGAAGTTCTCGGATGACTCCGCAATTGTAGGGTGCATCGGGGTGGGCAGGAGGAGGAGTACAGTGTTGTGTTGTGGTGTGAGCAGAACCACCTTCAGCTCAACATCAGCAAAACAAAGGAGATGGTGGTGGACTTCAGGAGAACCAAGGCACAACTGACTGCAGTCCCTATACAGGGGAATGGATGTGGAAATGGTTGGGTCATACAAGTTCCTGGGAGTCCATATGGACAATAGGCTGGAATGGGCTGGTAACACCGGGGCCCTGTACAAAAAGGGCCAGAGCCGACTCAGGTCCTTAAACGTGTGCAGTAAACTACTGCATACCTTCTACCAGTCTTTTTTGCAGTGGTGTGCTGGGGAGCCAACATAAAAGCCGGTGATGCTTCTCGGGTAAATAAGCTGATCAGGAAGGCTAGCTCTGTCCTGGGGATGAGCCTTGACACTCTAGAGGAGGTGGCGGTGCTAGGACCTAGTTTAACAATTATGCATCCATCCGTGAGTAACTCTGGTCCGTAATCACTCATTCACTCAGGACTTATTTATTCATTCAGGTCTGTATATACATACTCATGTACAGTTGTTATATCATATCACGTGCAATATTGCAAGTAATTCTTGGACTTAACTTACATAGTCATTCACTCAGGAATGCATATTAGTATCCTGTCAGTTGCATCTTTTTTCATTGCTTTTAGTATATCGAATGTGCAATACGTGCAGTAATCTGTAATTAAACCCTGCGCACTAAGGACTGTATTTTAAGGGAATTATTATTATCCCAATTATATCATACACACATTTAGCTATTTAAGTATCTCTTCCTGTCATTTACCTGTACAGTTAATTTAACCATGCAAAATATTCACTTACCTGTTCATTTAACCAGCATGTCTATTAAGTAAACTATTATTACCCTCACTCTTATCATATGCATTTTTAGCTATTGAAGTATTTATCTGCCAGTATAGTTAACCATCCAACATCCACCAATGTATAGTGTACATATTCAGCCAAGCACCCATACTATGCAATGTCTTTTTATAGCTTTTTTGCACTCCAGATATCTATCTATCTATCTATCTATCTATCTATCTATCTATCTATCTATCTATCTATCTATCTATCTATCTATCTATCTATCTATCTATCTATCTATCTATCTATCTATCTATCTATCTATCTATCTATCTATCTATCTATCATCTATCTAATCTGTTTGAGGAAATAAAACAATGAAAAAAGAAAGCCGTTGCTAATTTTTTCCATTGTGGGGCCAGTGGTTTTTTATTTACAGTGCAGAGACTGGGGGAGCTTGAGATGGGTCTGATCCAACCTGCCAGTCCAGGCCCTCGGGTGTCTAGCCTTCCGACCCGCAGACACATCACCCAGACTGGAAGAGAAGAGCCAATGCTTACCCCGTTGGTGGTCTTCCTCCTCTTCTTCTTGGATGGCACCAGCGACTTACTGGGAACGGTCCAGCTCCAGAAGACTTTGTAGTGATGGATGGGGATGTCGGGCTCCTCGGGCAGGGTCCAGTTAAGACGGGCTGTCACCGTCCCCTCAGCACCCAGCGTCATGTTGGTAACACTCAGGCTGGTCGGTCTGGGAGGGGCGGCGGGATCTGGATAGAGACCAGGAACACAGTCCTCGAATGTCATGTCATGTAATTCACAGCAGTTCTCCTTCTCTCTCCCTCCAGCTGTTAGGCTTTAACACAAGGACTGACTGAGGAGGATTGTGTTAGACACAGAAAGACGTCAGAACTGTTTTTGTTTGTTCAATTTGTGAGCGACTACAAATAACAGGGCGGCAGAAAAGTGATAGCTGCGATGCATTTTCAGTGCTAATGAGTGGCTGGTGATTCACAGACCAATGAAAAAACACAAATCAATTCCCCCAAAATTGTTGATTAATTAAAAGGGACGATCAATTAACTTACAAGTTATTGATTAAAATCATGTCAGACATTTGGTTTAATGTGTCTAACCAGGATACATTTGCAACAGATGAGACAGTATTCAGTGCAGCGGAGGCCAGAATAAGAGGGGCCCATATGAAAGGGGCCCAGCCAGTATGATGGTGTAAAGTCATTAGCCCACCACTGACAATCTGTCAAGAAATGTTATGACAAGTGTCATGTCACGTCTACGACAGTGTTACACAGGACGGAGAGCTCGGCTCACTGGTCACCAAACACATGCTGCTCACTTTGGCTCAACCTTCACATTCCATCATAACTTGACTCTACCTAGCGTGCGTGTGTGTGTGTGTGTGTGCTGTGTGCGTGCGTGTGTAAGATGCTGTTTCAGAGCTGGTTTTGAGGCTGGCCAGGATTGCTGGCGGCTGCCGCATATAGTCAGTACTGATGTCAGGCCAGGGGTCCCAGGCAGGGCCAGGCATAGGCAGAGGCAGGGCCAGATGCCAGACCAGAGGGAATGGATTTTAATGAGAAAATTATGGAGACTACAGTCCTGTTACTGTTAGCTCATCTCCCCTTTCCCCTCTCCCACCTGAAACACATTTGAGGTGGTTTCAAAGTGCAATTGGACGCATCGTTTCAGAGTGAACTAGCTAATGTTATCCATGCTATATAAATAAGCAGTGAGAGTTTTTTGCAAATTGCCCAAACAAAGTATGGTGGTGCAAAATTGCAATCAGATGATCAGGCTGAGCTATGTAAAAAAAAAAAATGGAATGACAGAATCAATCGCTCATCAAATCCGTGACAGCTCTCGTCCATCCATCAGTGTTGTGGGTCTAATGGGACTGATTGGAGGTCAGTTTCCACCTGGTGTCTGGTGATGTCACGCAGCCCGTCAGAACACCCAGGGCACTGGATGTTAGAATAGAAATGACAAGGAAGGTCATTCAGGCAGCATGGAGTTACCACAAAACAAGTCTTTGCACGAAGCAAGGTGGTTTCTTTTGGTTCCCTGGTGAATATTGGACCATTATCTTGTCATAGACTATGTAAAAAAAAAATGCATTAATTACTTCCTCAGCTATTCATATTGAAGATGAAGACAAAGGTGGTCCCTGCTAGACAAAAGCTCTACCCAAAGTCATGTTGGTAAAGCAAACACACCACAAAAAGGGCCATATCCTGAGTCAGTTCAATTTTATTCAAGTGCACTGCAGCACACTACACACAGCTCTGCCTCTACACGTCAAACCAACAGGCCCTATCTGCTCTACATCAGATGAAATCTAAACACAATATTACATTCATAAACCTGTTATCAAGACTAAAGAGCTATTTAGTGTCATTCAATGTGGGAACACTCAGAGTAGTACAGGCATCAGCACAGCCTCAGCCCATTATCCAACACAGTGCTAATCTGGAGCACAGATCTGAAGCACTGAGCAGCCTACCTTACATCATTCTCCCTGGAAGCCAGACAATAACTTACATGCATTTGAAACCTGCAATATCCTGACTAATTCAGACGCATTACATTTTATACGGCTGTAAAGAGGGAAAGCCCCACCTTTGAACAGTTAAACGTACAAAGGTCTGGTTGCATCGCTAAAGTTGTCAGTGGACAACTTTAGGGACGGAGGGGGGAGGAATGCTTAGCAAATGCTAATCCGATTTAAGGTTCAGGTTTGTTAGGTAGGCGAACAAAAAATCTATGGCTTACGTATGGTTGCGATGGATTTTTAAGACACTTGCCAAAACCATTTTGTTACAAATGTGAGCATTACGGGTGTAATCTTGCAGGAAATTCCAGCACAGGAACAATGTTACGTTCCTGCAGTGCAGGTTTTTCCCTCAATACAGGGTTGATTGAATTTCAGGCAAAATTCACAGACACACATTAACACAATATGCAGAAAACACAATTTGTACATGAACAAAATGGGGAAATTGGCCGTAACTGAGGCAAATCAGGCTGTAAAGGATTGTCCTAAAGCCTTCACCTGTTCATAGCCTTGACTGTAGCAAAAGGAGGGGATAGGGTGTCACACAGGAACTGACACTCAGAGTAGGGGCCACACACACACACACACCACCAGACACAGACGTACCCTACCTCTGGAGGAGCGGAAGTGCTTGCTTGGGGCAGTAAACCCGCGTGTCCCGTGTACATTGACGGCCGCCACTCTGAACTGGTACCATCTGCTGGCTCTGATGTCGGCCAGTTGGATGCGCTCCTCTGTAGTCTGAGCAACAGATGGGAGAGAGCAGGCACACAGGGGTTAAAGGTCAAACAGGGTCGTGGCTCGTGTGAGTGTTGCTGCCACATCAGTCATCTGTCTGTTTCTCTTTCAAAGACACTGCGACTAAGGAATGTGCGACAGTGTGAGTGAGTGCAGCGCTTCCACAGCTGTGGAGTAGCACGCCGACTTTGTTATGTCTATCTCTTTTGTGTAGAACATATCATGGTTTAGTTTTAGGGTTTGTTTTTCCAACAAAGAATGCATCACTGATTCTTTATCTTCCTAAAAAGCACTAACCATGCAATTCATTTAGGACAACTAAATAGGAAATGATTTGATTATAATGTGCTGTATGGGGATGAAAGAGCAATCCTCCACTTGCATTGAGGCAGTCAGAGAAGGAGCCTGGGGTGGTGTGGTGCCCTACCTGTGCCACGGCCTCCCACTCTGTGGCTTCGTCCTCACTGGGGTGGATGCCATAGTTCCAGCGGCGCTGCACCACGTATAGGACAGGCTCCACAGAGATGTTGAACTTAGAGGACCAGCGGATCTCCAGGCCTCCGGACTGCTGCTCCACAAACACCAGCTCCTTCCTGGGCTTCAGGGGTGCACCTGAGGACATACACATGACATCGTCACTGTGAGACAGAGTTTGGGAGAGAATGGGGCATGACATCATCATTGTGAGTGACTTTAGGCAGAGAGGAAGAGGCGAAGTCAGAGGGTTTAGATAAATAAGCCCTTTTTTGTATGAGAGTGTTGAATTACGCAAGGCTTATTTGAATGAATAGAAGTCTGAGTGTTTACAAATGTACTAATATCACATGGCATTATGGAAACTTTGAGAAAAAAAAACTTAGTTATGCCTGTTGTTCACACGCGTATCTGCCCTCTCATTGTCTAGAATGGTCCCACCTGATCTCGCCTGCCTTCAATCATTGAGGATATGTATTTCCATTGTTAGAGCGGTCACTTGGCTATCTTGTCAATATAATAGATAACCTTTGCTTGAGGACAGACATATGACATCACTGTGAGACCGACAGTTGGGAGAAATTTGACAGACCGAGACACTGTCCACTGGGTCAATAGCATGTTCATTGTGCTGTGACGGACCGTGATATGTACTCTTGGATAGACAGAATGTGTTTTACCAGCTGTCTCTTTGGGGAGGAAACAGATAGTTAGCCTCTGGGTTTGTGAGATGACATTATGTTCTCTCCATGTCAACACACACGCAGATGCACACACACACACACACACACACACACACACACACACACACACACACACACACACACACACACACACACACACACGTGTACAATCCATTTGCCTCATTGTTCCTCACATTCAAACTCTGCCAATGTGCCCATGTGCGATAAATTCGATTTATTAAGTGAGCTGTGGAGGGAAAAGTGAGCGTCAATGACAGATTAACACTCTCCTGGAGGATTTATTTCAGTTGAGATGTAGTGAGTTGTTGATTGAGCAGCGGGCTGAGTGTTAATGAGATGGAGATTGGAACCGCAGCGTTCAGGAGTACAGAACAACACTGAAGAAATCCCACACCTCTCGATAAATCACCTGCTGTTCTCACACACTTACTTGCCCAAGGACCTCTTCTCTCGAACTGCTCTGCATTCATGAAATGCACACAGTATAAACACACAGACTCAAGTCAAAGTAACTGCAAACAAGGTGCTCAAAATAGTGTTGAATTGCCTGGGCTGCATAAGCAGGCTGCTGGAACTGTTTACATCTCTATTGAGTCTTTTAGAGGCTTTTTAACGTGATTGATTGATACTCATTAAATGCCAGGTGGGAGATGAAGGTGGGCCCATTTACCAGACACATATGGAGTCAGTCTTGAGTCTAGTAGATAGAGGCTCTACACAGAGGAACAGCTGTGTGCCATTGTGCTGAGGTTTCACAGCTCCAGTGCGTGTGTGTGTGTGTGTGTGCGTGCGTATGACGAACACACTAACGATACCACAGCATTCCTACTCCCTCCGCCATGATTCATCTCCCCTTAGCCACACACACAGCCATAGACACACACGCACAGATGCAGACACAAACACACACACACACACACATCCCGTCTCTTCATCCAACAACCATCCACATGCAGCAAAGTGACAAATCCTAAACCCTCTCTTTATATAATTCTGGGTGCTCACGCACACACTGTTATAATGACCTGGCAGACAAGCACCAATCAAGGTGGGAGGAACACATCCAAAAATACATTCTTCAAAAGGTGATTGTAGTACAATGGCCTATCATAGACTTCAAACACTGATGAGTGCTCAGTGTAATGGCATGGTTCCCAGAGTCATTAATATACATGGTTATATACACTGGGGGCCAAAGGTTTGGAATAGTACTCATTCAAGGGTTTTTCTTTATTTGCACAATTTTTTACTTTTACATAAAAGTGAAGACATCAAAACTATGACATAACACATATGGAATCATGTAGTAACAATTAAGATATGCTTCACATTTTACGTGCATCAAATGACTGAGCACTGAGCCAGCGATACATCCATACATCCACACCCTAGGATGGTCATGCACTGTTCAATCTTTTAAATCCATTAGTGGTGTAGAGCTGTGAACGGCTGCGGAGGACGACGGCTGGCTGGCTGGTGAGTGTGAGGATCAAGCATCACAGAGTCTCCAGAGGGAGAGAGACCATACGTAAAGACTGACAGATATACATGAGGACACGGGCTGAGCATACTCTTCCTCTGTAACACACTCGCTGGGCACCTTCACCTGCGCACGCACACACACACACACACACACACACATCTGAGAGCGATCTCAGCGGGGGAAACGCTCCATTTCACCCAGCTCGCATCGGAATAATGGCTTCCAGTATTATGGATCATCCTGAACACACTTGTGCACATACAGAAACAATTACCCTCTCCACACCGTGAGCACATAATTATACCTTCAACAATGGAGATCAGGATTGGAATTCAATCATGACTTAAAGCAGACTGCTAATTAAAACGTGCAAATCTGATACCAATTACAGATCAATCATAGGCTAAGTGTTTGGATTTACAGCACAGTCAACTGTTTGGCTCTATACATTTGTCTGTTCTCTAATTTGAATGTATGTAATTGTGCAGTATATTCCTGTATTCAACTCCTCAATGATACCTCTTATTTTATCTTTCTTCATCTCCTGGTCATGACACTGCCTTCACTGTACATCCATTCTCTCAGAATATATTAATGCATACATACACACACACACACACACACACACACTATGCCTATGTGTGCACCTCAAAAATAAAATCACAGTTCTGTCACCGCAGTGCTTCAAAGACTGAGAGAAAGGAGTCAGGCTCCAGTCTTTACACTGAGCCCAGTTCCACTACTCCGGCCTTGTTATGGTCCAAGTCAGTGTGCTGCTGACACACACAACTGAAGAAGAAGATCCAGCTTCCATCTCCCGGCACAGAGGCACTGAGAGTCTTCTCTCACTCTTCCACAATGGGCTGAGCACTCTCCTCTTCTCTCTGAACATCCAGACACCTCAGGCAATGCTATTAAATTGTTTTACTGGAGTGGAGGTCTCTCTCTCAGTGCATCTGTTCTTTTGTGAGCCTGAAGCTGATTTGGAACAATTTCACACACTGGATGTATCATAAAATACAGTATGTACAGAATGTGGGGATTGCGTGGAGACAGAGAAATTCAAGTGAAATAATAGTCTATTTTGAATCAAATTAAATGTATGGTTCACTGCATAGCTAAATTGATTTTGCAGCACTACTCATGAAACGTGTAATATCCTGCATACACAAACACATGCTGCTAAAAAGGCATAGCTTTGATAAATAATAACAGAAGATGATTTACAATATTCAAGGACAAAAATTAAGACGCAGATAGCTACTACTCTAAGGCACTGCATCTCAGTGCAAGAGGCATCACTACAGACAACCTGGTTTGAATCCACGCTGTATCACATCCGGCCGTGGTTGTGAGTCCCATAGGGCGGCGCACAATTGGCCCAGCGTCCGGGTTTGACCGAGGTAGGCCGTCATTGTAAAATAAGAATTTGTTCATAACTGACTTGCCTAGTTAAATAAAGGCTAAATAAAATAAAATAAAAATATAAATTGAACAACCGAATATGACAGAGGTCTGTGTACAGTAACTAGCTATAGTGTTGTAACCAATGATGTCACATACTGCGCCTGTATAGTACATGTCATATTATGATGTTTGTTGTACCTTTGTAGAGGTTCTTGGGGGTCTGACAGGTGTGTCCGCAGCCATTGGAGCAGCACTTCTTGACAGTGGAGCACTCTCCATCCTCCTCACAGCTCTCCACGCAGGCTGCAGCGAAGCCACTGGCCTTCTCAGGGGCCGAGCAGTCTCCCTGTTTCAGCCCTTCTACAGACTTCAGGAACTCACAGCTAGTCAAACACTCATAGTGCTTCTTGGGAAAGAGGGGCTGGAGGGTAGACGTGGAGGAGGAGAGGAAGGAGGAAAGGGAAGAGGAGGAGGTGGACAGGAGGAAAGGCAAAGGAAAAATGTGTGTCAGATGACTTGCAGCGATGAGTGTGCCAGGCCTTGAACAGTCAGGTCAGTGAGCTAACAGAGATTGTTCTGTTTACATTGAACCTGATGACTAATTTGAGTGGTGAGTAAGTTAAACAGCTTTGTTTCAATCTTACACGGAGTGCAATTACATTACAGTAGAGAGAAAATAGAGCCTCCACTTTACTTCGCTTGACGCTCTTCGTTCCCCCTTATTGAATTTTCCCATTACGGAGGGAGCACTCAAACTCAGAGGCGGTGCTAATAGTGACATACGTACCTCACATAAGTCCTGGCACTGATTTTCCTTCAGGTCCCAGGATTCTTTGCAGGGCTCCAGGCACTGTGAAAGGGAGAAGGAAGGGTGTCAGTGCTTCAAAGAGCCCGCCACATCAAAGAGCTCAGTGTGTGATCCCTTGCTCGCTTTCTCTCTCTGCCTCACTCCTTCTCCTCTCAGACTGCCAAGCACCTCACTCAGCCACTTCCACGGTACACACCACAATCAGCAGTCACACCTCTTTGTTACAGATGCCCCACATACTTTCAAAGAACATGAACACTTTTCTACAAAAGGAAGTAACAGGCCAAGAGCCAAAGGGGATTAGTTTCAGAAGAGCAAAGAGCACATAGCTGCCGTGACTCCTAAAATCCATTCAATAGCTAGTATTTTTTGTCTGGCTCTTCTGCCCTTGACAAATTCCTTTCGAAAATGCATCAGCATAACCCCCAACCCCCTCACCATCTCTCCCCTCAACCTCATGTCTGGACCTGATACAGCCTCTCTCTGGCTCTCGCTCTCTCTCTTCCTCCCAACCTCTTCCAGTTGTACACAGAGAGGATGGTTAATAGATGATACACCCGGTTAAAACGTTATTGGGATTCCCTTTTCAAACATGTGGAACTTATTTACTGGATGTTTGGTGTGGGCATGGGATCAAAGAGGATCCTAGAAGCGAATGCAGCGCAAGTCATTTAGCCCAACATATCGGATGAAGAATTTAAAATGAAAATACACCAATAATGGTCAAATTCCTCTCACTGTAAATACAACAGCTCACCCTCAACAAATCAAACTCAATAAGGCTAAATGTAATAAAACATGAAAGTTCATGCATGTCCAAGGGAGGCCACTGCAGAAAAAGGGGCATGTGTTCAGAACCTTCATAGGATAGAGTGGCTGGAGGCTGATGTGTTCCTGGTGCTGCTAGCTGGCTTCTACAGAACCAGTGTTACTGCTATAGAACCTGTGTTACTGCTATAACCAGCAGGAGAGTATCCCAGAGAGGAACCACTGATGGACTGATGCTTCTGGACAGCCACTGGGACAAGCCCAAACCACAGCGACCAGAGACCTGCCAGAGCTAGTCATTCAGACTAATTTAATTTAGACCCTCTGCCACAGCTACAATACAGAGACCAAGCAGCTAACTGTCAACAGACTCTTCGTATGGGAAAGTCAAATATGTTGGTCAGTAGGGGGGAATCATCTTTGATGAACCAGAGAGGGAGACCTTCCATGAGAGGAGAAATGAGAGCAAACTTTTGGCCAGAGCATTCTGGACGTCTCGCTTCAATCTCAGAAAACATTACATATTAGATATATAGAGACAGAGTCATTCAATGAGCGTAAAGTACAGTATGTGCCCATGTTTTACTGGTATGGTATAGAGACACTTGCATGAGAGTAAGAATGTCTTAAAAGGCAACAATGTAAGAAACTACACTTCAGTCAGGGTGCTGTGTTTATGTCTTTTCGTTATTATGCCATGGCAGGGAAAAATGGACTTGCTTTTTATGGAGTGCGTAGGGCGGGCACAAGTTGAAGCGTAAACCTGGCTTCTGGGAGGAACATGGAGCAATCAGGGCCCTACACTTAGGTTGCTTAACAGTTCTCAATTACACACGGTGGTCTCTCAGTTAGCACTTGCTTTGCTCGGGTCTCGCCTCGCCTCGCCTCCACTCCACTCCCATAGAGCAGGTTTGGAAGACCACCATCTGGACAATGAAGTGTTGAGGAGGAGACACAGGACTGAGAAAAGCGAGACAGGGGCGGTGGGGAAGCAATAGTTCATATTTCCCCTAAAAACAAGTAAAGGCTATGGTATGTGATGAGCAGGAGTTCAGAACGAACCCCTGGAGATTCAAAAGAAACTGAGTTCCACAGAATTCTACAGTGAAAAACTGAAATAACGTTCAAATGTCTTGCAATGTCACTGTCCCCACATACTGCATGGTGAATATGATTTGATGAACACCTACAGTACACATGAACTCTGAGTCAATTTCCAGTGGCAGTACAGTACAGTAGGCTTTACCTGGGCAGTAGTAGTACTAAGGGGCAGTCAGTCTTCCTTCCAGAGACACCATGCTGAGACATTGAGGTGTTGAGGCAATGGCTTCTGCTCCAGCAGTCTCTATAGTCTAAAAGGAACCTCTGCCAACAGACACAGCACATGCCAAATGCCTAAAATCCCCTCTACAAATCACTGAGCATACACATGTAAGCTGCGGAATCAAGCCAATTTTCCCAATGAAAGATCTTGTGTGCATGGCAGTGAATGCATTCCATTGGTTGAAGGAAGGCTTTTCTTTGGGATCAGGCCCCTTTATAGTTTATCATCACAATTGGATCTATAGGGAAAGTGAAAATACATTGAAACGTGCATTTGAAGTGCTCGAGCTTGCGTGTCAAGGCAACAGGAACTAAGATGACATACCACGCTAAAAGATTACAACATAGATCAGAGCTTGTATGTTAGTGCATGAAGCCTAACCATTCGATATGTCTCACACGCAACCCTTTTCAGATGTTTTCATACAACAGAAAAAACGAAGGCGAATTACAAATAAAGGAAGTCCATTTGTATGGATTTTGCACGTCTTTGCTCTTTTGAGGGAGTGGATATGAGGATCATAAAAGAAGATAAGCATTTGAGTTCCTCGCTGTGAGAGCTCTCCACAGGTGTGCTGATAACTGACAATCTGTCAGCATTTCTCAACCGCCACACCCACAGAACTGACATTTTAGTAGAAGGGGGCGTGAGCGACGACAGATGTCTTGCCAAAGCAAATAGGAGACACTCTGTATAATTACAAAGGTGACTCATCAATCAAAAAGCAAAGTTGTATTGACACCGTTTTGCTGCTGAATCCAAAAATATTGAGTTGAACTAGTACTGAACAAAAATAAACTATTCCTTGTTTCATGAATTGAAATAAAAAAGATTCCAGAAATGTTTCATAAACACAAAAAACGTATTTCTCTCAAACTTGTGCACAAATTTGTTTACATCCCTGTTAGTGAGCATTTATACTGTTCCATGATAATCCATCCACCTGACAGGTGTGGCATATCAAAAGCTGATTAAAGAGCATGATCATTACACAGGTGCACCTTGTGCTGAGGACAATAAAAGCCACCCTAAAATGTGTACAGATGTCTGTAGGGGGAGTGTGCAATTGGCATACTGACTGCTGGAATGTCCACCAGAGAATTTAATGTTAATTTCTCTACCATAAGCAGAGGCGGTTTTAGATAATTTGGCAGTACGTCCAACCGGCCTCACAACAGCAGACCATGTGTAACCACGCCAGCCCTGGACCTCCACATCCGGCTTCTTCACCTGCCAGGATGGTCTGAGACCAGCCAACCGGACAGCTGATAAAACTGTGGGTTAGCACAATCAAAGCATTTCTACACAAACTGTCAGGAACCGTCTCAGGGAAGCTTATTTGCATGCTCATCATCCTCACCTGGGTCTTGACCTCACCAGACATGTCATCCATTGAGCATGTTGTTTGGGATGCTATGGATCAATGCATACAACAGCGTGTTTGAGTTCACGCCAATATCCAGCAACTTTGCACAGCCATTGAAGAGGAGTGGGACAATATTCCACTGGCCACAATGAAACAGTCTGATCAACTCTACGCCTGAGATAGTGTTGAAGCTAAAGTCTAAGCCTGGCATCTAGGCTAACATATGTTGGAATAACAACGCCACATGAGATTGTTCTTTGATGCGTAAACATGCAAGTTTGTACACTAAATGATGTTGAATTGAACTGTTTTCACTCCCAGATGTATACAAGCACTTTGTCTATTGGTAGAAGCCTGAGCTCCACCAAAGCAGTTGGCTGTAGCAGTTTCCCAAAAAAAGCATTTGTGCTCCCGACACTCCCTTTGTGTCCTTATCGTCCTTCCCAAAAAGTGACACATTCTGCATGGGTAAGTAGGGCCAGCCTTGGAGCCCTTTCACTCCCCATTTCACGCTGTAATAAAAACGCAGCAGTTGTTGCACTGTGGATCCCTGAAAGGCTTTCTGTGGGGCCGATGTGAGAGTCAGGGACTGAATGGCTGCCAATGCGACAGCACCGTCCTCACTTTGTCACGACGAAGGGGGGAGAGGAGAGAGTTGAGGTGGTGGCTGGGTGGGAAAGGCAGGGAAGTGGGGGGGAGGAGAGAGTTGGGGGGGTTGCTGGGTGGGAGAGGTAGGGGAGTGGGGGGGAGAGGAGAGAGTTGGGGGGGTGGGAAAGGCAGGGAAGTCAGGGAGAGTTGGGGTGGGGGGCAGGAGAGAGGCAGGGGAGTCGGGGAGAAGAGAGAGTTGGGGGGAGGTAGGGGAGTCGGGGAGAGGAGAGAGTTGGGGGGGTTGCTGGGTGGGAGAGGTAGGGGAGTGGGGGGGGAGAGGAGAGAGTTGGGGGGGTGGGAAAGGCAGGGAAGTCAGGGAGAGTTGGGGTGGGGGGCAGGAGAGAGGCAGGGGAGTCGGGGAGAAGAGAGAGTTGGGGGGAGGTAGGGGAGTCGGGGAGAGGAGAGAGTTGGGGGGGTTGCTGGGTGGGAGAGGTAGGGGAGTGGGGGGGAGAGGAGAGAGTTGGGGGGGTGGAAGAGGCAGGGGATTCGGTGAGAGGAGAGAGTTGGGGGGGTAGCTGGGTGGGAAAGGCAGGGAAGTGAGGGGAGAGGAGAGAGTTGGGGGGGTGGGAGAGGTAGGGGAGTCGGGGAGTCGGGGAGAGGAGAGAGTTGGGGGGGTTGCTGGGTGGGAGAGGTAGGGGAGTGGGGGGGAGAGGAGAGAGTTGGGGGGGTGGAAGAGGCAGGGGATTCGGTGAGAGGAGAGAGTTGGGGGGGTTGCTGAGTGGGAGAGGTAGGGAGGTGGGGGGAGAGGAGAGAGTTGGGGGGGGGTTGCTGGGTGTGAGAGGTAGGGAGGTGGGGGAGAGGAGAGAGTTGGGGGGGGGGTTGCTGGGTGTGAGAGGTAGGGAGGTGGGGGGAGAGGAGAGAGTTGGGGGGGGTTGCTGGGCGGGAAAGGTAGGGGAGTTGGAGGAGAGAGTTGGGGGGAGGAGAGATTTGGGCGGGAGAGGTAGGGGAGTTGGAGGAGAGACAACTCGGCTGTGTGTATGTGTGAAGGTGTTTGTGCACATGCGTGCGTGCATCTTAGAACTTCCCCAGGCTGGTTATCTCGGTACATCGTAAAAAAGGCTCACTTCCTAACGGGGACAGCTGGAAAAACACAAACTCTGACTAAATGTATTGTATAAAATGTCACAGAAAATGTTTTGCTTCAGTTAATGAAGCGTGAACCGCTACCAGTCGAAATTGCCCCGGGCTTCACAATATGCTCTGCAGACATAATAAAAGGCAGGAACATCATTCATACTAATGTATTACATATAGGAGACATTTTCCCATACCGCCTGAGCATATTTGTACAATCATAGGGTGGGTTTAGGAGAGATGTGAGTGTTTTTCCGACGACAAGCTATGATTGATTCCTTCATTTCGTTACCGTACTGCGATCCATCAAATAAACATTTGCTATTTTATTAGGATCCCCCTTAGTTGTTGTGAAAGCCGCAGCTACTCTTCCTGGGGTACACACAGAATATTTCATAATACAGAACATCAATAGACAAGAACAGCTCAAGGACAGATCTACAGTGCATACGTTACAGCCTTATTCTTTAAAAATTATAAAAATTGTCTACACACAATATCCCATAATGACAAAGCAAATTAAAAATAAAAAATGGAAGTATTTAGACCCTTTACTCAGCACTTTGTTGAAGCACCTTTGGTAGCAATTACAGCCTCGAGTCTTCTTGGGTATGTCGCTACAAGCTTGGCACACCTGTATTTGGGGAGTTTCTCCCATTCTTCTCTGCGGATCCTCTCAAGCTCTGTTAGGTTGGATGGGGAGCGTTGCTGCACAGCTATTGTCAGGTCTCTCCAGAGATGTTTGATCAGGTTCAAGTCCAGGCTCTGGCTGGGCCACACAAGGACATTCAGAGACTTGTCCCGAAGCCACTCCTGCATTGTCTTGGTTGTGTGCTTAGGGTAGTTGTCCTGTTGAAAGGTGAACCTTCGCCCCAGTCTGAGGTCCTGAGCACTCTGGAGCAGGTTTTCATCAAGGATCTCTTTGTACTTTTCTCCGTTCATCTTTCCCTTGATCCTGACTAGTTTCCCAATCCCTGCCGCTGAAAAACATCCACACAGCATGATGCTGCCACCACCATGCTTCATCGTAGGGATATTGCCAGGTTTCTTCCAGACGTTACGCTTGGCATTCAGGCCAAAAGGGTTCAATCTTGGTTTCATCAGACCAAAGAATCTTGTTTTTCATGGTCTGAGTCCTTTAGGTGACTTTACTGAGGAGTGTCTTCCGTCTGGCCACTCTTTTATAAAAGGCCTGATTGGTGGAGTGCTTCAGAGATGGTTGTCCTTCTGGAAGGTTCTCCCATCTCCACAGAGGAACTCTAGAGCTCTGTCTGAGTGACCATCGGGTTCTTGGTCACCTCCCTGACCAAGTCCCTTCTCCCCGATTGCTAACTTTGGCCAGGCTGCCAGCTCTAGGAAGAGTTTTGGTGGTTCCAAACCTCTTCTATTTCAGAATGATCGAGGCCACTGTTCTCGACACAATCCTGTATCAGAGCTCTACGGATAATTCCTTCAACCTCATGGCTTGGTTATGCTCTGACATACACTGTCAACTGTGGGACCTTATATAGACAGGTGTGTGCCTTTCCAAATCATGTCCAATAAAATGAATTTACCACAGGTGGACTCCAATCAAGTTTTAGAAACATCTCAAGGATGATCAATGGAAAAGGGTCTGAATACTTACAGCGGGTGAAATAAGTATTGAACACGTCACCATTTTTCTCAGTAAATATATTTCCAAGGGTGCTATTGACATGAAACCTTCACCAGAACAGACATGAAACCAAAACAGATAAGTTCAGAAATTAAGTTATGTGTAATAATGTGAAATGACACAGGGAAAAAGTATTGAACACATGAAGAAAGGGAGGTGCAAAAAGGCATGGAAAGCCAAGACAACAGCTGAAATGTTGTAGGGATGGATGTAATTAAAAAGCAATCCAGCCCCCTGTCAGTGCAAATTAATATCAGCTGGTTCAGTCCCAACTGATGGCCTACAAAAAGGTATCATTGCCAAGGTGTCACACAAGACACATCTCATGATGGGTAAAAGCAAAGAGCTGTCTCAAGACCTTCGCAACCTAATTGTTGCAAAACATAATGATGGCATTGGTTATAGGCGCATTTCTAAGCTTCTGAATGTTCCAGTGAGCACTGTTGGGGCCTTCATATCTTAAAGTAATGATGGACTGTCGTTTCTCTTTGCTTATTTGAGCTGTTCTTGCGATAATATGGACTTGGTCTTTTACCAAATAGGGCTATATTCTGTATACCACCCCTACCTGGTCACAACACAACTGATTGGCTCAAACACAAAAAAATCCACAAATTAACTTAACAAAGGCACCTGTTAATTGAAATGCATTTCAGGTGACTACCTCATGAAGCTGGTTGAGAGAATGCCAAGAGTGTGCAAAGCTGTCATCAAGGCAAAGAGTGGCTACTTTGAATAATCTCAAATATATTTTGACTTTTTTGCTTACTACTGTCAGGCTCTGGCCATAGAGAAGCAATAGGCATCTCTTTGTAGCTATGGGCAGAGTCTGACAGTGTCGTTCTTTTCTGTTTCTTTGTGGGGTTTGGGTGGATCTCTAATTAGAGGCAGCTGCTAACCATTGTCTCTAATTAGGGATCCAATATATGTCGAGTCTGTCCCTCACGCGGGTGTGGGTTGTTATCGTTACATATCGATGTATGTCGCAGTCACGTTTGAAGTAAGTGTGTTTATTTTACGTCCGTTCATTGGTGTGTTGTGTGAGCGTGACGTTAGTCTATTCGTGTTTGGTTTTGTGTCTGGTAGTTCGTCATTTTCGTTTTGTAATTATACATAGTGTGAATTATTACATAGTATAAAATAAACGATGTCGAACTACTATCCCTGCGCTGCGCCTTGGTCTCTCCCCACACACAATCGTGACAGAACAACCCACCAATACGAGACCAAGCAGCGCAAATGGGGAGAGACGGAGAGCGAGATAGCCCCGCGTCGGTTTACCAACACCGAACTCCTCGGAGGGTTCGAGTCGGACTCTTCAGAGGAGGACGAGGAGGAGGACATGCTTCGGTTCCCTCACCCGTGGGGGCTCCTGGAGGAGCCAACTCCACTCCCCATGTGGACCATGGGGAGACCCAGGTACCAATGGGGGGCTCAGAGCAAGGAGCAGGAGGAAGAGCTGGAGGAGCATTTTGGGGAGGTTCTGAGGGAATTGGTGGAGATAGAGGAGGAGGTCGAGAGGGAGATGGCGGAGTGGACCAGTCCAGGTCCGGTCAGATACTCCCCTTCCAGGCCAGAGCAATCCGCTTCACCGATGTCCAGTCTGGGTCCGGACCTCTGCCCGACTCCCCGCACCCAACCTCCAGTGCGTGCGTCTAGCCAGGTGCGTCCCGTGCCAGCTCCACGCATTCGACCTCCGGTGCGCCTTCCCAGTCCGGTACGACCCGTGCCGGCTCCCCACCCTGAGCCTCCAGCGAGGGTCAGCCACCCTGAGCCTCCAGCGAGGGTCAGCCACCCTGAGCCTCCAGCGAGGGTCAGCCACCCTGAGCCTCCAGCGAGGGTCAGCCACCCTGAGCCTCCAGCGAGGGTCAGCCACCCTGAGCCTCCAGCGAGGGTCAGCCACCCTGAACCTCCTGCGAAGGTCAGCGCCTCTAAGCCTCCTGCGAAGGTCAGCGCCTCTAAGCCTCCTGCGAAGGTCAGCGCCTCTAAGCCTCCTGCGAAGGTCAGCGCCTCTAAGCCTCCTGCGAAGGTCAGCGCCTCTAAGCCTCCTGCGAAGGTCAGCGCCTCTCAACCTCCTGCGAAGGTCAGCGCCTCTCAACCTCCTGCGAGGGTCAGCGCCTCTCAACCTCCTGCGAGGGTCAGCGCCTCTCAACCTCCAGCGAGGGTCAGCGCCTCTCAACCTCCAGCGAGGGTCAGCGCCTCTCAACCTCCAGCGAGGGTCAGCGCCTCTCAACCTCCAGCGAGGGTCAGCGCCTCTCAACCTCCAGCGAGGGTCAGCGCCTCTCAACCTCCAGCGAGGGTCAGCGCCTCTCAACCTCCAGCGAGGGTCAGCGCCTCTCAACCTCCAGCGAGGGTCAGCGCCTCTCAACCTCCTGCGAAGGTCAGCGCCTCTCAACCTCCTGCGAAGGTCAGCGCCTCTCAACCTCCTGCGAAGGTCAGCGCCTCTCAACCTCCTGCGAAGGTCAGCGCCTCTCAACCTCCTGCGAAGGTCAGCGCCTCTCAACCTCCTGCGAAGGTCAGCGCCTCTCAACCTCCTGCGAAGGTCAGCGCCTCTCAACCTCCTGCGAAGGTCAGCGCCTCTCAACCTCCTGCGAAGGTCAGCGCCTCTCAACCTCCTGCGAAGGTCAGCGCCTCTCAACCTCCTGCGAAGGTCAGCGCCTCTCAACCTCCAGCGAGGGTCAGCGCCTCTCAACCTCCAGCGAGGGTCAGCGCCTCTCAACCTCCTGCGAAGGTCAGCGCCTCTCAACCTCCAGCGAAGGTCAGCGCCTCTCAACCTCCAGCGAAGGTCAGCGCCTCTCAACCTCCAGCGAAGGTCAGCGCCTCTCAACCTCCAGCGAAGGTCAGCGCCTCTCAACCTCCAGCGAAGGTCAGCGCCCCTGAACCTCCTGCGAAGGTCAGTTCACTGGTGCCCATTCCGGGTCCAGCCGCCTGCTCCGCCTCAGTGCCAGAGCAGTCCGCTCCACCGGTACCCATTCCGGGACCAGCCGTCTGCTCCGCCCCAGGGCCAGAGCAGTCCACTCCACCGGTACCCAATCCGGGTCCAGCCGCCTGCTCCGCCTCAGTGCCAGAGCAGTCCGCTCCACCGGTGCCCAATCCGGGTCCAGCTGCCTGCTCCGCCTCAGTGCCAGAGCAGTCCGCTCCACCGGTGCCCAATCCGGGTCCAGCCGCCTACTCCGCCTCAGTGCCAGAGCAGTCCGCTCCACCGGTGCCCAGTCCGGGTCCAGCCGCCTGCTCCGCCTCAGTGCCAGAGCAGTCCGCTCCACCGGTACCCAGTCCGGGTCCAGCCGCCTGCTCCGCCTCAGTGCCAGAGCAGTCCGCTCCACCGGTGCCCAATCCGGGTCCAGCCGCCTGCTCCGCCTCAGTGCCAGAGCAGTCCGCTCCACCGGTACCCAGTCCGGGTCCAGCCACCTGCTCCGCCTCAGTGCCAGAGCAGTCCGCTCCACCGGTACCCAGTCCGGGTCCAGCCGCCTGCTCCGCCTCAGTGCCAGAGCAGTCCGCTCCACCGGTACCCAGTCCGGGCCCGGTTGTTTTCCCCGCTCCATGGCCGGAGCCGTTTGCCCCACCGGGGCCCAGTCCGGGCCCGGTTGTTTTCCCCGCTCCATGGCCGGAGCCGTTTGCCCCACCGGGGCCCAGTCCGGGCCCGGTTGTTTTCCCCGCTCCATGGCCGGAGCCGTTTACCCCACCGGTGCCCAGTCCGGGTCCGGTTGTGTTCCCCGCTCCATGGCAGGAGCCGTTTACCCCACCGGGGCCCAGTCCGGGCCCGGTTGTTTTCCCCGCTCCATGGCCGGAGCCGTTTGCCCCACCGGGGCCCAGTCCGGGCCCGGTTGTTTTCCCCGCTCCATGGCCGGAGCCGTTTGCCCCACCGGTGCCCAGTCCGGGCCCGGTTGTTTTCCCAGCTCCATGGCCGGAGCAGTTCGTCCCACCGGTGCCCAGTCCGGGTCCGGCGGTTTTCCCTGCTCCATGGCCGGAGCAGTTTGTCCCACCGGGGCCCAGTCCGGGCCCGGTTGTTTTCCCCGCTCCATGGCCGGAGTCGGTTACCCCACCGGTGCCCAGTCCGGGCCCGGTTGTTTTCCCCGCTCCATGGCCGGAGCCTTTTGCCCCACCGGTCCACAGCCCGGGACCGGTGATAAGGAAGGGGCACGGGACAAAACTGTCCACAGCGCCGGAGCCGGAGCCGCCCCCGATGGACTAGTTTTCCCGCCCATTTACCCCCCCGTGTTTTGTGTGTGGGTTTTTTTAGGCGTCCGGGAGTCCGCGCCTTGGGGGGGGGGGTACTGTCAGGCTCTGGCCATAGAGAAGCAATAGGCATCTCTATGTAGCTATGGGCAGAGTCTGACAGTGTCGTTCTTTTCTGTTTCTTTGTGGGGTTTGGGTGGATCTCTAATTAGAGGCAGCTGCTAACCATTGTCTCTAATTAGGGATCCAATATATGTCGAGTCTGTCCCTCACGCGGGTGTGGGTTGTTATCGTTACATATCGATGTATGTCGCAGTCACGTTTGAAGTAAGTGTGTTTATTTTACGTCCGTTCATTGGTGTGTTGTGTGAGCGTGACGTTAGTCTATTCGTATTTGGTTTTGTGTCTGGTAGTTCGTCATTTTCGTTTTGTAATTATACATAGTGTGAATTATTACATAGTATAAAATAAACGATGTTGAACTACTATCCCTGCGCTGCGCCTTGGTCTCTCCCCACACACAATCGTGACAACTACATGATTCCATTTGTGTTATTTCATAGTGTTGATGTCTTCACTATTATTCTACAATGTAGAAAATAGTAAAAAAAAATAAAGAAAAACAGTTGAATGAGTAGGTGTGTCCAAATGTTTGACTGGTACTGTAAGTTCTGTCAACAACAGGTTATGGTCAAGGATATCAAAGACTGCACTGAAATCAGTACAAAACAGTACAAAACAGTACAGCTCCCACTATCTTCTTATAATTAATTTCTTTCAACCAATCATCAGTGGTTTGGGTCTGCGCAGTACATGTTGAATGCCCTTCTCTATAAGCATGCTGAAAGTTTGTTTACAGAGAAATTGCGTTGTATTTGGTCAAACACTTTTTTGCAACAGTTTGCCAAGAGCTGGCAGCAAGCTGATTGGTCTGCTGTTAGAACCAGTAAAGACCGCTTTACCACTCTTGGGCAACGAAATGACTTTGGCTTCCCTCCAGGCCTGAGGACAAACACCTTCCTCTAGACTTAGATTAAAGATATGACAGATAGGAGTGGCCATAGAGTCAGCTACCATCCTCAGTAGCCTTCCATATAAGTTGTCAATGACAGAAGGTTTGTCATTATTGATTGATAAAAAAAATTATCCATCTGTCCTACACTAAGTAACTTTCTTTCATTTGTTTTTTTTATGCATGAATACGATGGCTCACTGTTCGTTGTTGGCATTTCCTGCTTAAAATAATTGGCAACATCAAATGGTAGTGATGAATAAGACATCCGATTCGATGAAAGATGGAGTTGAATTAGTCTTTCTGCCCGTAATTTCACTTAAAGAATGCAAACGTTTTTTTTTACATCATTCTTTATATAATTGATCTTGGCTTCACAAGAGTTTCTTCTTCTTTTTTGTTAAGTTTAGTCACATAATTTCTCAGTTTGCAGTAAGTCAGCCAGTCAGATGTGCAGCCAGACTTATTAGCCACTCCGTTTGCCCCATCTCTTTCAACCATAGTTTTTAAATTCCTCATCAATCCATGGAGCCTTAACAGTTCTAACAGTCAGTTTCTTAACAAGTGCATGTTTAATTCAATTTATCAATTATTGATAATCACCCCAGACCAACAAATATGTTTTACACCATCCACGTAAGAGTCACAGCATGCCCTGGGTGGCTAAACGGAAGAAACAGGAACATTCCCGGTGGGCCTGGCTGGTTGTTGGGCCGAAAGGGCCGGTGACAGGGTCGGTAAACAAAATATATTTTTAAATAGATTATTGTAGGCTACTCTTGCAGAAATGTGGGCTACATGTACGTTACACTTGCAGAAGCGTAGGCTGCTCTGCGTCGCATGCTCGCACACCCTGCTACTGATACACTTGGTAGATGACGCGCTTCAGACACAAACAAGCGCGAGCTGCGACCACGCATGCGCCACAGAGTGGTAAAGTATTTGTGGACCTAGTACGAACCGACCATCCGCCCAAAATAGCGAGCTGAAAAATACAAGAATATGGATAATAGAAAGAGAAAAGGGGGAGCTGAAAAAGCCAGAATAAATTTTTTAAAAAGCTTTACAAGATGACGCTGCCAAATGTGCCAAACTCAAACATGTTTATTAAAAAAAGCTTGCAGCTTAAGAGAGAAATTGATGGTGACGATGAGATAGGTATGCTAACTTACAGTACTGTAGGCTACAGTACAGTACCAACTGCCAATATGTCAGCCGTGCAAAAGAAAATATAACGTGTAACAATTGCCAATAAATCACAATTCAAGTTTATTGTCAAGGAATTGTGTGGCCTTATGGCAGCCAACATATACGATACTAATCAGTGCTTTGTTAAATGCAAAATGTTATGTCACGTGTGAGACACTTTTTGAAATTGTATAAAAATCCTGATATGGTAGAGAATACTGTAATCATATTTATGTTTGATGATTGGCCATGTGCACTTCAACTCAGGAGACTTTTCATGCTAATGTGCACTGAGAAATACATTCTCATGTCTTTGGATAATGATACGTTAATAAACTTAAGTTTCAAAAACCAGTGTACTGCTCAGGCATTCATTAGTGTTATACTCGAGCACAGAAAGAGGATTTACAAAAACACATTGTGAGGTGGTAGAGAGTAGTGCAATACATATCAATGTTTCATAGATAGATAGATAGATAGATAGATAGATAGATAGATAGATATCAGGAAATTGCAGCGTTACAGCAGGCAAAAAAAAAAAACATCTTAAAAATACATACGGTTGAACATAGGGCTGTACACGAGGTAATACACAGGGTTAATTCACAAGGAACACAGGGAATTTAACGCACGTGACACAATACAAAAGTACCACCTTTTCTTATCTTTATAATACTAGAGCAGTGCCCGTGATGCAGCCGGTGATTAAGATCATGGTTGGTCAGTTAATTCAGTGACACACAGATCGCTTAGCCTCGCGATAGCTCATGGTGTGCGATACAGACACAGGCAGACAAACACTCGTGGGATAAAATAAAATAAAAAGTTGTGATGTTCAAGAAAAATACACTGGGAATAACACGGTTGTAGAGAACAGTGAACATAATATTTATACACGTGGATAACCAATGTGAGAGCTTACCATCCATCCCTATGAAGTTGACTATAAAGTAACCTAGGCACTAAGCATACATAACATAACAGGCCTCCCAATCCATTGTATACGTTTTCCACATCTATTCCATAAAGTAAAAGATGGCTGGGGCCAGTAGAAACTGTCGATCGTGGTCCTGAAGTTCAGCGTCGGCGAGGCGTGTCTGGAGTCTCTGGGAGGGTGCAGAGCAGCAGCAGGAGGGACCAGACTCATCTGGGAGAGAGTAATAGAGAGGGGCTCACACGCTGTAAATCTCACCTATCTATTCTGCTGCCCTGGCGCTTTTCACGCACACCACCAGATTCAATTACTCCAGCGGCGCTTACTAGGCGCCCCGCTCATATTTATCGACCCACACTGGAGCTACCCCTGGTCACCAGGCCCTACTCTGGTGTTGTGGTTAAAGTGTGCTCTTTTTTTTTTTCTTTATCTCTCTCGCTCTCTGTATATCTTTTTCCCCCATCGGCCTCGTTCTCCCTCCCTCCCTCCCTATGAGCAGCATTACTCTTGATGGCTCCCTACATTCCCCCTCATTCTTATTCATGGCAGAAGGCCCACTTCAAACTGCATTAGAGAATTCAAAGTCAGCTTGATTTACACTGAACAAAAATATAAAACGCAACATGTAAAGTGTTGGTCCGATGTTTCATGAGCTGAAATAAGAAATCCCAGAAATTTCCCATACAAACAAAAAGCTTATTTCTCTCAAAGTTTGTGCACAAATGTTTACATCCCTGTTAGTGAGCATTTCTCCTTTGCCAAGCTAATCCATCCACCATGTCACAGATGTCTTAAGGTTTGAGGAAGCGTGCAAAGAATTCAATGTTAATTCTACTATAAATTGCCTCCAACGTCTTTTTAGACAATTCCGCAGTATGTCCAACCAGCCTCACAACCGCAGACCACACCGGCCCATGACCTCCACATCCGGCTTCTTCACCTGCAGGATCGTCTGAGGGAGGCCGGGGGGAGTGCTGAGGAGTATTTCTGTCTGTAATAAAGGCCTTTTGTGGGTAAAAACTAATTCTGCTTGGCTGGGCCTGGCTCCCCAGTGGGTGTCATGTGAAATCCATAGATTTGGGCCTAATACATTTATTTCAATTGACTGATTTCCTTATATGAACTGTAACTCAGTAAAAATCGCTGAAATTGTTGCATGTTATGTTTATATTTTTGTTCAGTATACATCCAAATCCATATTCAAGTCAAGTGTTTTATTTCTGTCCTAGAAAACATTAAAAAGTGTATTCCGTGACATATTTGAAAATAATGAATTAAAGTATATCTGGTGAGAAGTTGCCCATTGGCTGATGCACACTAGGAGTATCAAAACAAGCAGAGGTCAACAAATCAGAACAGTTTAAACATATTTCATTGAGTGTTTGGTTGTGATTTTATGTTCTACTTTTCATACATTTTCCTAGGATTGTAAAAATGTGGAGAATAAATCTGTGTGGAGTGATTGTACCATGATCAATAAACTATAAAGTTCTGTGTACCTTCAACGTTGTTCTTTCAGTGGACTGTGACTAAGATGAGGTGTGGTCGTGCATAAGACTCTCAGGTTCTCTCTCCCTCTCTCTGTGCTCACAGTAAACCAACACACGTGCTGGTTTGGAAAGGCAGTCGAGGCATGCTGCCACACTAGAGTGTGTGAGTGGATTAAATATTCCAAGGTTGGAGGAGAAGGAGACAGATTAACTGAAGTGCTCTAACTTGAAACATGATTCTACATCCCTCTCCCCAGCGCACACACACAAGCACACCTTTCATCACAATTCAAGTCCTGGTTGGACTCAAGACAACTCAGACTTCAAAGGCCATCCCATCGGTTTGGGTTGGTTATGATGTTTACCATGGATTACATGACTCATGTCACCATACGCCCTCTCATAGGTTCACAGCACAGAGTAAGGATAACACAGACATGCCTCTTTTCAATGTCTGTCATATAACAGATTAGGGGAGGAAAACCGTCTGGTTTCCATCTCTCTCTTCCTATGGAGATCATGAACTCCTTTCATAAGGCCCTTGGTCTTTATCTCAAATGTTTTCCAAAACACATTTATCAACCACTTTCTTTCTGGGGAAATACATTTGAATTCAAATAACTTTGACAGCGTCCCTTTTTATTTAAACAAAACTTTCCAAACAATGTTTGTCCATGGAAGAAGTGGTCAGAAAGTGACTTTTTGGACCTGAATGCCAAAACATTCAGGAGATAAATGTGCTCAAAGTTGACGCATTTTGCATACCCCACCATGAGACATCCATGTCTTAATCACTAGAAAATATAAATGGTTGAGTTTGATATCATTTAAAAGCTTACAAAAAGTGTCATCAAACTATTTGATTATTTCTTGAAAAAAAGTTTAACGTCAATTATCTGTTTAACTCTGATTGTTTTCCTATTCGCATATGGTGTAGCTTAAACTCTACTTCACATTAATAGAATTCAGACCACTGCAATTTAGCTGGTAAACCATTGAAATGTAAATTGAATTGAAATGTAAACAAAAAATTAAGAGAAATTCCCATTCAAGTACACTTTCTCTGATGTGTGGACCTCTTTGTGGTACCATTAGAAATTAGACATTTATATTGTCTTCCCATTTTATTACATTTAAATCAACCAAAACATGACACCCACCCTGTATTCAAGAGCACAGCACAAAAACCTTAGATGATATAAAATCGGATTTTACGATTTTTTAAAATAATTTACATGAAAAAAGGTCAAACTTTCTGGGCATTTCTACAATAAGCAAATATGTATGGAAGGTTTCAGTCAAATCATTAAAGGTCCTGTCAAAAAGTGATTTAATTAAGATAGCTTTACTCATCTACCATTTGCTGTAAGTCATAAGCTGTCAAGGCATAAAGCAATTCAATATTACCTGGAATACTTTTACAGCTCATGCACCAATCGTAATTAACAATGTAATAACAATGAGGACCTGCAGGAATGCATGCCAAGACAACAACATTCATTTATTCATGTTCTTTGACACAATTAGCGATTGATTACATTACGTGTCAACTCTAAACACCATACGGCCTTGAAAGAGAAAAAGTTATACAACGTTGTGAATATCATTATCCATCCAATGTTTTCAAACCAACAAAAACAACACTGTGCTGCCACTAATGTGCTGAAATCTAATGGTTGAAGACTTGCGATTATGTTATTCAATCGAAAGCGGGAAACGATGAGCAACCTAGTAGGTGGTATCACAGACATTCAGTTTCACTTTAATTATTAATTGAAATGCAGTTGAAGGGAACAGACAACAAAGAGCCTTGGTGTGTGTGTGTGTGTGTGTGGGGGGGGGGGGGGGGCAGGTTTTCATCCATTATAAATGTACCCTACAATCAAAGTTGCCTGCGTTATTTATGAGCTAAAATGAACACCCAGCCCAGCCAGGATCGGGGCTTTGTCTGGCTGCTGTGGAACGCAATAGCTTAATACTTCATGACTGAAGTTTCACCCATAACAGCCATTCAACAAACCACTGACATCCTACTCACTACTATATTTCTGAAACATGCATACCAACACAACAATCAAAGCGGCAACGAAGCTGATGTGACTCATTCTGTTCTGGTCCTTTGGTACGGTTGTTACATTACACCACCAGCCAACCAGCCAGACACAAAATGGATATTACAGTAGGCCGGTAACAAGAGCCTCACTTATCACCTTTCTCAGGGCTCGGTTGACACGTAATGACAAATAGACTTAACAGGATGTCTCAATCTGACGGGGTGAGACGGGTTACAAACATGTCTGCTTGTCCTTTTACTGTTCTGCGGATTCCTGGGAAAGAGCTGGGCCCTCTGTGGGCCCTGTGGCTGTCCCTCGCTCTGTCCCACGCTACTCTGCTTAACGTCCCATCTGATTTACTGTACTCTAGTCTCTCCCCCATACCAGTGGTGATGGGAACTACCACATCATCCTGCATGATGATATACGGATGAAAGCGTAGCGTAGAATGGGAGTAATAGCTAATGCACTTAGTCATTTGTTTAGGTTTTCTTCGCAATGCAAGATTTCAAGTTGTGATAATCAGATCATATTTTCCACAGAGTAGAAAACATTTCTGTTATGGGCATGTGGTGAATTGGGGAGATAGAGGGCAATTAAATGCATTTAGGCTTCGCTAACATGCTCCTGCTGGGCCCGTACACACTATGTGGTGGAATTGTGTCTGGACTGGGACTCAAGGAATTAGAAATGAAATGTGGAGGATTTGGAGTCAGGAGACTTCAGACCGCTCTCCCTATCTAGGTCAGAAACATCTGCAACATGACAAGTCTTCAGAGGGAGTGAGACGAACCTGATAACATTCCACTACCATCTCCTGTTGTTTGAGGTTAGAGAAACACTTAAATTCCACTAATCCCACTCAACCAGCCACAACTAACCTCTACTAACATTCCTCATGAATACATGTGATCTGGATCATCTCCACCAATGAGAATATATTGAGGAACACAAAAGCCAGAATATCAATATTCAGAGCATGGGAGGCTTTACCCAGAGGGCCACATGGACAGGTTGAAGGTCACTGGATTTGCACTGCTGCGTGTTTATAGTGATCAAGCGAGAGCTTAGGACAGAATGGTCGATTACAGAGAAATTTGGAGCCTTTGGAAGTCCTAGCTGTGTAAATTACTCCTTTGCTGACATACTGACCACAATAACTTCCACATTAACTCCCACATTATCAGAGCATTACTATGGATTTCATCATACCAATGATGCCCCAATGAATGTCACAGAAGATCTCTGCAGTTTCATTTGATGAATCTCGAACATATCGTGATTGATTCAATTACAAATATCCATTGCCAAAAACACCCTCCTGTTGACTTTGTAGAACAAACTAACAATCCAACCTTTCCTTCAGAGCTGTAAAAGTAGGGATGGCATCATCAGGAGAGGAGAGTACTAAGCTATCGGCTCCCAAGTGGCTTAGTAGTCTAACACTACAGACAACATGGTTTGAATCCAGACTGTATCACAACAGGCCGTGATTGGGAGTCCCATAGGGCGGTTCACAATTGGCCCAGCCTCGTCCAAGTTTGGCCGGTGTAGGCCGTCATTGTAAATAAGAATTTGTTCTTAACTGACTTGCCTAGTTAAATAAAGGTTAAATAAAGAAAATGTATATGGGCTGAGCTTGTGGGTGCTGATAAGCCAAGCTGCCAATACAAAACAGCACAGAGCTCCTCGTCCGCAGAATGGGAATAAACAACTTGGATTAGAGCAGATTGTCTCGGTGTGACAGGTCATTAATTTGCACATCCTTCATCCCTGTGTTAATGCTAATCTGTAATTTATATCACCACTATGGTCTATTTATTGTCCCACCTCCTAACCTTATTGCATTTTGCACTACATTTTGCACTCTGTATATAGATTTTCTATTGTGTTTTTGACTATGTTTGTTTACTGTGTACCTCTGTGTTGTTGTTTTTGTCGCACTGCTTTGCTTTGTCTTGGCCAGGTCGCAGTTGCAAATGAGAACTTGTTCTCAACTGACCTACCTGGTTAAATAAAGGTGAAATAAAAAATAAAATAAAAATATTGCTTGAAAAGGATTTGACAAGCAGTTGTGATTACAATGATCCTTCTAGAAAAGCAAGAACATAAAAAAAAAACGGACATTTGACAAGGACATGTGTCAAATCGTTGTAGCTGTATAAGCTTTTTTCTGATTAACAGTTTATTTGGGTAATTTGAAGATGCTTTCTGCACATTAAAAACATAAATTGATGCATGGTTGAACAGTAAGTGCTCCAAATAGCTCCTTGAAATTACAAACAAATATCTGTTTATTAGTGACTTTCCAAGCGATGCCTTAGAGGAGGCACCCATGGTGATGCAACTTTTTCCTTAAACTATTGAGTCCTCACCTCCTCAGAAGCATTGTAATGTTCAGAAGGGAACTATTACCACCAGAGAAAGTCTAGGGGCTGTAGCCTCAGTGAGGAGAGAATGCTTGTCTCCGGCATTGATGGTCTGGTGTTGCTGTGGGGGTTCTCTCCCTGCCACCCACATTGTGAATAATGAGCTCCACAGATAGCAGGCAATGGCACATCCCCCCTCAGTCAATGAAACTTAACAGCTATATCCAGATCCTTCCTGCTAGGACTGACCAGCCTTGCTTCACACTCCTCCTCCTCCTCCACACACAGGCCTCAGAAACCATTCAAATATAAAAGTGCAGGGCAGAGAGTGGAAGGAATACAAACTGTAAGAGATGTGAACACAGAGTTGAACCTAAATAAAAGTGTTCAAAGAACTACCACCACTATCCAATGAGAAAAATAATGAATGAATACCATTAATAATAATTGTATGTACAGTGCATTCGGAAAGTATTCAGACACCTTTACTTTTTACACATTTTGTTACATTACAGCCTTATTCTAAAATTGATTAAATATATATATTTCCTCATCAATCTACACACAATACCCCATAATGACAAAACAAAAAACAGGTTTAGTCATTTTTACAAATATATATATTTTTTACACATGTTACATAAGTATTCAGACCCTTTACTCAGTACTTTCTTGAAGCATCTTTGGCAGCGATTACAGCCTTGAGTCTTCCTGGATAAGACGCTACAAGCTTGGCACACCTGTATTTGGGGAGTTTTCCCATTCTTCTCTGCAGATCCTCTCAAGCTCTGTCAGGTTGGATGGGGAGCGTCGCTGGACAGCTATTTTCAGGTCTATCCAGAGATGTTTGATCGGGTTCAAGTCCGGACTCTGGCTGGGCCACTCAAGGACATTCAGAGACCTGTCCCGAGTCTGTGTGCTTAGGGTCGTTGTCCTGTTGGAAGGTGAACCTTTGCCCAGTCTGAGTTACTGAGCGCTCTGGAGTAGGTTTTCATCAAGGATCTCTCTGTGTACTTTGCTCCGTTCATCTTTCCCCTCAATCCTCCCAGTCTGTGCCGCTGAAAAACATCCCCACAACATGATGCTGCCACCACCACCACCATGCTTCACCGTAGGGATGGTGCCAAGATTCCCCCAGACTAGAAGCTTGGCATTCAGGCCAAAGAGTTCAATATTGGTTTCATCAGACGAGATAATCTTGTTTCTCATGCTCAGAGTCCTTTAGGTGACCTTTTGGCAAACTCCAAGCAGGCTGTCATGTGCCTTTTACTGAGAAATGGCTTCTGTCTGGTCACTTTACCATAAAGGCCTGATTGGTAGAGTGCTGCAGAGATAGTTGTCCTTCTGGAAGGTTCTCCCATCTCCACAAAGGAACTGTGGAGCTCTGTCAGAGTGACCATTGGGTTCTTGGTCACCTCCCTGACCAAGGCCTTTCTTCCCCAATTGCTGAATTTGGCCGGGCGGCCAGCTCTAGAAAGAGTCTTGGTGGTTCAAAACTTCTTCCATTTAAGAATTTGATGGAGGCCACTGTTTTTTGGGGGACCTTGAATGCTGCAGAAGTGTTTTGGTACGACACAATCCTGTCTCTGAGCTCTACAGAAAATTCCTTCAACCTCATGGCTTGTTTTTTGCTCTGGCATGCACTGTCAGCTGTGGGACCTTAAATAGACAGGTGTGTGCCTTTCCAAATCATGTCCAGTCAATTGAATTTACCACAGGTGGACTCCAATCAAGTTGTAAAAACATCTCAAGTATGATCAATGGAAACAGGACGCAACTGAGCTCACTTTTGAGTCTCATAGCAACGGGTCTGAATACTTATGTAAATAAGGTATATGTTTTTTTATTTGTAATACATTTGCTAAAATTAAAATAAAAACTGTTTTTGCTTTGTCATTGTGGGGTATTGTGTGTAGATTGACGAGTAAAACAATTATTTAATACATTTTAGAATAAGGCTGTAACTTAACAAAATGTGGAAAACGTCAAGGGGACTGAATACTTTCTGAATGCACTGTATATCTCAATATTTAGTCTGTTTTAGACTTCAGTCAGAATTTCAGAAAAATTGTAATCGTGAAAAATAAGAAAAAGTTATCCTTTTTAGATAAAACTATACTACACACATCACCAATAATTGATTAAAACACTGTTTTTTTTTTTAATGAAGGTCTATAGTAGCCTCAACAGCACTCTGTAGGGTAGCACCATGGTGTAGCTGGAGGACAACTAGCTTCCGTCCTCCTCTGGGTACTTTGACTTCAATACAAAACCTAGGAGGCCCATGGTTCTCACCCCTACTGGAACTATGTTAACTATGGCACTAGGTAATATGGTGACAACGATGAAGGCTGTGTGTAGCGGTTAGCAGTTATGATATGAAGGTTTGGCTTGGAAATGTTTTTTTTGCTTGGTCACAGACTGCTGATGTGTTGTGCACTTAAGTCCACAAGTGAAGGGAACAGGTGAGAGGAGGAGAGCGTGTAGATGCGAGAAGGAATTTATACAGGTGTGTATTCATTCCACCAATTCTGTTTTTAAAACATTATTTGTCGCAAAACGAAATGAAAACGGGATAAAAATACCCAAATGTTTGTAACTGTTGGACTAATGATTACACCCTAGATCAGCTAGATGCAGGCAAGAGTGTGCAAGGCTGTATAGAATGTGTCACTGTCTGTCACCTTGAATACTGAAATGTTTCTCTTGACCTGTGCGCCTACGTTGTAAACTTCAATTCATAGGCTAGGTTGTAGCAACCTCATGATGGGTACAGGGAACGTTCTAGTATCATGTAGTAGCCTAAACCTATCAATGTTACACTGAGCTGGGTGAATAGAATAAGAATGGCAGTAATCCAATATACTCTAATAGAAATAAGGCCATGCTCATAAAAAAAATAATCGTCCTTCCTCATCTTAAAAACAGCACAACCGCCACTGCAGCATACACTTGACAGTCATTTTCACCAAAAGGTGCTTTGAAATGCATCCAAGAAGACAAAGTCCCAGCCATGCCACAACCATAAACCATCCACACAGCACCTACTTAATAAGAACTTTTCACTGCGCCTCCAAAATATCTTAGTAAATTGCCATGACACACTCTTCAAGTTTGTAGCCAATGAGGAAGGCTATATTTTCACAGAGCACATGCCATTATTTTCTTTTTTAATGACGATTAATGCAGATTGAGGGCCGAGCCAACGCTACCAATTTGATTTCATTAGACTGATTGACCTAGAAAAACACTACTGTTGGGGAAGCCGGGTAAAACAAAAATTGGCGTGAGAAAACTAGTGGGGGTGACAGCGGGCTTTGAAAGACACTTTTGAATGAGAGACATACATAGCTCTCTAGTTCATGCTATTCAAGCAAACTGCGTTGAAGCAGTCTTCCCAAAATGTCAAGGTTCGGTTGAGACACGTGTTATCCAATCAAATAAACAGATGTTTGTTCTTAATGCAGGGATGTCTAGCTCTATGGGTATGATGGGTAAGCAGAGTCAAAAGAGTCACCTGGAGCATTTCAGTTCCATGAAGGACATGCACGACTCATTGACATAAAAAAATATGTCCTTCAGACAATTATGCTTTACAAAGCTTCTCTCTTGGCAAGCTCTAAAACATTGGTGGGTTGGTGATGTGGCGAGTCGGTGAAACGGAGAGAGGAGAAGTCGTCAGTTCACTGCTGACGGATGGTAGACTAAAGATGAATGGATTACTTTTGTTCATCTTAGTGATGGGCTGAGCGTTCTAGTTCACTGAGAAATCCATCTCCCCGGTCAAGACTGCAAGGCATTACATCTTCATTTCAAAGCATGATTTTCTTCTTAGTCAAAACTACACTTTGGTCATACACCAAATTGAAAAACTGGATATTGGAGAAATGGGTTGAAAACTGGGTATATTCCAACATCTCTCCAGACAAGTGTAACCGAGCGTGGCACACGTTTGGGTAATGCAGTGCATTGCTTATTTGCAAACTGGCATTTAGCTGTCTCAAGTCAATCCTAGCATTTGATTTGGAGCCTGGATCACACCCTTGGGGAAATCAGCCCTCTTAAATGTCAGCAATACTCTGCATGTGGAAAGCTTTTTGGCTGACACACACACACACACACACACACACACACATTCTTTGCACAAGGAGCAGGAAAAGAGAGAACCCCCTGTAGTTTGAACATTTTCGATGAGTACCTTATCCAAATCTCTCAAGTGGGACGCTATCAAAGCAGAGTAGACCAAATGACAATAGCTCCTACAAATGCTGCCTGCGCTCCGCTCCGTCATTCTGACGTCCCCTAGCTGAATAGGGGCTGGCCTGGTGTTATGGCATGCTAATGACTCCCAACTACCGCCACCTCTCCCTGCCCTGGCGAGCGGGCAGGGGGGTTAATCACCATGACAATGGGGGCTGCTGGGAGTTGGGAGGCAATGGGAGCGACTCCGGACACTGCATACGAGAAGACCGGGAGGACTTTCCCCCCCACCGTCTCAGATGAAAACGGAGAGGCTTTGATTTCATAAACTGCTGACAGATGGAGTCATAGCATCTTTGACTAAATAATTAACCAGTCTTTACCACACATTGTCCACACAGGGACCCCACTATGGACTTTGACGGATGGATAGAACGCAGGTCCAGGAAGGGGGAGGATGACTTTTTAGCCACTGCTTTTGTCTGTCTGTTTGACTGTGAGTTCATAAAGTGAGGAGAAGCTAATCAGAGTCTGTAGAGCCATCCAGACAGAGGCACTGTACAACATGGGCCCATTTGGAGTGATTGTTTGAGCTGACAAAATGGCCCCTGTGCTTTGAGAGGCTCAGAGAGAGGGAGAGAGAGACTCTGTAAACACTCCACTCAATTATATCAATGTGAAGTGTGTGTGCATGTATGCTCCTCAAACAAGACCAAACTTTAGGGTTCTAGAAACTCATATGCTCAGTTCTAAAATAAACCAGAGGGATACATGTTTCTCATCAACAAATTGGAGTTCTGTATTATGATGGTGAACTTTGAATGTTACTTTGTAAGATGCTACATCATGTTCAGAAATCATGTCTGAAAGTAAAAGTGCAAACCGATATGTAACACACAAACACACACACACACAGACAGACACAGACACAGACACAGGGTAAATGAGTGCAAAGTCACATGCTTGTCAAGAGAACAAGATGTCCATTAAAGAATCTCTGGTATTTTCTGAGTTTCAGCCATGTAGCCGGTTGATTATGAAAACAGTATGCTGTGCTTGGACTTGCAGCCAGTAAAAGCATTTTCAAACATAAAACTCATGATGAATGACAAGGGAATGGCTTGTGCCAAGAACCAATGTTGGCCATCACTATGGAAAGGAGAGAAACAAGTTTAGCAGCATTATAGTGAAAACGATGGAGGCTCTCCTTTAAAGAATACCTCCTTTAAAACACCCTGACGAGCTCATTAAGAATTACCTCAAAACTTCTGGAGCCCAGAAATATTAACTTAGAATTTATATTTTTGTCATTCAGCAGATCCTACTTATAAGTACGTATACATGTCGTACTGTACAGTATAATGTACTGATACTATGCCTATGATCACACACACACTGTATATACAGTACCAGTCAAACTATGAAATAACACATATGGAGTCATGTAGTAACCAAAAAAGTTTTAAACAAATCAAAATATATTTTATATTTTTCAAAGTAGCCACCTTTTGCCTTGATGACAGCTTTGCTCACTCTTGGCATTCTCTCAACCAGATTCACTTGGTATGCTTTTCCAACAGTCTTGAAGGATTTTCCACATATGCTGAGCACTTGTTGGCTTTTTCCTTCACTCTGCTCTCCAACTCATCCCAAACCATCTCAATTGGGTTGACATATGGTGATTGTGGAGGCCAGGTCATCTGATGCAACACTCCATCACTCTTCTTCTTGGTGAAATTGTCCATACACAGCCTGGAGGTGTGTTGGATCATTGTCCTGTTGAAAAACAAATGATAGTCCCACTAAGCGCAAACCAGATGGGATGGCAGAATGCTGTGGTAGCCATGCTGGTTAAGTGTGCCTTGAATTCTAAATAAATCACAGACCGTGTCACCAGCAAAGCACCCCCACACCATCACACCTCCTCCTCCTCCATGCTTCATGGTGGGAACCACACGTGGAGAACATCTGTTCACCAACTCTGCGTCTCACAAAGACACAGAGTTTGGGACCAGAAATCTCAAAATTGGGCTCATCAGACCAAAGGACAGATTTCCACCGGTCTAATGTCCATTGCTCATGTTTTTTGGCCCAAGCAAGTCTCTTCTTATTGTTAGTGTCCTTTAGTAGTGGTTTAATTGCAGCAATTCGACCATGAAGGCCTGATTCACGTAGTCTCCTCTGGACAGTTGATGTTGAGATGTGTCTGTTATAATTTATTTGGGCTGCAATTTCTGAGGCTGGTAACTCTAATGAACTTATCCTCTGCAGCAGAGGTAACTCTGGGTCTTCCTTTCCTGTGGCGGTCCTCATGAGAGCTAGTTTTATCATAGTGCTTGATGGTTTTTGCAACTGCAAAGTTCAAGGTTCTTGAAATTATCCAGATTGACTGACCTTCATGTCTTCAAGTAATGATGGACTTTTGTTTCTCCCAAATAAAATGTTTCACAGAGTACAAGTAACAGACACATCTCAACATCAACTGTTCAGAGGAGACTGCGTGAATCAGGCCTTCATGGACGAATTGCTGCAAAGAAACCACTACTAAAAGAACACCAATAAGAAGAGACTTGCTTTGGCCAAGAAACACGAGCAATGGACATTAGACCGGTGGAAATCTGTCCTTTGGTCTTATAAATTCAATTTTGAGATTTTCGGTTCCAACCGCTGTCTTTGTGAGATGCAGAGTAGGTGAATGGATTATTTCCGCATGTGTGGTTCCCACCGTGAAGCATGGAGGAGGAGGTGTGATGGTACTTTGCTGGTGACACTGTCAGTGATGTATTTAGAATTCAAGGCACACTTAACCAGCATGGCTACCACAAAATACTGCAGCGATACGCCATCCCATCTGGTTTACGCTTAGTGGGACTATCATTTTTTTTAAAACAGGACAATGACCCAACACACCTCCAGGCTGTGTTTGGGCTATTTGACCAAGAGGGAGAGTGATGGAGATGACCTGGCCTCCACAATCACCCGATCTCTACCCAATTGAGATGGTTTGGGATGAGTTGGACCACCAAGTAAAGGAAAAGCAGCCAACAAGTGCTCAACATATGTGGGAACTCCTTCAAGACTGTAGGAAAAGCATTCCAAGTGAATCTGGTTGAGAGAATGGCAAGAGTGTGCAAAGCTGTCATCAAGGCAAAGGGTGTCTACTTTGAAGAATCTCAAATATCTATATATATATATCTATCTATATATATATATATTTCTTTTTTGTTTAACAATATTTCAAACTTTTGGCCCCCAGTGTATACACACACACAGTGCACACCATCGACGATGGTGATGACATCGTGATGTGATAGACGATACTTAACCTACTTAAACTTGACTGCCGGCGCGCAGTAACGAGCCGAGGCAGGCAGGGCACAGCACGGCAATACATGGGTGACAAACTGAGTAAACTGCCTATATTCCTATTTGCTATAGACTATTACAATAAATGTGTTATATTTACAGAATACAAGAGAACAATGTAGACAGAGCTAAGAGTTTCACCAAAGCAGCACAAAATGTCCGATCAGAAAATATGTTTTAGTTTTGTCGAATGTCGGATGATCTGGATCAAAAGCAGAAGTTAATTTTTATAGCAGACACTATGGTGTCTTATTGTTATAGAAGCCAAATGTTCTATTTTCTCTCCATTTGATATGAATATGACAATTAAGCCACTCTTTCAGTTGAATGCATATTGGATTTCTCCCGCCACACACAATTAATGAATCTAATGTTGAGTTGAAGGCTATTTCAGAAAGTTTTAAGTTGTTTTTGAATAACCTAAAACCACGGTAGTTCTAAGCTAAGGTAATAATGAGGGAGATGGAACACCCAATAGCAATGAGCAAGATAGAAAAATCGAATGATACATTTGAACAAACCTTACAGTAGGAGACAGAAATGCATGCGAGGCCGGACAAAATAATATATCATAAAAGCATTAAGACAAATTAAAGTTATGAAGAGTATTTTCCAAATTAAGTGTTGAATGTCTTAAAGTTGCAGCTTTTAAAATAGGAACAATTATGAAAGTCGGAGTCTATGCTATTCTCAATCACAGACTTATTTTGAATTACAAATATTTTAGGCCACAAAAAGTCAAATTGAGCAAACGATGTAAAGATGGAAAAATCTCATGAGAAGTCAAAAGAAAAGCTTTGCTCAGCTGTGATCTAAGTTATGAAAGAAACAATGCGTAGCCAATAGGCCATATTATTCTATCAATGTAATGATGTGTAGCCTATAGGCCACGTTATTCTATCAATGTGCAATGTGCTACCTACCACACATAGAAGCCTAGGCCTTATAAGAGAGGAGGATGAGGCAAAAATGTGAAACTGTTATTATAATTATCCAGATCTGAGGACAGCAGAGTTGCTTGCTCTGCACCCTATGATGATTGACTATGTCACTCGCTCTGTGCTTTGGCACACACAGACATACAGATAGGCTCAGCTACACATATATTTTGTGTCACAGCTCCACCAGAGTGGAACGGGCTACTAGAAAAGATGTGTCTACACTTCTACTAAATATATTTTGACAATGCCACGATTCCTCTCCTCCCTCCCCAAGAGCTGGAGCTGCGATAACATTGTCTATTGGGTGATTTTATAAGTTCAGAATCACGATAGGACAAAAGTTGATAAAGCCCAACCCTAGCCAAAACATCATTTATAAATCATAGAACACTGATTGGGCCCAAATGTTCAGTATACAGGCTCTAACAAATAAACTGGGTGTCTTTGGACATTTCCAGGTGAATGATTTAAAATAAAACCTCAATTAAACAGTGAAAGAAACACAAACATTGACTCAGGAGAGTAATTGTTTTCTCTACCTGTGCTGCATGCTAAATGAACACGCCATACGAGTCAGTACAGTCAGTACAGACAAGGATGAGATCCAATTTGTCATCGCCTCTGCAATAGCACACTTCCCGTGAGCTATTCAGACAATGTTTTTATAATGCAAAGGAAAGCACGGGAGAGATTAAAAAAAACAAACAGAGACTCGCTCTCGTGAAATAAAAAACTGTAAGCATCTGTAGAAGTGTGAATGACAACACTCGGCTAGACTATTTACTTCCTGGATGGTATTCAGTCCTTGGACAATGACATCATTAGGACCAACGCGTAGGCTGGTTGCTGCTGTCCTGGGATATGTGACCAGAAGGGTCTTCGACAGAGATAGCGTATCAGTTACTGTCCCAAATGGCACCCTATTTGTACCCTAATCTTGGCCAGAGTCACATAGGGACAAGCCAAAAGGTGGTCCACTATATAGTGAATAGGGTTCAGAGTTGCCCCATGTCTTTGATCCCCACTGTCGTGTCATCATCATCCTCCCTCCTAATTGTCCTCCCAGAATGCCCTGGGCTGAGCCTGTCCTCAGTCTACTGACTGCTCAGTGGAATCAGCACCACAGCAAGGGGCTTGTCAACAGCTCCCAGAGAAGACGAGAGGACGTGTCAGCACCATCCTTTCAGAGGACCTGTCAACACCATCTTTGTATCAACCGTCTTCAGGACAGGGCACAAAGACCTTCAGGAAATGCTGGATAAAATGGCCTACTGTAATTCTAATGAACAACAGAGGTTTAGTGGTGTCAGAGATGGCTGGTGGAATCTCAATAACCCTAGAACAACTTGACTGATGAAAAGGTGAAGAGCGTTCACATAATGGCTATCTTAGTTTCAAATTGTTCACCTAAAACTTCTATAAAGTTTGGGTATAGTCAGGTAAGTTTCTTGTCAATTAATTTAAAGCACATGCAGTCAGTACTTGTTACATACCTTTGAGCATTGTTTGTGATTCTGACACCAAACCAAGGATCCATTATTCTGTAAAGAAAATAGAGAGTAGATGAGTTAAAACGTTCAATTCAATCATGATCAATGAAATGCTAAACACATCAGAATTCAGTCCAGTACAGTAGCTATTCACACGATAATTCATAAGAACATCTGAAAAAAGAATGCTCTGAATCAGTTTCAAAAACTTTCAGTTTCCTTTATTAGAAGCCAATTACCATGGGAAATGTATAAAAAAAACTCAGTTGAGAGTCTTTGAACGGAGTAATACCCCCCTACATGTAACCTAAGAAAGCAAGGTCAGAGCGGGGAAGATCTCTGGTCAGTTTCAGTGTCGTTCAGCAGAGCACTGTGACCTCAACTCTTATCAGCCTGCGTTTGATCTCACAACAGACATCCCAGAGGTCACTCACACAGGAACTGATGTCAGCACTCTTGTGTAGACTGCAGACACCTCCAATTCCCCCTAATTGCAGTGGAAGTGCCACCTTCTGGGTTCCATGAAGCCAAACATTTGGTCCTAATTGTGCCAACTAAAGACAGAGTGTCTCCCTGTCATCTTGAGAAGCTTGAATGGGCTAAATGCCTGGCTCAAGTGGCCATTTCCTGAGCTCCAAAGAACCACAAGGCTATTCTCTCCAATTATGGTTTCACTTGGACATTAAATGTAAGATAAATGATCGCCGATACAAATTGACCATTTGATTAATACGCTGGTGGAGGGCAATTCCACGGTAAGAGAATTATGCTGAGATTCCAAAAACCAAAGATTTTTGTTTAACATACATTTTAAAGTGACAAATCTGTGTCTCAGCATCGTTATGTTAACATGTAATTTCCCTGAGATAAAATTGTGCTATGGTTATAGGTATGAAGGCTTGGGTGCATGTGTTTCATTGATTCGCTCAAATCCCCATTGAAGTTTGTCTGCCATTATGAATAGTTGGGAAATTCCAAATGCAGAGAAAGGAAACCTTCTCAATAAAGACAGAGTCCGAATTTCCATTACCAGACGTATGTTACAAATGAAAAGGTCACCGTTAGACATGAATCAGTGCTTTGTTCCTTACAATAAGACACTGCACCAGGAATGACTGACTAGCCAAACTTTAAGGGTCTGTGAAGCAGAAAGTCTGCATAAGTTCAATGTCAAGTTCAAAGTCTTCTCAAACAATATAATCCAGTGGGAATTCCCAGTGAGACCTCGGGAAAGAACTTCTCATAAAAGGCTTTAATTTGCAATCCAGTACAAGTGAGTGTTGTGTGTTAGGTGTCAGGGATAATGGTCAGCCAGCTCAAAGACATTCATGGTGCATTGGGAAGTCTAGAGCAGAGACTTAAGGGCAATTCCTCAGTAAAAGAGTGACAGTGAGACGCTGATTTTTCACTTTAAAATGCATGTCAAACAAAAACCAATGATTGCAAAGTAACATAATAAAGAAATCCATGTTACTAATAAATAGTATGCAAGAGTGGAAAATCTTCTCATATAATTTAACCAAACAAAGACCAAATTAATAGATGGACATGTAGGTGACAAATATACATGTTTTACCTATAGCTTAAATTTTAGTCAGCCCTGCCAGTTTGGAACAGGAAAACTTGAAGAATGCACCTTTAAGGCAGGCTGCAACAGGGAATTAAACATTTTCTTCTGTAGTACTGTGTGTACTGTATTTTTCTATAACATGATGAATGATTTGACTCTTTCTTACATTTGTAATACAAATATAATGGCACTAAATATACCAAAAAAGATCAAACATGTCAAAATAATCTATCAGTGCCACTGACTCTGTAAATAAAACCCTGGCATTTACACTGCGGGCAATCACTCAAGATAATTTATACAGATTGTCATGACTCCAGCCTGCTCCTAAATCACAGGGCCTGTTTTTGACACCTTTTCTTGCCCTTCCGTCAGTGGCGACAGACAGAGATCTGTGGAGGGGCTAATTTTGCTCAGTGACAGCATCCCTGCAGCACTGGCAGAGCTCAGTGGGATGTTGCCCCAGCTGTCCAGGCCTGACCCCAGCCTGTCATGGACCAATGGGGAATAATTATAGGTCAGGACTTCATCCCAACGACTCAGTGGCATTCCTCAGCAGTTTCAATATTATGAAGTGCTGCCGAGGGACTGTCAAAGACTCCGATCAGTGAATGCTTTCCAGATCCGGACATTCACTAAAACGACTTGGAGAAAAAAAATAAGCCAAATAGTTGCTCTGTGTGTCAATGCAGAAGTGAACTCACAGCTTTCTCTGGTGTCACTGGTGAAGTCATGTAAACAAAGATTCAGCCCAGAGATGTATTCAGGTTTGTGCCAGCTGAGAAGGCAGAGCAGGTGACCAGGGGCATGTTGTATTTCTAGACATCTGAGGAACATGGACAAAAAGCCTGCTCTGCCTTTGAGGACAGCATTCATTCCTTTGAAAACAGCTATATATTTTGTTTCCCATTCGTCTCTCTGATTTTTGGTGCCATCTCTGTTCAGTGTTCACTTTCTACATAATTTTTTTCCTGAAACAACTATCGTGTAGCTGTAGGTTTACATTATATCATGCAGTGCAGATGAGCGATGAATGTCCAGCTCATTTAAGTTTTCAACACTTCTGCACAGAAACTACAATATGTCTCCTTATACATCACTGACATTAGTAAAAGCCATGTCAAGCATCTATTTGGATCAAAACATTGTCAACCAATAAAGCATATGTGTAGCCCATCTGGGTGTGCAGACCATATTTTTTTATCTTATGGATTTTAAAAATGGCCAAGCATCCCATGCAAAGTAAAGTGTTTGATTTCATAAGCAGTTGGAACCCAGGCAGAGACAGCTCAAAGAGCTAGCAACCTCCTTATATGTCCATCAACAACCCAGAAGCCTCTCTGGACCAAAATAACTACGCAACCCTTCAGGTTATTTCACCTATTGACTGCTCAAATAAAAGCCCTTCAGATATAAGTCCATAGCTGTGGGCTCTGAGCAAATAAATCAGTGAATTGACAGCCAAGGATTGTTACATTGAGGCACCTCAGTCATGTTCTTCAGCATCAAGGTAAATATGAAAGTTCATGTTGTATCAAATTGAAATGGTGAAGGTGTTGAGGCTGTATCCCGTTAAGAATGTGGAATGTTTGTCTGAGGAGGCACTTGAGGGTGTAACATGCAGTAGCACTCACTGGGAGCTGAGATTTACAGACACGACTGTCATGGTTTAAAAGCTTTTACAGAGAGGTGAGGCCAAGCTACATAGACCCCTATTCATCCCCTGTCTTCGCTAATGAAAAAGTCCACACATGAGACGAGCAGTGGCTGTGTTTTGATTCCACCTCAACATATTTAATATCAAAAGGCGAAAACAAGGGGATACAGAAACTACTTCCCCGTGTTTTTCTTTCCTTCGCTATGAACACAGGTCTCACAAGTGCAATACTTTAACTTTCAGCACCCCCACTCACTGGGTATGAAAGACTGAATTTAAAATGTTATATTTTTATGACTTAAAATGTAATAACAAGACCACGTGGACACACCTTGTTTTTTGGCTTCATGGGTACTCGCATAAATAATCCACTACAAGACTGATGCTTTCCGAATGCATTAGTGAACAGATGCCCAGTTCACTGCTAATATTTTAAAATGTCCAGTGACCATATTTATAACTGGGTGTTCCCCTTTCTCTGTCTATTGTACCAGGGTGACAAGTCCCCCATATATGAAGTAAAATGTAAATAAATGCATCTGTATTTGGAAGTACATTTATAAATCCTAAATTGCCATAAATCCAAAGACTAAAAGGTCATGCCTTTTTCCAACGCACAGTCTGGTCCTGCTGAGCTCAGTAACTCATTATCACTGACAATTATTCCTTGGATCCTGATTCGGCTAAGTTCCACGGAGGACTTGTGTGGGAGTTTACAGCTTCAACTACTAAAATGTTTTATTTCAATATGCAAAAAATGACAACATTTGCAAATTTTTTCTGCCTGCTACACTTTGGTTGTTGTACAATACCCACAACAATGAGAATACTTTATACATTTGTTCTAATGTGAAAAATCTGATATAGATACAGTGCCTATAGAACGTCTACACCCCCTTGAACCATTTGCATTAAAATTCAATGTAAAAAGGGATTAAATTCAATGTCTTTCATACAGATCTATATAAACTACTACATATACAGTGGGGAGAACAAGTATTTGATAACCTGCAAAATCGGCAGTGTTTCCCACTTACAAAGCATGTAGAAATCTGTAATTGTTATCATAGGTACTCTTCAACTGTGAGTGACAGAATCTAAAACGAAAATCCAGAAATTCACATTGTATGATTTATAAGTAACTAATTTGCATTTTATTGCATGACATAAGTATTTGATACATCAGAAAAGCAGAACCTAATATTTGGTACAGAAACCTTTGTTTGCAATTACAGAGATCATACGTTTCCTGTAGTTCTTGACCAGGTTTTCACACACTGCAGCAGGGATTTTGGCCCACTCCTCCATACAGATCCTTCAGGTTTCGGGGCTGTCGCTGGGCAATACGGCTCCCTCCAAAGATTTTCTATTGGGTTCAGGTCTGGAGACTGGCTAGGCCACTCCAGGACCTTGAGATGCTTCTTACGGAGCCACTCCTTAGTTGCCCTGGCTGTGTGTTTCGGGTCGTTGTCATGCTGGAAGACCCAGCCACGACCCATCTTCAATGCTCTTACTGAAGGAAGGAGGTTGTTGGCCAAGATTTCGCGATACATGGCCCCATCCATCCTCCCTCAATACGGTGCAGTCATCCTGTACCCTTTGCAGAAAAGCATCCCCAAAGAATGATGTTTCCACCTCCATGCTTCACGGTTGGGATGGTGTTCTTGGGGTTGTACTCATCCTTCTTCTTCCTCCAAACACGGCGAGTGGAGTTTAGACCAAAAAGCTCTATTTTTGTCTCATCAGACCACATGACCTTCTCCCATTCCTCCTCTGGATCATCCAGATGGTCATTGGCAAACTTCAGACGGGCCTGGACATGCGCTGGCTTGAGCAGGGGGACCTTGCGTGCGCTGCAGGATTTTAATCCATGACGGCGTAGTGCGTTACTATTGGTTTTCTTTGAGACTGTGGTCCCAGCTCTCTTCAGGTCATTGACCAGGTCCTGCCGTGTAGTTCTGGGCTGATCCCTCACCTTCCTCATGATCATTGATGCCCCACGAGGTGAGATCTTGCATGGTGCCCCAGACCGAGGGAGATTGACCGTCATCTTGAACTTCTTCCATTTTCTAATAATTGCGCCAACAGTTGTTGCCTTCTCACCAAGCTGCTTGCCTATTGTCCTGTAGCCCATCCCAGCCTTGTGCAGGTCTACAATTTTATCCCTGATGTCCTTACACAGCTCTCTGGTCTTGGCCATTGTGGAGAGGTTGGAGTCTGTTTGATTGAGTGTGTGGACAGGTGTCTTTTATACAGGTAACGAGTTCAAACAGGTACAGTTAATACAGGTAATGAGTGGAGAACAGGAGGGCTTCTTAAAGAAAAACTCAAAGGTCTGTGAGAGCCGGAATTCTTACTGGTTGGTAGGTGATCAAATACTTATGTCATGCAATAAAATGCAAATTAATTATTTAAAAATCGTACAATGTGATTTTCTGGATTTTTGTTTTACATTCCGTCACTCACAATTGAAGTGTACCTATGATAAAAATTACAGACCTCTACATACTTTGTAAGTAGGAAAACCTGCAAAATCGGCAGTGTATCAAATACTTGTTCTCCCCACTGTAGATCTACATAACCTAGCCCTGGGATAGGGTTTTATTTTTCTGCAGGAGAATTAAACCATTTTCTATGCAAAATTCACTAGAATTGCTTTCCAGTTGTTGAGTGTTCCTGAGCGGTCAAGTCTCAAGTCTTTAAAAAGGTTTAAATATCACTGTCCATCAATGATCCCCATTCAAATTTACTGAGCCTCAGCAATTCTGACAAAAAATGATGGATATATGTTGCCCTAAGAGTTGTGAAAAGTTGGTAGAAGCTGTAATGGCTGCCAAAGGTGCTTCCACAAAGTATTAACTCAGGGTCGTGGAGACTTATCCAATTCTGATATTTCAGGGGTGGGGTTTCTTAATTTGGAACCTTTTAGAATAACTTTCTTTTACTTTGAAAAGTTGGTGTAGGTTCAAGGGGGGGTAGAATTTCTATAGGCATATTGCTGAAAGCATCGATTTCATTACACTGGAAACGTTGTTTGTATTGGAGTCTTTAAACAGTATTAAATGACTCCTAAGCATGAATGCTTTCTGAGTTGAATTAAGAGATCTGCAGTCTCAATCATGTTAGGGGAGGGAGGCAAGCCGCCCGCCCAGCTGGGCCTGCTCTGTAATAAGATCTGTCAGAGGAAGCAGATCCACCTGTAGGTCGCAGCACATTGAGCGCTGACTGGGCAGACTCCAGTGTTGTGGCAACAGTACATTAAAGCTTATCACATTTAGCCAAAGTGGGCCTCCGCGTTTAGCAGGAAAGTGACCTCACTGGGGATAGCATCAGTGGGCCAGTGTCCCCTCTACGAGGTGTGATGCTGGCATTTGATGGCAAGGGTTAGGGCCATGGGCTAGAGCAGGGGGAGGCATGTTTTTCCAGCTGACCAGACCTCCCATTCCCACATGAAGAGCCTGCTGAGAACACAATGCATTTGACAGTCCTCACAGAGTATCAACAACAATTGGCTTCTATTCTTGGAGCTCCAAGCATGCTCAACCAGCCCCTTATCACTGAGCAAAAATGCACCTCTCTTTTATACACTGCCTACTCATTTCCTGCTCTCAGGACACAGAGGTCAAATACAAATACTGGGGCTCTGCAGTCAATTATCAGAAAATGAAACCTTTATAATTGCAGGGGAGTTAAACAATTTCACCTCAATCTCTCAGCCTTCGTATTAAGAGCATGGGCAGTGTTGAGAAGTTGTTGAAATTATCTTTAAATTCATTTCTGTGAACGTTACTACACTAAATGGTCTAGAATTTGACATAAAATATATCAATGCTTCCTAACACAAAATCAACAAATATAAGAGAAGACAGGAGAGGGAGACAGCATTCAATTGATCCTGATAGTTAATGACAGTCGACGAGCTCTCCCAACTTTGATTCCAAAACATACAGCAATTAGAAAAAAAATAGAATAGAGAGTAAAAGCCCCAACTTCATCCTGCAAATGTTCTTAAGTAAAAACAAAAAACGGATTGCAGATAGGAGGTGAAAGACAGTTGGGGGAAGAGAAGGACCTTTTCCCCGGGTCGTGGGAGAGAACAGTGTGTCTAGTGGAGGGTGAAAAACTACTTCTGACACCACATACCAAATCACCCAGAGGACAAGGCTAATTCCACAGCAAATCACTTACTTCTTCCAGCTCAAATTGTAGAAGAGCATCAAAACATGCTCGGTGGTCATCGTCAGTTTGCATCATCACATTGTGATCTATTTTCTGGGTTATTGTGAGTGCCAATTGTGAGGTAAGTGAATTGAATATGTGGGGTGAAAAATAAAACAAAATCAGATCAAACATCTAACCAAAACTTTCTTAAAAAGCCTCCAAATCAAGAGCAGCCCTTATATTTCTTACTATGGAGAATTAATGAACTAGTTAATTGACAAAAAAGGGCTTGACATGCACAAAATAGCAAGGCTAGAATGTCCTTTCATTATAATAATATGTGCCCACAATACAGTATGTCTGCAATATGGATAAAATTTGCAGAGGTGGAAAGCTAAACCAATAGACTCCTAATCCTATAGGGTTATCAGCTGCCACCATTTTAGTCAATCTGGGTGATACTTTTCAATGAAACAAGTGAAGTCCCACAAAACGATCAGTAGGCTATTCTAGGTAACAGAAGAGGACAACTCGTTTACATTGACATTTCAGTACCACTTCATTTATGCCTTGTTTTAATTTGTAATGTGACAGACTCATTCATGTCCAATAGCCTATTCATCATCTCACACATATGGGGTGTGTGGTGTGACCCCAAGAACACACACTCACTCTCACACACACACACACACACACACACACACACACACACACACACAAATCAATGAAAAAATATTAAAAACATTCAATGAAACAGCTCTTCTTTTTATTATGAGGAGGACACATAATGCGTAAAAGTTGGACAGACTGTGAGCAATACGCTCCTACCTGGGAGTGCTTGAAAAAAGCAGAGATGCGAGTGATGTGCAGGCTGAGACATCTCGAGGCGCATCTTGCTCGGTAAATGCTGCCAGTGAAGAACGAGTCGTCCTGCCTGGTCCTCGCAGCGAAGGTTCCATGGGTCAACAACACTGTAATCCATAAACACAGGGTCACACATACAGTTAAGCTCCTGGGCAACATTGTCCGACGGCGGGTGCTGCTTTTTATCCGTTCACTGATCGGGCTGCGTGTTGACTCGGCTGGAGAAACTAAAGAAACTTCAATTATACACTGGGGAGGAGTCAGAACCGTGTGCGCTCTGTGATTGGCAAATACTGCGAGTGCCTTGTAGCAGGTAGAGGTTATGGACTCACTATCAAGGATTTTGAAATGATGAACTCTATTTGAGTAGATGTTTTGAATGATTTTGAGCTGAAAATCAATTAGGACAATTTCTATGAATAATATTTTCATTCAGTGCCACCTCAAATATATTGGTCCTGTTTCGCTGCATGTACTAGTGGGTAACCTGTCAGGTGTGAAATGGAAAATGTGATTTTTGCATATCCCAACTCCCCCTGAAACACTCTCAGAGAGTGGGGTCACAGCCAGGCACTCTATAAGAATGATTGACAGTGACCCTGGAGCAATTAGGGTTAACTGCCTTGTTCAAGAGCAGATCAACAGATTTTTCATCTTGTCAGCTCAGGGATTCAAGCTAGCAACCTTTTGGTTACTGGCCCAACGCTCTAACAACTAGGTTACCTGCCGCCTTATGACCTTGTCTACATATGTATAATTAAGATCTGCAGAACTTCTCATTGCACACGCTAGGACAGAGGTTTTCCCAGAGCACCTGATAAATTAGGCTACCCTGTTTAGTATGCAGTATTACAATCTCTCCAAAACATAAACTGCTCATACATAAGCAACACCATGTATAAGAAGCTCCACATTTCATGTGTGCAGCGGATTGTAGGAAGTCTTTGACCTACTGCCACCTACTGATGACACAATACATCAGAAATGCAGAATAGACAGGTTGTCTAAACCAAGCCTCCACATATGGCCCCTGGAAAGCCTGCCAACATCTCAGGGAAACCCTTTCCACCAGTCTGTGCCTCATCGTATAACAGTAGCTTGGAAAAACTCTTCTACCTGGAAAACAATTAAAACCGTCCTAAAACAAATGCCTCAATATGGTCTCCCAAAATTTGGCATCGTTTCATAGCCCGGGGAATGGAGAAAATATGACATCTAGGAAAAGGTTGAAATCCTTACCATTTATTGAAGAAAAAGAAAAACAAAGTCTGTATTTAATAGGAAAGTTCCCTAGGGGGTTTACTAGACACTCTTTCTCTGCTGTTCTCAGCTTATGGAGTACTTTCCTGTACACCATTACAGAAGTACTGTAATGAGCTTTTATAAGTGTTGCTCTTAAACAGTATGCAGAATGGGACCCAAACGGAGACTTACACAATCATTAGATTTTGGCTCAGGTAGGCATGCAGCTCGCCCAAGGCCAGCGTTGCTCTGTGCCAAGTACTTCAGCCCTTACCTCTCTCTCTCTCTAATGAAATGGGTATGTTAATACAGCCATACAAGTACATCCTGGAAAGCATGAGGTTGCCGGTGCCAAGGATGGGGATCACCCCCAAAATACTAGTTTATGTTTCCAATAACAATGCAGGTTTTATCATTTCCGTATCCTATAGCCTCCACTAGGTTATTAACCCTCTATACATGTTTTCTAGGGTAAAGAAATACAGCTATCACTTTTCTGATACTGCTGCATGGTGTGTAAACAAATCCTGGTGGCTGCAGAACACATATCTGAATGGGTGTTCATTTCCCTGGTGGTCCCAGAGCACAATGTAACTTGCGGTGAGAAATCCCTTGCCACTCTTAAAATATTTAAACACGGATGTCTGTGTACCTTAAAAATGGTGTAATGGCTTAATTTGCTGGATTATTACAGCCATGTGTGGTAGGGGTTTTATGGTGTGTGGTGAAGGACGCACAGTGCCTGTGTGCGGTCCTAATGTCTCCTACAGCCTGTAGGACACGCATGCATCCCTCCTCCGACCGACTTCAGTGTTTCATTGACTGGGAAAAACCTCTGCCAATACTGAACTCATAAAGCCAGAGGAGGAGCGGAGGTGTTTGTCTGGGCAGAGGTGGAACCTGATTTTTCAGCTACCCACGTCACTGTGTTAATTCGCTTCATTAATTACTGTGGGGGTCTCTACTGGCAACTGATGTTTACACACATAAATAAACCAGTGTGTACTTGGCTCGGAAGTCTGAATTCTCTATAATGAGTAATCTATAGGGTATCTACCTGGAAAGTATAAAGACATTGTTTTGTATTGTTGGATATAGGAGTTGTGCGATTGCCCTGTTGGCATTCTTCTCTAAAAGGAGATGGGTGAGAGCGTAATGTGTGTTGATATATTCCAGGACAATGTCAACTGAAGCCCATTAACCAGAACTTCCTTTCTAAAATCCACTAATCCCAGCATCACCTCTAAATGGCCTGACTCTAACCACCACACCCCATGACCTCTTTTCTGACCTCAACCTCTGACCTCAAGCTGTAGACCCATACACAAAATGTCGCCTCAAACAAAACATCAATGGTAAACCAAACACTGAGAATCGATGTGAAGTAGCCTAATTTTCTAGTATCTTGGAGGTGATTGAGTGTGACATTCCCGGTTGTTATGGCTAGACATCCTTGCCTGCAAAATATGTGGAAATAGTGGTGTTTCATCCAGTTGAGGGCTTCTATATAGGAAACTCTCTGTCAAACTGTCAATCTCACTGAGCACGACTTCCAAGCTGCCGTAGTCTGGTATACTCCACTGTGCATGGTCTGCTTCTTTCCCCAGGTTACACAAATATGGGCTTTGACACATGATATGGAAAAAAAGGTTTTTGAATTGATAACAAACCAGCCTCCGTTTTCACCCAGTGTTGATGTTGTTGAGAGAAGAAGTGCTCAGCACCCATATTTGATCCCAAAGGCTGCAGGTGTAGTCATTGTTACACGCACCTGTGACTGCAGTAGTATGAAGATCAGAAGGGACAAGCATGTACATGATCCTGGCTGATGATCAAAAACAGGATAGCTTGTGTTATTTTAGTGAGGTATGTGCAGACCAAGTACATAAGCTATAAAATACTCTAGTGCTCAAACAGTAGCCAATACAATGCATGAAAAAAACACACACAGATTGAAAGTTGCCTTCCTCTATGTGTATACTAATTATATTATCTGTCAAATTAAATGAGGTTGTTTAGTTGTATAGGCTCTAATAGTGAATAGGTGAGGTTGTTTAGTTTATAGGTTCTGATAGTGATTGAATGATAGTAAATAAATGAGGTTGTTTAGTTGTATAGGTTCTGATAGTAATTGAATGATAGTGAATAAATGAGGTTGTTTAGTTTATAGGTTCTGATAGTGATTGAATGATAGTGAATAAATGAGGTTGTTTAGTTGTATAGGTTCTGATAGTAATTGAATGATAGTGAATAAATTAGGTTGTTTAGTTGTATAGGTTCTGATAGTAATTGAATGATAGTGAATAAATGAGGTTGTTTAGTTGTATAGGTTCTGATAGTGATTGAATGATAGTGAATAAATGAGGTTGTTTAGTTGTATAGGTTCTGATAGTGATTGAATGATAGTGAATAAATTAGGTTGTCTAGTTGTATAGGTTCTGATAATGATTGAATGATAGTGAATAAATTAGGTTGTTTAGTTGTATAGGTTCTGATAGTGATTAAATTAGGTTGTTTAGGTTCTGATAGTGATTGAATGATAGTGAATAAATGAGGTTGTAAACGTGTAAAACAAAATAAATGTGATCAGTGTTATTTCCTTATAGTTGCTGGTGGAAAATACAATCTACACAGGACCTTCTAATCAGTAGGTTTGCATGGGCAGGAGTTTCGGCTTTCCATGGTGACAAGCCCTTGCGGTAAATTGGTTAATAGACTCCCCACTCAGACCAATACCAGACAGTCTTAGAAAAATACTTGCTTGAGAAATATTTTTTTGCTATAAAGCTCTTTTTGTCCATTTTAATGGAAATCTATTACAGTAAGGTATTTCATTGTTAACCAGAAAGTATTTGATATTGATATAAAGACGGTTGTATTAGGCCTTGAACCTTAACCCCTCTAATAAATCCAACACTTTCTGTTGTGGAATAGAACACCTTTACATGGCTGGTTCACCTTACATGGCTGGTTCACCTAGCCTAACACACACACTTTCTATATGGTCTCAGAGCAGACAGTCTATCTATAGCCATTGCATTATATTCTTCAGCCTACTGCACAGAAAACAGACCATTGACAAAAGAAAGGGAGAGTTCCATTACCTTCCATACAGAGACAGACAAGAACATACAAGCCCTACAGCTTTTATCGCTACAGATGATCCCTTCTTCATCTAAGCACGTCATGGTTGCACATTGACAAGGTCTCTGGGATGATATTCAGATATTGTATAAAGCTGCTCAAAAGCCAAAACGAACAACAAACATGATGATGTCTCACGGCATCATGAGTGCTAACACCTGTGATGGCATCATTACAACAGATACACATCTATCTTCCAAGTGGAGGCAAGTAGGGCTGAAATGGTGCCATAGAAAACACAAACATTACAATATCTTAAATTATATAACTGGTTTCATCTAGAGTCTAGTCATGAAATGTATTTAATTCTCGACGTGACGGTTTTAAATCCTACCACCAGGGGGCATAATTTGATAGAATGTATTTTGCCTTCTTTTGGGCTATTTCAATATGCATTGATGACTGTTATCAAGTCTTTGCCAATACCACAGACTTTAATCTTGGTTTATTTTACACATTTAAAAGCCATTACTTAATTGATTGTATTTTTCACATTGTCCAGATATTCAACCATGATAGAGCTGGGCTTCATTTCATGGGATTCTAATAAATAAACTGAGTATGCCACAATTCCAGTCTTATGAAATGATTACGTTCTTCTGAGACTTCTGAGACAATGCCCCCTCTCATTTGGTACAGTAGTCTTTGTTAGTAATTCTAGAATCTAAACTATGGATTTAATCGACAGTATGTATTCACAAGACTTTTCCATATTCCCTGTGACAATACTTAATCTCTATATGAGGTCAGAAAAACTGTTAAGTGTGAAAGAGTTCTAAACATAGACGCCCTTGGAATATTGTTCTGACATTCACCACCAGCTCCCTAAACAACACTGCATTGTGCAGCACTGTAAGCACTCAGCAGGCTGCTATTCTCAACTGTAGAATTTAATTATATTCTTTAATGTGCTCAATGTATTTTGATGGATCGATTATGAGTGTCCCTCAGTGGCAGTTAGCCGGGTAGACATAGAAACTCAATGTTTATTATTTTGCTGGGTGGGCTAACCTTGACTTTCCACTCTGTCTCTTAGCAATAACCTCAAAGTGAATATAATATTGACAAAAAAATACTTTAAAATAATATGTTTTTTTCTGTACGTTATGAATGATCATGAGGGGTACTTTCAGAGCTGATAGGAATAAGATACAGTCCAGAAGCGCGTTAGTGCATTTAGTGTCCACTAGATGGCAATTTTGCCACACACAACGTTTGGGTGCAAAGTCCTCTGCTTGTTTCGTACTTTGTTTTATTTGGAAATAATTATTTCCAGGAGATGATCCAGCATTAACACCAAACAATGGAGAATTCATTTTGTTTTTCTTGTATGTGGAACATAATGATCAAAATAAGATATATAATAAAAAAAAGAACAGGTCTTGGATTCTAAATGTGTTTAGTTTTCTCTCTCTCTCTTTCTCTCTCTCACACACACACTTAAACACAGACAACACACACCACACACACAAACACACACACACACACACACACACACACACACACACACACACACACACACACACACACACACACACACACACCATTTGTATAATGATTTTATGACCTATTTTAAATGTATGACAGATTAAATAATGATGCCAATCACTCATCTCACCTGGTAAAAGATCATCAGGAAGGGCTTGTCAACCTCATATGAATGACCTTTATCATGGCGAGATAAATACTGCTTGTCCTTTCCTCCAGTCCACCTTACACAACACCTTTCCTTTGCCAAATGCAAAATCCCTGGCCCATAGCACATATAGACACAGTGTCATTGATATGTGTCTCTGTAGGGACTAGGGCATGCTGCTCAGTAATTAAGTAGACCCAATGCATACAAACAATCCTGTAAGTAAAGCCAGGTGATAGTGTGGGGTGACAGCTCACTCAGCTGCATTACTACTGTCATTGGCTGCCTGGACTGAGTGGATGGCCCCATTACACAGCAATATGCTGATATGACAAAACTCTGGGCTGAATCCACTGACTGCACAGCAGTAACTAGCTAGAGCAGACATCCCCATCCCCCAACCCCCAAGCAAACAATACGTTGTCATTGTCATTGTCAGATCTCCAGTGAGAATTACATTTACAGATTTCTCTCAGTATAAATCATAAATTGTTTTAGATGTATCCAGGCTGTTAGGTGAAAATCATTAACTAATACCGAAGCATTTAGTGGCCCATTGGGGGCATTGTGGAACGTATAAACTAGACACTATTGGCTGCACTGTATTATTTTGTTTTTTGTTTTTTTTTGTGGCTTGCTCTTTTACCAAAATATGAAATGGAGTCCTGTTTAATTTTCTGAACAGTGGGATGATGCATAAATATCATCAAGGTCTAATAGCATAGTAAAACAATTTAGCATAAAATATGAAGGTTTTGTCCTTCTCAATGGTGTTATTGGATAGCATTGCGGCGGTACACATTGGCTTGAATTACAAAGTGATAGATTTACAATTGAGCAAGGATTTGGGCAAACTACGGTTTTTAGTGAGCTTTGTCACCTCAGTGGACAGTGAAGAAGAACTGTAAATTGTCATTTCTATTTAGCTACTGAGTGTGAAGGGTGTATCTCCATGGAAACCTGTAATTGCTGACATTTCAACTAGCAGTTCTATTAAAGTAATCTGCATTGCACATGCTGGGGCACACTTCCTGCTATAGCAAACACATACCCTATGACACCAGTGCTCTTTTTGACTATTGCAACTAGAGACAACATCACCAAACATCATGTCTAACTGTGGACATCATGTTTAGCCGATATTACAATCTTTAAACTTCCGTATTGTTTACTTTCCTATGACAATATGTATATATTAAATAAATGTTGATATCATTACAAATATTGGGCTTTATTTAGCCTTTCGGACATTTTCTTGACCCAAACAACTTGAGCAGTATTAGATTAGTATTATGCCTAGATTACAGCTGGTTCGATTACCCGAGCCGACAAGGTGAGAAAAGAAAACCTGTCGATGTGTCCTTGAGCAAGGCACTTAACCTTAATTTGCTCCAGGGGCTGACCCTGTAGGTAGGCTGTCAATGTAAATAATAATTTTTCATAACTGACTTGCCTAGTTAAGAAATAAATAAAAAATATGAGTAAACAGACTGCAGTTTGGATACTGATTGTTGTTGTAATAGAAGCCAAATAAAGATATATTTTCTATTAGAGACAATTTCTCAATCATGAAGGGAATCAAGTTGATTCTCATCCACAGCTCTAACATGTTTTTCACATTCACAGTACATTAGAATACAAAACCTCCTAGAGAAATGAACTACAATGCCATTCTGTAGCACTTACTGCTTGAGTTCCTGGTGAGGGAGGGGAAGAAGGAGGGAGGAGATGGAGGGAGGAGAGGAGGGGAAGCAGCAGGATCCACATCAACCCTTGACCCCTGACCTCAGCCCTTCAATCTTTGACATCTGTCTGCTTTTCCCGCCTTTTCTCTATAGCCGAGAAATAATGCACTGGAGTAACCCTTTGCATTCCTCACTGTGTGAACATATGATATTTCCTCCAGATAAACATCTTAGCAGAGAATTCTTGTAGAGCAGCAGGTAGTCTAGCGGTCAAGAGTTTTGGGCCAGTAATCCAAAGGTTGCTGGTTTGAATCCCTAAATCAACTAGATGAAGAATCTCCTGTAAGTTATTCTGGATAAGAGCATTTGCTAAAATAGATGTAATATGTAAGTATAGATCTATGTAAGAAGAACGTTGTATACCTTTGCAGGAAATTGTGTAGTTGTATAAAAAGCATATTCCCTCTGTGAAGTCAAATTTCACATGAAGGTAAACATACTCAAATTCTGTGGCTGAAAATAGCTTTGTTTTTCTTGTACACTGTGTTGCTGTGTCTGGAAAATGGGTCTGTATGACATAACAGCACTATAGAAACCCTCATTCCTCACCCGCCTGTGCGGCTGCTTGCAGTGGGGGATGGGAGGGACGGGAGTGGGGGAGGGGTGGTACAGTGTTACTGAGTACACAAAGCCTTCCCTCACACACAGACGCAAGTGCGCACACTCACAGAGGCATACACAGGCGCTGACTCGCGCACACACACACACACACACCCTAACACACACACAGTATGCTTCTGTGTCGGTGGTTGGATTGTCTTGTCCCAGCCAGACTGACTCACACCCTGCCTATGCTCATAATCTCTTTATAGTATGGGTTTGGGAGCTAAATCCAATATGTTGATGGATACTGCAGCACAGTGAGAAACAGAGACACAGCTAGATAATCCCCTGCTTGAGGCTGTGTTTTGCCCGTGCTTCCCAGGCCTAATAACAGGCAAACAAGAGGGGTGTGACTAGCAGCACCCTTCCCCCACATCAACATAATACCATCCCCTGCTCTGTGCTGTCTAGAAAGGTCATGTGACCCTCATCAGTCTCCCGGGTTGGGGGAGGGGAAGCAGATTGAACCTGTTCTTTGTTAGGAGGTCAGCCCCAGCTCCATGGCAGGAAGAGCTCTTACCACACATACACTAATAGCTGTGCACACAGGCCACAATTAAAGGCCAGCTCTAAGAATTGGCATACATCAGAGCAGAAAACTATAGCCCACTGGAGCTCAGAACACAACAACAGTTTTTTGCCAGTTTGACCCATAAATAAGGTAGGCAGGTAGCTCAGTGGTAGACCGTTGGGCAAGTAACTGAGAGGTCACTGGTTTGAATACCCAAGCTGCCAGGGTGAAAAATCTGTCAATGTGTCCTTGAGTAAGGCACTTAACACTAATTTTCTCCAGGGGTGCTGTACTACTACGGCTGACCCTGTAAAACAATTAATTTCACTGCACCTATCCGGTGTATGTAAAAAATAAACCAGGGTGGCAGGTAGCCTAGCGGTTAGAGCGTTGGGCCAGTAACCGAAAGGTCGCTGGTTTGAATACCTGACACGTGTATGTGACCAATACAATTTGATTTCGATTTGATCAGATCACTACCATTGGTGAAATAAAATGTGGAAACTGGTAACAGTTTACACATGTGAAGTGACACTGTAAAAACTCTAGTAGCAACATAACATGGTGTTACATATTACTTTAAGGGTGGCAGGTAGCCTAGCGGTTAAAGCGTTGGGCCAGTAACCGAAGCGTCGCTGGTTCGAATACCCGAGCTGACAAGGTGAAAAACCTGTCGATGTGTCCTTGAGCAAGGCACTTAACCCTAATTTGCTCAAGGAGCTGACCCTGTAGGTAGGCCGTGATTGTAAATAAGAATTTGTTCTTAACTGACTTGCCTGGTTAAATAAAGGTTAAATAAAAAAATAAAATGTATAACTGCATTGTATTTGTTTTGTCATTACATGGTGGACTGCTTCTCCAGTTGTAAGGCTATTACATTATTGTAAAAAAACACTCAAATTCATAACAATGCAATTACAAAAAGATTACTAAAGTACTATGTAATTACAGTTATTACATAGGTATGACTATTGCTATGTTTTATAAAGCGTGTGCATGGTAGGTAGCCTACTTTAACCTCAGCCACGGCCTGTTCACCCCGCTACCATCTAGAAGGCGGAGACAGCACAGGTGCATCAAATCTGGGACAGAGACTGAAAAACAGCTTCTATTTTCAGGCCATCAGACTGTTAAACATTCGCCACTAGCCAGACTCTGCCCAGTACACTGCCCTGAACTTTAGTCACTGTTTCTAGCTGGCTACCACCTGGTACTCAAACCTGCACCTTAGAGACGGTAACCCTTTGTATACTCACTAACAGTGTTGGTCCCATGTTCCATGAGCTGAAGATTATTTTCACTGCACCTATCCGGTGTATGTAAAGACACAAAAAGCTTATTTCTCTCCAATTTTGTGCACAAATCTGTTAACATCCCTGTTAGTGAGCATTTCTCCTTCGCCAAGATAATCCATCCACCTGATAGGTGTGGCATATCAAGAAGCTGATTAAACAACATGATCATTAGGAAGGCCTAGGATCATTAGGAAGGCTTAGGAAGGCCACCAAAAATTCGGAAATTTCCATCCCCAACTACAACATTTCCCGTCAAGATAGAACTGCCAAAGGTGGCGGAGTTGCAATCTACTGCAGAGATAACCTGCAGAGTTCTGTCATACTGTCCAGGTCTGTGCCCAAACAGTTTGAGCTTCTACTCTTAAAAATCCACCTTTCCAGAAATAAGTCTCTCACTGTTGCCGCCTGTTACAGACCCCCCTCAGCCCCCAGCTGTGCCCTGGACTCCATATGTGAATTGATTGCCCCCCATCTATCTTCAGAGTTTGTACTGTTAGGTGACTTAAACTGGGATATGCTTAACACCCCGGCTGTCCTTCAAACTAAGATAGATGCCCTCAATCTCACACAAATTATCAAGGAACCCACCAGGTACAACCCAAAATCCGTAAACATGGGCACCATTATTGATATCATCCTGACTAACTTGCCCTCCAAATACACCTCCTCTGTTTTCAACCAGGATCTCAGCGATCACTGACTCATCGCCTGCTTCGCAATGGTTCAGCGGTCAAACGACCACCCCTTATCACTGTCAAACGCTCCCGAAAACACTTTTGCGAGCAGGCCTTTCTATTCGATCTGGCCCAGGTATCCTGGAAGGATATTGACCTCATCCCGTCAGTAGAGGACGCCTGGTTGTTCTTTAAAAGTGCTTTCCTCACCATCCTAAATAAGCATGCCCCTTTCAAAAAACGTAGCACTAAGAATAGATATAGCCCTTGGTTCACCCCAGACTTGACTGCACTAGACCAACACAAAAACATCCTGTGGCGCACTGCTTCTCCTTCACCCAAATCCAGACGGCTGATGTTCTGAAAGAGCTGCTAAGTCTGGACCCTTCAAATCTGCTGGGCTAGATAATCTGGACCCTCTCTTTCTGAAATTATCAGCCAAAATTGTTGCAGCACCTATCACTAGCCTGTTCAACCTCTCTTTCGTATCGTCTGAGATCCCTAGAGATTGGAAAGCTGCCGCGGTCATCCCCCTCTTCAAAGGAGGAGACACTCTAGACCCAAACTGTTATAGACCAATATCCATCCTGCCCTGCCTTTCTAAAGTTTTCGAAAGCCAAGTTGACAAACAGATAACTGACCACTTCGAATCCCACCGTACCTTCTCTGCTATGCAATCTGGTTTCCGAGCTGGTCATGGGTGCACCTCAGCTACGCTCAAGGTACTGAACGATATCATAACCGCCATCGATAAAAGACAGTACTGTGCAGCCGTCTTCATCGACCTGGCCAAGGCTTTCGACTCTTGTCAATCACCGCATTCTTATTGGTAGACTCAACAGCCTTGGTTTCTCAAGTGACTGCCTTGCCTGGTTCTCTAACTACTTTGCAGACAGAGTTCAGTGTGTCAAATCGGAGGGCCTATTGTCCGATCCTCTGGCAGTCTCTATGGGGGTGCCACAGGGTTCAATTCTTGGGCCAACCCTTTTCTCTATATACATCAACGATGTCGCTCTCGCTGCTGGTGACTCTCTGATCCATCTCTACGCAGATGACACCATTCTGTATACATCTGGCCCCTCTTTGGACACTGTGTTTACTAACCTTCAAACAAGCTTCAATGCCATACAACACTCCTTCCGTGGCCTCCAACTGCTCTTAAACGCTAGTAAAACTAAGTGCATGCTTTTCTATCGAACGCTACCAGCACCCACCGGACTATCATCACTACTCTCGACGGGTCCGAATTAGAATACGTGGACACCTACAAATACCTAGGCATCTGGTTAGACTGTAAACTCAACTTCCAGACTCACATCAACCATCTCCAATCCAAAATTAAATCCAGAATTGGCTTCCTATTTCGCAACAAAGCCTCCTTCACTCATGCTGCCAAACATGCTCTTGTAAAACTGACTATCCTACCGATCCTTGATTTCGGCGATGTCATTTACAAACTAGCCTCCAACACTCTACTTAGCAAATTGGATGTAGTCTATCACAGTGCCATCCGTTTTGTCACCAAAGCCCCATACACTACCCATCACTGCGACCTGTATGCTCTCGTTGGCTGGCCTTCATTATATATTCGTCGCCAAACCCACTGGCTCCAGGTCATCTATAAGTCTTTATTAGGTAAATCCCCGCCCTATCTCAGCTCACTGGTCACTATAGCAACACCCACCCGTAGCATGCGCCCCAGCAGGTATATCTCACTGGTCACCCCCAAAGCCAACACCTCCCTTGGCCGCCATTCCTTCCAGTTCGCTGCTGCCAATGACTGGAACAAATTGCAAAAATCATTGAAGCTAGAGCTTCCTATCTCCCTCACTAACTTTAAGCATCAGCTGTCAAAACTGCTTATCGATCACTGCACCTGTATATAGCCCTTCTGTAAATAGCCCACACTACTACCTCATCCCCATATTTATTTTTGTTATTTTCACAAATCTTGCACTCCAGTATCTCTATTTGCACATCATAATTTGCACATCCTTCATTCCTGTGTTAATGATGATAATCTGTAATTTATTTCACCACTATGGTCTATTTATTGTCCTACCTCCTTACCTTACTGCATTTTGCACTACATTTTGCACTCTGTATATAGATTTCTTCTATTGTGTTTTTGACTTTGTTTACTGTGTAACTCTGTGTTGTTTTTGTCGCACTGCTTTGCTTTGTCTTGGCCAGGTCGCAGTTGCAAATGAGAACTTGTTCTCAACTGACCTACCTGGTTAAATAAAGGTGAAATAAAATAAATAAATAAAACAATTACACAGGTGCACCTTGTGCTGGGGACAATTAAAGGCCACTCTAAAATGTTCCGTTTTGTCACACAACACGATACCACCAATGTCTCAAGTTTTGAGGGAGCGAGCAATTGGCATGCTGACTGCATGAATGTCCACCTGAACTGTTGCCAGAGAATTGAATGTTGATTTCTCTACCATAAGCCACCTCCAGTGTCGTTTTAGGGAATTTGGAAGTACGTCCGAATGGCCTCGCAACCGCAGACCACAAGTAACCACGCCAGCCCAGGACCTTCCCTATCTAATTTTAAAAATATACTTAAGTATTTAAAAAATGTCCTTATACTAAGCAAACCAGACGGCAACATGTTCTTGTTTTTTTTTATTTTACGTATAGTCAGGGGCACACCAACACATAATTTACAAATTAAGCATTTGAGTTGAGTGATAAGTAAGTGATGTGTACGCGACCAATAACATTTTATTTTATGATGAAATTGCATACGTTTGTTGTATTTGTGCGCAAATATTCAAGCTCGTACGGTAACCAAAGGAATGTGTCACACCAATGTAGAGCTGTAATGATGTCAACTTGTTATTTACTTTCCAAATCTGAATGACTGAACAAGGCGAAAGGAGAATTAATCAACCACTATGTGACCCGGCAGGCGAAAAATACGAAACGGTGGGGGAGGGGTATTGACCGCTAAAGCCACAATCAGCGTAGGGTTGGTTGCATCATGCAAAGATTTGAGCTACTGTAGCCCTTTTGTTTTGCTAGATTTAACCAACCCAGGGTATTTGGTCTTTGTGAATTATATGGTGCATATTAGTAATTTTCTAACAAAGCTAAGATTATAATGACTGCAATTCTTCAAGCTTGGAATTCTGACTAACTTCAAATATATATTTTGGGATTACAGTGTAGCCTATTCTTGATTGATGTAGATGTTAAATCAAACACTATTATTTCAGCATCTAAAGTAATACATAGGCCTAGTTGTAAATAATATCACAAAAAATATCACGCTTTGTATTGGGTTGAAATGAAATTAATCAATAACTTATATTAGCCTTTTAAAATGGTAAAATGCAAAGTAAAAAGTCCAAGTAGGATACCAAAGACAATACATGAATCGTGCCACAATGCTCTTCGGTGTTAGTTTTGCAGTGACCATGTTCTGAGACCACATGCAGGCCTACATTATGTACAAGACAATATACACAAATTTACTTTTTAAAAGCCATAACAAATTGCACAATAGAGGTCAAACAAAGCCATTCACTAGCACTAGTTGCTCTAGCTATAAAGGAAATGACTTGTGGTCAACATGATAACCACATGGTCATTTAGTTACATTTTACTGGAAGGAATTTCATGTTTTGAATAAGCAGGTTTAAGGTCTTTTTTTTATGTAGGTCATGACAGTCTATCTCCCCCTACCCCCCTCTCTCCACTCAATTAAATTCAAAGGGCTCTATCGGCATGGGAAACACGTGTTTACATTGCCAAAGCAAGTGGAAGACAATAAACAAAAAGGGAAATAAACAAGGGAAATAAGCTTTCTCCCCCCCTCCCTCTCGATCTCTCTCTCCCCCTCGCTCTCCCTCTCTCTCTCTCTCCCTCTCTCTCTCTCTCGATGAGTGCTTGCTGCTGTCTCTTCGTTTCATTCTCAGAATCGCTGGAAACTCCATTCCACACATCTCCAGCTTTATTTAGACCTCAAGCTTCTTTAAACTTTACATCCCACACAATCATTCGCGAGGAAATATATTTTTAGACCGTTTCTGTTACCTTCGGAACGCAGAGATAGCACCGGTGGTCAGAACTTGAATTATGATAAGGAAAATGGGAGGAAAGTCGTTTCTTGCTCACTGAAGTTGGAGGCTCTCCTAGTGGAAGTGGAAGAGGTGGCGGCAAGTCTGCAACACCACGAGCTCATCTCTGAGAAAGGTAAGTAAAAACTTTCGCTGAAGTTTCATGAATTGTAACGTTGTAATTTCACGATTGATACATTGTTGCATGTAATTACTTGCTGAACTTAGTAACACTGTTTATTATGATTCATTTACTGGGTCACATTAGTCACTTTACATGTGTATACATGTTTCCCTAAGGAACATTGTTCTTACTTTTTAAAATGAGTAGTTATAGTAGAAGCTAGGCTCATCAAAACGTTACTAGAATTATTGTATATTTGGACATCGATAAAACCTTTTGTTTTGAACTACAAGGCATCAAATGCAGCAACTTTTGGTGGCTACTGTTTCCCACCTGAGTTATGTCCCTTACTTTTTAAATTATAATTAAGTTTGAGTATTTTAAAGTTGCGTCATCAGTTTTCTTTCTCATATACTCTGAACTGTAATGATATTGGCCACATTTAAAGGGTATTGCACATGCTGATAGTTCGGAATGAATGGGGGAGGGGAAGTAGATTCAATGCACCAACAGACGTTGGTTTCACTAGTAGCCTGCTGCCAGGGTTACTTCTTGTTACAGTATCAGTCAAAATGGTGATTTAGACATTGTACAAAAACAACCTTCACCCACATTCCTATTAAAGAAATGATCAAGAATGCTAATTGGGCATTATATTGTACAGTTGGTTTATTTCCTTATGTTTACACATGACGTTAGTATAATCATTATTTAAAGACATTCTAACTGTTTCCACTTTATTTCTGAAGGGTATTCGGGAAGCTTGTGGAACAAAGACTGGGAGGCTTGAGGTTTGAAAGAGGCATCATCACGTCATTGGATGTAGCCTAGGCCTATTTGGCACCACCTCTATCACCTGTTGATCTGGTGATTATATGGTGTGTAACTGTGATTTTTCTAGATCTAGGTCCTTAATTTAGACACTGAATACGGTGATGTAAAGACTACTTAGGCTCTATATTAACGTAAAGTAATTTCCCTCCTCCCACTTAAGTTTATGGGACTTGACGACACCCACCAACATTCTTCAATGTATGGCACCAGTACAGTGACACTGGAATTATCTAACTCAACTCCAAATATGATCTTCCATTAATAAGGAATTTGAATGATACAGTGTATGTTTCAGATGTACGCTTTGCCCTCAGTCAGGTTGTAGTTTTTTTTCATTTGTTCAAATAGACTAGTTTTACATCCAAAAGAGACATTCATTGACTAGCTAAAGAAAGTAGCATAAAACAGAAAAGGTAGTCAATCACCCTCCATGGCATGAACCAATAACAACCCTTCCAGTCACCAATGTCCCGCTATAGGCTAATGGTAATTTAGACATTCTCCTTCAGTCAGTAGTTTGTTGTTTCATTTCTGTATACATTTTGTTATTTCGTTACATCTGTGTAAGAGGTTATTTTCTGTCGAACTCCCATTTGTTCACAGCAGTGCTTCATTCCCCATCCTCCAGCAGTAGGTTAGCCCCACATACAGAAACCACTCTCAATCTCAGCATTTGTCCAAATGTTTATGCAGCAATATTTATTCCTTATAGAACATGGGAGAAGGCATGGCAGGCCCTCCCTCCAAGAGGGGCTTAAGGTTCACGTGGGCCACCAGCGTTGGCAGGCCAATACTTTACATAGAAGAAACACTTATTGCAGTACAGCCTTGTTCAAGACTACAGCTATTGATTTGTGATCTGGGGTGGTTGTGCCTTCATGACCACCGTACAATTGTGTTCAGTCTAGGCTATAAAGACAAGTTGGAGGTCTGTCCAGAGTTGGCTGGAGGCTACAACAGAAACCTCAATGTACATGTTGTTACTGCAACTGCTCATTTGCTCGCTGCAGCTGCAAATCAATTTCTATTCTCGGACCTAAACTGTAATGATTGCACTAAAGTAATTGATGCATATCTAAGCTGCTACGCTGTGAATTGTGTAACCCGGGAGATAGTGGTGTCATATACAGTACGTGTAACCCGGGAGATAGTGGTGTCATATACAGTACCTGTAACCCGGGAGATAGTGGTGTCATATACAGTACGTGTAACCCAGGAGATAGTGTGTGAAGTGTCATGAAAAGGAAAGACTGAGAGAATTGAGTGAGGGAAGCACAGGGGAATTCACATTCACATTTAAACAGACACTGAAAAGTATGGTGTAGATTTGTCTGTTGACCAATATAACAGTGCAATTGGGGTAATTGGGTGGCATTTACTGTGAACCCATGATACAACATTAGAAAGGAATTCCCAACGTGTGACATTGTATTGTCCCCAATGAGTTGTGAAGTTGTTTTTAGTGTGATAAAAAAAAAAAAGTCTGCTGTGTGTCCCTTCTCTAGTGTTCTATTGTTGTATTTTTGTTGTTGTGAATAGTCACCCTTGAATCATTAACCAAAGTCGAAACAGTGTATTTTTTCTAGCAATAAGACATAGTCACTGCAGTTAAAATAAAATAATAATTAATTTCTGCTGCTCAAAGTATGTTTTTGTTGGTCATCTGTCTGCTCTGCTCTTGGCCATGGCCAGCCTCTGTCTGTTAAGGTTATCGGGTTTCCAGGATAAGCCTTTCCTTGAATAGTGCCTCTGGAATGGATACCAAACATTCATGTGTAGGATGCCAGACATAGTCTGCCTTGGTTAGTTGTTATCTCTGCCATTTCCTGCCGTTTGTAGTTTGAAACAGCCATACGCTCTCATAATGATACCACTCCCTGGAGGTTGACTAATACCTAGACACTGGGACAAGTAATACAGACTTTGGCTTGGCTTGTATCTGAATTCATGGTCCTACCATTTGAACTTCTGTGAATTGGTTGAGACTTCTGAGAATTTGTATTTGTGAGATGTCTCAAACCCACACGTCTTGTGATAAGCTGAGTTGTAAAGTAATAACCAAATGCAAGCGGTTCCTCTACCTTGGTGGCGTAGACTAGAGCAGGCACCCAATAAACTGTAAACTGCATAGAACAGTGTTCTAGTCGTAAGAGCCAATATCACTCATCTTCAGCCTGTCTAGGTAGTGTTGAGAAGTATCTCTCATGCATATATCTGTTTGCCTAAGTCTTGGACAGTTTGGAAATATGCGCCAATGTCACTCAGGCTTTATGTTACTGTGTTCATGCTTTACAACATGTGAGTCGTAGAATGGGTTAGAATTATGGTTATGCCCAGTATTTCCATGGACTGTTACTTCTTGTCTGTCTGACCCTGGTGCAAGAAAGGCTCTGTGGGGGTCTAAAGGCGTTAGCATGCTTCAGTTCGGCTGGCGCCTAGCCAAACTCGGCTAACCGAACGAGTGTGCTTGCATATTCCCTTAAAAGATCTTCGCTTGAAAAATTAGAAAATATCTTTGTCCGTTTTGAGACGCCATAGCCAGTATACACTTCCTTAAAATAGTCCGAATGAATAACTCAAGAATTCCGTCATTAATTCAACTGTTTTTTGCATAGATCTTAGTTGTGCAATTTTACATCTAACAAATGTTTGGTGCAGTTTCTCAATTAAAGAATGAGCATGAAAATGAGTTGTCTCTCGTTGAGTGACAACAAAGACTATTGAAGAATCCCTTATGTTGGCCAATCACCGACGAAGGGGCGTGGACTTCAGCGCCGAACTTTGGCTTGCCTCCGGAAAAAGTAATGTGTGCCCAAGTCCAAAACGAACAAAAATGTAATGATAATATAAACACGCATGGTTGAAAAATAATGCGTGTTTTACCTAAATGACATTGCATTTCCTATTCTCTAAATCAGTCTGTCTGTTGTATTCAGTATTTGTATATAGAGAGTTATTAAAGCAAGCTATTGGCTTCATACAATCAATAGTCTAGTCTATTCATGGACAGAGGTTTCTGACGCCAATCGCATACTGTCATTAGAATCATGGGGATGTGTAAACCAATAGGCCATCACTGGTTCTGTCAGACCGCTATCTCCTTCGGGGACATAACGGAGTAAATGGCTATTGGCTAATCTAATCATAAACACTGCAGTCAGGAATTTCTGCCCTGTTGTCATATCTGCATGCATGGATTTACAAGCTATAAAATATTGAAAGCTTGTGATATAGACTGAATGGTACGGTTCAGGCTGGCTGTCATTATAGCCAACATAACTTGAAGCTTGTAAGGCCTATTAAAAAATATTGCCTTAGGTCTATTCATTGTCTTGAGTTAAAACAACAAAAGAAGACAGTCTTCAAAGTTGCCTGGCTTTGTTCTCCAATATAGTGAGTTATCTAAGAGAGAGGAGGCTGAATGAGTTTGCTAATGACTATTACTGAGGAATATTGTTTCTGTTCAACCAGACGCCACAGTCTCTGCCACAGAGACTGGGTGTTTAGATCCACACAGCCTGTATAGAGGATAATAGTGATGGGGGACAAATTGATACACTAGAGTATCGCAATATTATTTCTGACGATATTATATACATTACTCCAAGTATCAATTCTCAATTAAATATTTTTTTCCAGCCCTAGAGGAGAATGGATTAAAATTACAAGGTTTATTCCACAATGCTGTAATTGCCCTGGTGGTTCTGCTGTCAGAACCATTCTAGTATTCTAGTTCTCCCTCGGTTGCTCTGGTAAATGCCACCTATACAATGCAAAGCAGTGGGTTTCGAATGTAGCGGATCATAGGTCATGTTCATAATGATAAGTCAACGATGTCGCTCTCGCTGCTGGTGACTCTCTGATCCATCTCTATGCAGATGACACCATTCTGTATACATCTGGCCCCTCTTTGGATACTGTGTTTACTAACCTTCAATCAAGCTTCAATGCCATACAACACTCCTTCCGTGGCCTCCAACTGCTCTTAAACGCTAGTAAAACTAAGTGCATGCTTTTCTATCGTACGCTGCCAGCACCCGCCCACCGGACTATCATCACTACTCTCGACGGATCCGAATTAGAATACGTGGACACCTACAAATACCTAGGCATCTGGTTAGACTATAAACTCAACTTCCAGACTCACATCAACCATCTCCAATCCAAAATTAAATCCAGAATTGGCTTCCTATTTCGCAACAGAGCCTCCTTCACTCATGCTGCCAAACATGCCCTTGTAAAACTGACTATCCTACCGATCCTTGATTTTGGCGATGTCATTTACAAACTAGCCTCCAACACTCTACTTAGCAAATTGGATGTAGTCTATCACAGTGCCATCCGTTTTGTCACCAAAGCCCCATACACTACCCACCACTGCGACCTGTATGCTCTCGTTGGCTGGCCTTCATTATATATTCGTCGCCAAACCCACTGGCTCCAGGTCATCTACAAGTCTTTGTTAGGTAAATCCCCGCCCTATCTCAGCTCACTGGTCACTATAGCAACACCCACCCGTAGCATGCGCTCCAGCAGGTTTATCTCTCTGGTCACCCCCAAAGCCAACACCTCCTTTGGCCGCCATTCCTTCCAGTTCGCTGCTGCCAATGACTGGAACGAATTGCAAAAATCATTGAAGCTAGAGGTTCCTATCTCCCTCAATAACTTTAAGCATCAGTTGTCAAAGCTGCTTATCGATCACTGCACCTGTATATAGCCCTTCTGTATATAGCCCACACTACTACCTCATCCCTATATTTATTTTTGTTTATTTCACTAATCTTGCACTCCAGTATCTCTATTTGCACATCAAAATTTGCACATCCTTCATTCCTGTGTTAATGATGATAATTCTGTAATTTATTTTACCACTATAGTCTATTTATTGTCCTACCTCCTAACCTTACTGCATTTTTGCACTACATTTTGCACTCTGTATATAGATTTTCTATTGTGTTTTTTTTTTTTTTTTTTTTTTTTTTTTTGACTGTTTGTTTAATGTGTAACTCTGTGTTGTTTTTGTCGCACTGCTTTGCTTTGTCTTGGCCAGGTCGCAGTTGCAAATGAGAACTTGTTCTCAACTGACCTACCTGGTTAAATAAAGGTGAAATAAAATAAATAAAAAAATAAATAAATAAAAAAAATGAATCCCTTCAATTAGCCTAAGTATCTGTCTCTATCCCATGTGTTCTCCAGGGAGCCACAGAATAAGGTAAAAGATAACTTAGGGATAGGGTTGTAAAGGGAGGGTATTTTACTGAAAACTTGTTAAGTTGACGAGTAAACTACTGGAATTTTGCTATCGTTCAAGGATTTTATGTAATCTATCAAAAGACTGCATGAGGCTCGTTTGGGTACTTCAGATTATCACATGTCTGTAATTATCTCTGGCCACGTGAAATAATTAAATAAGATTATAAAATAAATAGAATGACAAAGCTGTCAAACATGATCCTAAATATAAACCATCAACTTAGTCGATACCATTGGTGTTTAAAGAAGGATTTTTAAGCCTTGAGACAATTGAGACATGTATCGTGTATGTGTGCCATTCAGAGGGTGAATTGGCAGGGCAAAATATTTAAGTGCCTTGAACGGTGTGTGGTAGTAGGTGCCAGGTGCACCAGTTTGAGTGTGTCAAGAACTGCAACGCTGCTGGATTTTTCACACTGAACAGTTTCTTATGTGTATCAAAAATGGTCCACCACCCAAATGACATCCAGCCAATTTGACACAACTGTGGGAAGCATTGGAGTCAAAGTGGGCCAGCATCCCCGTGGAACGCTTTCGACACCTTTGTAGAGTCCAAGCCCCGACGGAATATAGGCTATTCTGTGGGCAAAAGGGGGTGCAACTCAATATTAGGAATATTAGTTTGGTATACTCCGTTTATATAATACTAAAAATGTTGGCCAAACACTTTGGCATAAATGCTGCAGTAGTCCATATGCATGAAAGTTCAAGCAAGTCACGTATTGATTCTATCCTGTCTTGTGTAGGACGCAAAAGAACTAGGGCAGAGTTATTCAAGCTGCCAGCTGCAATGATGCTTTAATATTACTATTCACTGTACTACTCAATAAATGAGTCCCTCTGAGTCCCTGATGTAGACCTACTACATCCCTTTAGATTTTACAACCCATGTAACACTTTAATATTAAAACGACAGAAACACAGTCCTCTTCAAACTGTTGTCAGTAAGTCACCTCTATCCAGGCAGGCAGGCTGAGGCAGGTGTGGGAGAAGTGGTTTCCCCTAGAGACAGTTGTGCTACCATCCCCCAGTCCCCACAGTTTCCCTCTTAGCCCACACCGCCTGTCGTTGAGCGAGTCATTGAGAAAGGCAGGCAATAATGCACAAGTACTTGTTGTGACTACCTGATTGTGGCATCATTAGTTACCCTCCCTGTCCCCCTCCCTCCCTTCCCCCAATGATCAGACGAGACTGCAGCCCAAAGACTGCAGCCCAACCAAAGGCGGGTTTTACTCAGCAGAGCAGTTCAAGAGAAAATGGCTGCTGTTTCCAGGTCTTGTTTGCACATCTGTCAGGAGGTGACTGCACAGGCGAAAATGGGGTTCTCGGCATGTTGTGGTAGAATGTGCCTCTGCCTTCCTCTCTTTTTTTGTAAACCTTCTTTTTTATTTTTTTATTATTCCTGTTTTTCTACATCAAAAACATTCAAAATCTACACACAAACTCTACAGCCAGGATTCTTCTTAGCTTTACTGTCTGTTTTATCTCTGAATACTTTGATGGCAGTCTCTTCATATTGAACACTATTTGTTATGTAAATAAGAAAGGATACATGTGTTTTTTCTCTGCAATGTTTGGACGTGGTTGTGTTTTCGATTTCTTCTCTATATCCAATCAGTAGATGTTAGTAGACTCCTCTGTTCTGTACTTGAGTTTCACACCACAAACCAGCCGCATCTATTTTTAGGGTAAAATCTGCATTTGCGACCCATGTGTTTCTCTCTTATTACATCCACCCATGGTGACCTTATCATGAAGACATTGCAGCTTCCCCTGCTCGTAGGTTGTCTGTTAGATCTAAGAGTATAGTCTTTTTTTTTTTTTTTTAACCACGCAAGTCAGTTAAGAACCAATTCTTATTTACAATGATGGCCTACCCCGGCCAAACCCTCCCCTAACCCGGACGACGCTGGGCCAATTGTGCGCCGCCCTTTGGGACTCCCGATCACGGCCGGTTGTGATACAGTTAATATTCTGCTGCAGTGTGTTTGTACTTACATGGACATTCAACCTGATGCGGTGCTTATTCCAGTAACTTTTTGATTATTCTTTTCTTCAAACAATGCAAAACATACGACAGCTTACAGACTCACACAAACATCAACGACATCACACCTGCCCAGACCCACCTGCTCACACCCCCATCTCCAGCGCCCGCATCACGCTCTCCACCAAATGGCGTCAAACTGCACCATTTTGTTTCTCTCTGTCATCCACGCACTTTCAACATTTAGATAATAAAGCATTTGACCTTTCCATTGTGTTAACGATGGAGGATTGGTTGATTTCCAGTTAAGTGTATATATGTTTTTTTCAATATGATTGACAAGAAAAGTGTAGTCCAACCCATCGGGTATCTCACTGCACCCTCATATGCCATGTCTTGAAATATGCAGACAGACGGATTAAAAGTACATTTGCATTTTAATACTTCTGACAGCCAACTTTCCAACTCCGCCCATAACTTTTGGACTTTATAGAATTCCCAGATGGGATGGATTATTGAGTCATTGTTAGTTTCACATTTAAGACATGACTCAGATATTGTATAATAAATTATATACATTAGTTTATACTGGATTAAGCGTACATTTTAGTTAACTTTAACGGTCCCTCCATCTTGTGCCAATATCAGTTCTTTTTAAGTCTTTGTTCCAATAGTTTCTATTTGTCTATAAGAGTTTGTCATTTGCATAGGCTCTCTGCAAGGTTTTGTACGTCTTACCTATCATATGAATATCCTTTTCTGACTCAAATAGGATTCCCTCAAGATTGCTCTGATGTCCAAAAATATTAGTGATATGAAACTTTTTTTAAGTTGCACGTATTTGAAAATATCTACATTGGTCAGTCAAAAATTGCTTTTTAATTCTGTCATGGAAATAAATGTATTTCCTATTACCAAGTCCTTTACGGTTTCTATGCCTTTAGTTTTCCACGTGGACCAATTTATCTGTGAATTCTGAAAAGATATCCAAGAATTGTTATTTTCCAATTAGTTTCTAATGGCTCAGGCATCTACTGTAGATGCCATTTAGTTCATAGCAACTACCAGTTAATTGGACGTCCAGTTAAATTGTGTTGCACTTTGACCACAGCCTCAGGCATAAAACTCAGTTACAACCTAAACACCGTAGCCTGGGTGAATGACTGGATGGTTGCTGCTGTTCTACTTTGACAGTGAAGTAATCACCTTTAGTGTGCAGTAAACATGCTAATGATTTCCCTAATGACTCACAGGGCTGACCACCGCTGGGAAGCTCATCACCGCTCAGTGGGATGTCTGTTTGTCTTCTACTGCAGTGTAAGTCAACTCCTGGGATATGCTATGGAGGCTATACGCAACTGCTTGGGAATGGTGTGAATGCATGCATCAAACTAGGGCAACAATTGGGAACAAGACAAATGTATTTGAAATGGACCTGACGAGAGGTGCTACTCTATAGTGAATGTTGTATGTACCTGATGTACACTTTCTTACTGGCTGTTTATGCTGTAATGCCAACATTTTCATGTGTACAACATCTAAAGACCCGAATCACTATACTTTCCAAAGCAGGTATTTTTATTTTTTTTGTTGCTTTTGTTATTTTAGCCCCCCTACTGTAGAACAATGATGAGGAGGTCAAGTTTCTCGAAAACAAGTGAAATCCAACAAAGTGTCTTGACACTTCTATTACATGTAATTTACATCCAGAATACAGATTTTGTTGTAAAGACATACATTCCCTTTTAATGTCCATTCACCCTCTGGGAATAAACTCAGTCTCATGCAATCACTTTGTAGAACATTGGAAAGCAATCTTGACTGGTGGGATGTAGGGTTCTATGATGGCAAAGGATACATGTAATCCTTATCCTACATGTGGTATTAGAGCCCTGAAGCATATGGGCATTTCCATGTAAAAAGCCCTATAAGCACTGATGTGAAGTCAAACGTTGGTGTAAAATGAAAGCGAAGAGTCTATATTTTGGAGAATCTAAGGCATATATACATTGTTCGACCATGCTACAAATTAGGAATAAGCAAAGGCTTTGATTTCTGGTCAAACATGGAAAAGGGATCTTAGACAAGAAAGAAAGTCTTAAGGTATTAGAAAGACAAGACAAGTAAAGGTAGACATTGTTAAAAGGTAGACAGTTAGACAATGTTTTTACTCATAACAATTTGGTTTATGATTTATTAAGTGATTAAAACACAGAATTCTGTTATTGAATCGGTAACAGAATGACTGCAACAGAATTGGCTACAGTGGCAAACTGTAGTAGCCACAAACCACTGTTGGATCACCTGCTTCTGTCCTCCCTTCCACTGGCATACTATACTGTTAAATTCAGCTCATAACCGTTTTCTTTCTATTTCTTCTCCCAGCTCTTACTGACACCTACCCATGAGCCCCCTCTCTTTCCATTTACTGTAACCAGCCCTCTCGCCCACTGAGTACCGACCAACACCTGACGTCCATGGACGTTGAAATGTGGTCAGTCTAAATCTGCACCCATCATAGATGTCTGTTTCACAAGTTTGGACAGTGCAGTGAAGTAAAGTAGTATAGGTCAGTACAATATTGTAGAGTTTAGTAAAGTAGAGGACACGAGTACAGTATAATTTACTATATTGTACTGAACTATACTAGACTGAACTCTATTGTACGTACTGTACTTTGCTGTACTGTACTGCACTCTACTGTGCGGAACGCTGCTGTGACTTGTGAAATATGGAGGTCTATGATTGGTGTGGACCGGACCAACCAAATTGGTCTTGTTTGGGGGCGGAGCTCATTCGAATAATGGCCAGAGTTTTTAGAATAATACCCAAACATGCAAAGCAGGATATTAGATTGTTCTACCTTGTGTACCTATTAAGGATACTTCACCATCAAGAGAATGACATTCATAATTATTCATTTCTGTAAAGTACAGATCAGGGACCCATGATGTCATTCTGTGGATTGTGTACCGAAAGATTACATTAGGGCGGCAGATATGTTCTGCCAATGATACTGTATCATAGCTGATACTCATGTCAGTTTACATGGAATTATGATTCCCAATGGATAACATTTGCACATACACACAAAAAGCTTATTTCTCTCAAATTTTGTGCACAAATTTGTTTACATCACTGTTAGTGAGCATTTCTCCTTTGCCAAGATAATCCATCCACATGACAGGTGTGCCATATCAAGAAGCTGATTAAACAGCATGATCATTATACAGGTGCACCTTGTGCTGGGGACAATAAAAGGCCTAAAATGTGCAGATGTCTCAAGTTTTGAGGGAGCGTGCAATTGGCCTGGTGACTGCAGGAATGTCCAACAGAATTTAATGTTAATTTCTCTACCATAAGCCGTCTCCAACGTTGTTTTAGAGAATTTGGCAGTACATCCAACTGTCCTCACAACGGCAGACCAAGAGTAACCACGCCAGTCCAGGACCTTCACATCTGGCTTTTTCAACTGAAGGATCGTTTGAGAGGGGGAGGGGGGATGCTGAAGTATTTATGTCTGTAATAAAGCTCTTTTGTAGGGAAAAACTCATTCTGATTGGCTGGGCCCGACTCCCCAGTGGGTGGACTTGGCTCACAAGTAGGTGGGCCAACTAGATTAGGGCCTAATGAATTTATTTCAATTGACTGATTTTCTTTCTATGAACTGTAACTCAGTAAAATAATGTGAAATTGTTGCATGGTTATGTTACAGTTGTGTGGGTGGTGGTGGCGATGGCGGCCATGGGAGCAGCGTCTCGCAGCTTTGATGCAGATAGCCCTTCCCTTCCAGCCAGACCCTGCTTGATATCTAATTAACCCAAAGAGAAGCAGTGTAGTGGGTTGGCACTGAGCTCTGCAGGCCACCCAGACTATCACACAAAGGCTTAGCTTAGCTAGAAAGTTAGGGAAAAAGGGATTTGTTCCAGCTTTTGTGTTTATGTTGTACTTAAAAATATATATATATAATAAATTATTGATCATGTTTAAATTGATTGCGTTTTTGGTTTTATGATACTCTAAATCAAGCAATGGTTCTCATTCAATAACATGTGGTATGATTATGTATTCATGGAACGCCATAAGGAGAATGTGTTTCAGCGTGAGATTGATTCTCACGCCAGCTCCAAATCATAGCACCATCTCTTTTTGTTGGAAGAAAATTCATGTGAACATTTCATTTGAGCGCTGCATGTCTGCTGTGCGGTGCAATAAAGCCAGAGAGTCCACATGAAAGAATATCCCAAGGTGAGACGTGTGTTATTCATGTTGGGTAACGTGTTCGACCCAGCTGGCACAGGGCCCACTGGTAATTGGGACAACACTATTCTCTGTATTTTGCCACCGGTTCCTGCTTGTTGCTATGCTACCAAAGGGGGACTCTTGAGAGTGAGTTGAGCTCTGTGAGCTGTGTGGTATGGCGGTTAGAGAGGCCTGCATTTCTTACTGACCGTCTACTCTGTATCTGGTCTGGAAAGAAGCTTGTCCAGTTCTACCCCTCAGGCTAGACTGAAAGCCTAAAGGTTAGGTTTAGGATCAAGTTAAAATGTATTGTTAATCTCTGAGGAAGTCTTAACTGTTTTTAGTGGGGGGTGTTCAGGGTTGTTTATGATGTATAACTGGCTGGTTTGAAGAGTTTTCCAATGGTTGGCTTCAAATGTTGAATATGAATGGCGTTGCCAACATAAATAGGAAGCATTTTACAATGTATTGTTGTCTACAAGGTATTGACTACATTATCTGTGGTATATCTATGTGTTGTCTGCTTTGCCTTAAGTTTGAGATTCAGCTTTACTCTTAAGCAGACACATTGGGCTTTGATACAAAATAAGGTTGCACCTTCAGTTTCAGGATTTTTTAAAAGTATTCTAAGTTCCAGTCTCACCTTTTTGCATTTCCTACCCAATTATGCATAATAATTGGGACGGCAGGTAGCTGAGTGGTTAGAGACTGGAACTTAGAATACTTTAAAATAAGTAAATAATACATTGAAAATAAGAATTTGTTCTTAACTGACTTGCCTAGTAAAATAAAGGTTAAAAAAAAATAATACTGTGTACTACCAATGAATTAATATATTGTTGGAAAACGATGAATCATTCCATTGTAGCAAAGCGCTCATTAGCCTGAAGGCTAGCTCATCAGTGGGAATAAAAACAGCCATTTGAGTTAATCTTAATCTCCCAGTAGTTTTGAAAGAATACCAAATTGAAACGTTCACTTAGGTGCCAATAAACAGTGTTTTCTGAGAAAGAGAAGACGTGAAAGTCCCACAACTTTACTAGTAATTATCCCTTCTCAGTGTGCTGAGCTCTCCTCTGCAGTTTACTAGATAGCGACAGTAGACATTCAATGCCCTGTAATGCTTTATTAGGCTTCTATCCATCTAGATCAGCGGCCAGGTCACTAATGGAATTGGACGCCGCAGTCGTGTCACAGTAGAGAGATTGGGGAATACTTGGCCTGTGCAGTTGAGATGGATTCACTGGCTAAGTGACCTGGTCATTGACATTCTCAGTGGGTCGAACAGTGCAGCCAATAGGCAAACGGGTGCCCACACTAATGGAGGGAGTTAGTTGGGTTTTCGTGTGTGTGTGTGTGTGTGTGTGTGTGTGTGTTTGTGTGCGCTGCTCACCATTGACATAGACAGATTTGTGGTCTCTCTTTATCTCTGTATGTGGGGACACGGTAGCTGTCAAGTGGCGCAGCGGTCTAAGGCACTGCATCTCAGTGCTAGAGGCGTCACTACAGACACCTTGGTTCGTTTCCAGGCTGTATCACATCCGGCCGTGATTGGGAGTCCCATAGGGCGGCGCGAAATTGGCCCAGCGTCGTCCGAGTTTGGCCGGTGTAGGCCGTCCATTGTAAATAAGAATTTGTTCTTAACTGACTTGCCTAGCTAAATAAAGGTTAAATTAAAAAAAGGCATTTGGTTATGATTGGGGACCTACCAAGATATACGGTAACCTACATTGTCCCACTCGTTGGGAAGCTCGTTTTCTTCTGAAATGTTTTTTTTATTTTATTGTGATTTTATTTTTTGTACCTTTATTTGACTAGGCAAGTTAGTTAAGAACAAATTCTTATTTACCATGACAGCCTACCTACAGAGCAAATTAGGGTTAAGTGCCTTGCTCAAGGACACATTAACATATTTTTATTTTTTTACCTTGTCGGCTCGGGTATTCGAACCAGCAACCTTTCTGGTTACTGGCACAAGGCTACCTGCCGCCCTATAGCTGGGTGTGTAATTAATCTAAAACTCAAATGTCTTCCTCTCTCTCTTCCCTAGAGTGGGCCCATCTTTACTACATACAGTACCTCCTCCATCGAGGTGGACTAAGATACTGTACCTCCTCCATCGAGGTGGACTAAGATACTGTACCTCCTCCATCGAGGTGGGCTAAAATGAGTATAACCAGTGATGAAGTGAACTTCTTGGTCTACAGATATCTTCAGGAGTCAGGTATGTATGACTGCCAACCTCCCTGGAGCAGTGTCTGTCTGTCGATGTCTGTCTCTCATGCCATTCATGCTAATGAATTATTGAGTTCCTAGCCGCTGTATTTTATTACTCTTTTGTTGGGGCTTTCTTTGAAGCCAGTCATTGGAGAAACGCATGATAGCTCTGGCATTTCAACATTTCTCCCACTGAAAAAGTATACTTTGTACAAATAATTGACTGACTGTGCGTTCACTTGTATTTTTTTGATAGCATAACATTGACATAAAAAATTTAGGAATATCTGTAGATATGTTGTGTAGGAGTGAGCGGTTGGTTTTGCAAGGTCTCTGGCGTTGTCGTTGTACTGACTGTTCTCTGTGTGTTCGTTTCCAGGTTTCTCCCACTCAGCATTCACCTTTGGAATCGAGAGCCACATCAGCCAGTCCAACATCAATGGAACACTAGTGCCCCCTGCTGCCCTCATCTCCATCCTGCAGAAAGGCCTCCAGTATGTGGAGGCAGAGATTAGCATCAATGAGGTGAGCCCAGCTGCTCCAGTCCATGCTGCTGTCTAGTGCTGCCTTGGGTCACATTCATTAGTGCACACCATAGCAAAACGTTTTGTAACATAACACGAAAACTAGTGTTATTTTTTTCAAAAATTATTATTATAATTTTTTTGTAAAAGTCCACATAGTCACTCCCTGTTTCAATCAGTTTTCTATCGTTTGGTGACTAGAGAATACAACTCGACTACAAACACACACACTTTCCATATAAATCAATGGGGTTATATAACACTGCCTTCACTAATACAGTGAAGTAAGTTTATCAAAATCATAAATCGGTAACGGTACCAAAATCAATGAACTTGTTAAATGAAAACAAATCAAATCCAGTTAATGAAAAATGGTGTAACCATGGCATGTTTGGTATTATGTTGGCAGGATGGCACAGTGTTTGATGGGCGGCCCATCGAGTCTCTGTCACTCATCGACGCGGTGATGCCAGATGTGGTACAGACGCGGCAGCAGGCCTTCCGCGACAAGCTAGCCCAGCAACAGGCGGCATGCACAATGGCAGTCGTTGCCGCTAGCAACCAACTGAACGCACCAAAGAACGGAGAGGCCACCGCGAACGGGGAGGAGAACGGAACACACACCATCTGTAAGAATTTCCTCCTCTCTAACTGAGACATTTAGCTATTGCTGGCTGGCATTTCCGTGCCGTAACTTAGCAAATTATATCTAATTTGGGGGGGTTACTTCAGAGCAGTGTGGTTTTCACTGAATGTGAGGTCATTTGTGACATGGCATTGACCCTGCCTGCATTTACCTTTTATTGTGCCTCCGTAACTGTTCAGATGCTTCTAGGGTTCAGCCAGTGAAACCAGAGATGTGTGGGTCAGGTGACTCATTAGACTAGGGAGAAACAGATAGCGGATGTTGTGGATGTTTGTGTCAGCCGATCCCACTAGAGTTAAAGTAATGTGTGGGTGGGTGGCAGAACATCAGAAAAGACTTGGTGTAAATAATGATTGTCTGGACAGATAGGGTTGCTGCAGCCCCTTAGGATTGCACTGCAGAAAAAACACATTTTATCAATACTGCTGGCAGGATACGAAGATGATTACTGGATTAGCTCTTAGTTCATCTCACCCAATGGGTGAACTTTGACCCTGCACAGATTGCACCCTCTGCTTCTATTGGGTCAACAAGTATGTTAGATGCGGTAATTGAACATCCTTCAATGACCGTTATTTAAGAACTGTCTCTCACTCTCTCTTCTTTTTGCCTGTAATGTTAACCTAATTTAAATTTTCTGATTTTGGATTGTTATGATTTTGAAAGGTGAGAGGTTAAACCCCTCACATGTTTGTCAGAAAAGCACTTAAAAGGGAAAGAGTTTACATTTTGTAAGTTGATTATGGCTCTGGATTAGAAGGAAATGGAACCATATTTTCAGTCTGATCTCCTGAGTAGTACAGAAGGTACTGGGAGTTGTGCATGTGTCTGTAACAGAGTGTGGGTGTGCATTTATTATAGATAACCACAGCGAGCCCATGGAGATGGATCTGGACGTGGAGATCCCAGCCAGCAAGGCCACGGTCCTCCGAGGCCATGAGTCAGAGGTGTTCATCTGTGCCTGGAACCCTGTCAGTGACCTGCTGGCCTCCGGGTGAGTCTCACTGGGGTGGGTGTAGGGCTGGGCAATATGGCCTTTTCAAACTTATGGGCCATTCACAAATTATTTTTTTTGTATTCTTTTTTTAATACATTTTCTCGAAATAAGCTTTGTTGCACAATTAAAGGCCAATATACTGCATTTCAAACAGTCTGGAATAATGTAATGAATTCAGGGCTTGTAAAATTATACTTAGACTAAATATAAGCCTTCATCCATAAGACCCACTAATTAATTAATTATTTTATCAAAATAGTTTAACCTGCTTTTTTTGCAAAAATCACTCAACTGGCTTTCAAGTCTGTACATATGAAAATGTAACCAGAACCATGAAAATTAACGCAGGTCTCAAACAATCTTTCAAGCACAAGCCCACTGCTAGTGAGTAGCCAGTTAATCTTTATATTTAAAGTCTAGCCAACTTGGATTGCTAACAAGGTTGAACTGTTATGAATACACCCTCTATCTCCAACAGTTTGAACAACATAGCCTGTTCACTTTGTTTAGATGTTGAAATCAAGTGGCCTACCTGGATAAAAATATGCTTATTTCTCAGAATGAGAACAAATTGCCAATTCCTTATACAAATGCAGATTTTTATGCTCATTGCACATTTAGAAAACACAGACTAGACAGCTAGCATGTAAAAGTCTGTGGTTAAAATGCTGCTAGCAGTACGTGGTACCGCAATGCCTCACGCGACAAACTGAGCATTTATTTTCCACAATCATGTTCATTGATTCTCCCGTCGAGTAGGGTCTGCTCTCTTCTACATTTTGGGAGCTAAGACATAAAATGAGTATCGTTACAAAAGTTAAGTTCTCCTCTATTACAGTAAAATAATGTCTCAATGTGTTTTGTTGTCCATATTACCAATTTGTAGGACCAAACCTCAAATGAAAATAGCGAGTTGAAACTGCTTGTTGTCAGAGAGGAAGAAGTGATCATTCGTCTCTTTGTTGTTGTGAGTGGCAGGGGGAGGGGCTTGGTGTCTGTGACATTGGGAAGATGCACAGTACACACAGCACAGAAGGAGCGAAAGAGACTAGACCAAAAAGACAAACACTCATAAAAACAATAAGAAATAATAATACTTGATTCTTGCGATACAGGCATTTGGAACATCACTCTAAAATATACATTCAAATGAATTTGAGCTGGGTGGGGGTGGATTTCACAGGACTGGGTCAGTGCTGGGTTTATCTTCTCTGGGAGGCTAGAGCGACACACACACTATGCATTGACTTGTTTGTCTATATTCTACGTGTGTGTGTGTGTGTGTGTGGTTGTGTGTGTGTGTGTGTGTGTGTGTGTGTCCAGGTCGGGAGACTCAACAGCCCGGATCTGGAACCTTATTGAGAACAGTAACAGCAGCTCCACCCAGCTGGTGCTCAGACACTGCATCAGGGAGGGAGGCCAGGATGTCCCCAGCAACAAAGACGTCACCTCACTAGACTGGAATGTGAGTTCTCAGTGGTCCATTCCATCCAGGTCTACTGTATCTATTCCCACTTGACTGAAATGGTCTGGAACAGAACATTCGAAGCAGTCTATACTGAGGACAGTTAACTAACAGTTCTGTTTTACCCCACAGAGCGATGGGACACTTTTAGCAACAGGATCCTATGATGGATTTGCAAGGATATGGACTAAAGATGGTACACCGAGTTTTGTTGCATTTTAATTCAATTATATTACATTGCCAATGCCCATTCTGAATCATTATCTGTGCGGATACATTCAACTCTTGTCTTTCACAGGTAATCTGGCGAGCACCTTGGGCCAACATAAAGGGCCCATATTTGCGCTGAAGTGGAACAAGAAAGGAAACTGTATCCTCAGTGCTGGTGTAGATAAGGTATTTTTGATTGAATGCATAATGTCACTCATGTAGCAATCAATTAATATTTGTTCAAAAATGCTGACACAAATTTTTTTGTATACCGCCCAACAATGTTCCCTCAATGTTTTTGGGGCACTGAGCAAATTTCAGGAACGTTGTGAAAATTCTGCAACTTCCAGCGCACGTTTACTGTGAACACCGAGGCTGTACCCGCTTTATTTTACTGTTTTAACAGTGGCTAAGTAGGCTATTGTGGCTATTTGATCGTAATGTAGGCCTACCAAAAAAACTATAGAGAAAATGCATCACATAACATTTAAACATGGAAATAGTGGTTCTACCATTCAGCCTACAGTAGCAACCAACTTTTGAAAAAAACGTGCAGTGCAGGGCTTGACATTAACCTGTTTATCCACATGTCCTTCAGACGAGGTGACAGAACATTTTGTGGTGTTTGATGCAAGAAAACACTTTACAAAATAAAATGCATTATTATTCCCATAACATTATTACAGATAATCAGACAAATGATGCTACCCTCAGCCTTTTGGGCTCCCGAGTGGCGCAGTGGTCTTAAGGCACTACAGATACCCTGGTTCGAATACAGTTTCTATCACAACCGGCTATGGTTGGGAGTACCATAGTGTGGCACAGAATTGGCCCACCGTCGTCCGGGTTTGGCCGGTGTAGGCCATTACACACACTATTCGCTACATAGCTTTTTCAAGCCTGTCTCAAAATACAACACAAAATACAAAGCTCTTTACCTGACTCACTTTTCAAGATGGCTAGAAATGTTCACGCTTTGTGCTCTTGTAGGAAGCCATCACTCCCACATTTCTGACTACAAATATTCTATAACTGTGCTAATAACTCACAAACCAGCAAATAATATGCACAAGTGGCTACATGCAGCTCTCGCATAATAATCACCAACGCTCATGCTGTAAAACAGTCCAGTTCAAAGTGAATGGTACAAATCCATATATTACAATGGTCTATTTGCATATAGGCCTACAGCAGCTCTGATTGGTTAATGGTGCACCGGTCTGTGTAGAGTATGGGCCTGTCAATGCAATAGAATCCTACTCTGATGCGCTCTCTGCCTACAACAAAATCTATTCCATAGTTTGTTTTTCATGTTTTGGTATTTTACATTGAAAGGGGCTAAAATTTAGTTGATTCGATCACAATTCCCATAGTAAAGGGAAACGTGGATAACTAACGGGGGTAAACTCTTGAAAGTTTAGTTAAGTTCAATCTCCTGCTTCTCTGCGCGGGCTGATATTTGCTGACGTGCGCAGCTTAGAGGGAACATTGCTGCCCAATTGTCAAGCGTTTGTACTGTATTTGCTATGTATCTATTGTCATTTTCCAGACGACAATCATTTGGGACGCACACACAGGAGAGGCTAAGCAGCAGTTCCCCTTCCACTCAGGTAAGCCCCCTGTGTCTCGAACAGAAAGATGTAGGACTTCAGCTTCCCGGCTGATGTGTGTTAACCCTCCTGTCCCTGTGTGTTGCCTCCTACCCACAGCTCCAGCCCTAGACGTGGACTGGCAGAACAACACAACATTTGCCTCCTGCAGCACAGACATGTGCATCCACGTGTGTCGACTGGGCAGCGACAGGCCGCTCAAGACCTTCCAGGGCCACACGGTAAACAAACAGACAGCGTCTGTATTCTAACCTCTACATCTCACGCTACTGAGGACATAGTCACACTTAGGATTTCTCTACTGAATATATTTTCCCCAACTTCTGAAGTTCTGTAAAGTAAACAAGATTATTTCGTTAATAGTGGAAGGAAGAGCGGGATGTCTTGTTGGTCCTCTACGAGTCTACATGATATCTTCCCATGTGTGTTTCAGAATGAAGTCAATGCTATTAAGTGGGACCCGTCAGGGATGCTACTAGCCTCCTGCTCTGATGACATGACTTTAAAGGTAAGGGCAGTGCTTATACTTCAGGCAAGATCCTGGACACAATGAATTCCACCTCTTTCCAATGACCATGATCTATATGTCAATATAAGAATGTACTGATTACACAGTGTGTTTAAAGTGTGATGTGCTCTTCCCCAGATCTGGAGTATGAAGCAGGACTCCTGTGTCCATGACCTCCAGGCCCACAGTAAAGAGATCTACACTATCAAGTGGAGCCCCACCGGCCCCGGAACCAGCAACCCTAACTCCAACATCATGCTGGCTAGGTGGGACACACACACACACACACACACACACACACACACACACACACACACACACACACACAGCCCCTAAGCTTGTTCTGGGACAACGTTGTGATTTATTAGTTGAAAATGGGCAGTGTGTGTGCCAGTGAAGGGGTCTCTTGTCAAAAAGTGTCCCAGATACCCTCCCAGGTCTAGTAACTGTCAGTGGCCCAGGGACATAAAGCTTATGACCTAGACATGCATGCATGTGTAAATGTTACAGTTCAAATACCACAGGTATTTACAACCTCTACTGGCATCCCCTGGGATGGGCCTATATTTCACTCTGGATGTAAAACTGCCATTACTGCTATGACTTGTGAGGAACTTGATAGTTATCTGAGGTAAATGCGGCTATTGTACACCGAGATACAGCTCCTGTCTGATCCTGTGATTTATTTGGTTCTTTCCCAACTTCTTTTTTTTATCTCCATCTTTTCCTGTGTCTTTGTAAAGTTAGATTTGCAACCTAGCCAGGTTGGCTTACACTACCTAATAATACCATTATGACGAGAACGTGTTAATGAACGTCTGCTTCTTTTTTCATTAACACTTTCAATCGCGTCTCTCCTTTTGTGGTGACAGATGTTCACACCGCCACCATTTCACTGATCCTACAAAGTAACACGTCTTTTTTGGGGTCTGTGGATCAGCATTTTGAATTAAGAGTTTGTGTCGAGCACCAAAGCAAACTTATTGACTTATGTTTCTTACATTTCATATCCTTCTTTCCATGTAGTTTTGTGAACCTAAGGCTGGAAAAACTACCCGGTTGCTACTTTGTCATAAAGGTGTTAAATCCTCTGTCAAACCTGTAAATTACCATTAGTATGGAAAGATCAATGATAGCTTGTTGATATGAACATTAACTTAAACAAAGTTAGAGCTTTCATATATTTCAGTTACAGTATGTCTTTGCATGTAGTAGATGGCAGTCAGTAGATGGAGAACTGACCATGTGCTATGTTGTACCCCTTAGTGCCTCGTTTGACTCGACAGTGCGTCTGTGGGACGTGGAGCGAGGTGTGTGTATTCACACCCTGACCAAACACCAGGAGCCCGTCTACAGTGTGGCCTTCAGCCCTGACGGGAAGCACCTGGCCAGCGGCTCCTTCGACAAGTGTGTCCACATCTGGAACACCATGGTGAGTCACCCAGGAGGTTATAACAGCTAGTAACAGGTTACAGCAGGTTTTAGCAGCTTACAACAGTTAGTTGGTCATGGAAAACCCCTGGCCCCAATGCAGACAGTGAGATGAGTGATGTTGTAAGGTCAAACAGGCAACTATGGCCATCTAGCAGTCCTCACCAGAGTTGGTTGTGTTGTGGTTGCAGACTGGAGCCTTGGTGCATAGCTACAGGGGGACCGGAGGGATTTTCGAGGTGTGCTGGAACAGCACAGGAGACAAAGTCGGTGCTAGCGCTTCAGATGGATCGGTAAATTGTCATATTTTATTGAATAGGATTATAATTTGTGTTTCAAGCTGTATATCATTTGTAATGATCTGTTTTCATTTGTGAAAAACTGAGTTTAAATGTATTTGGCTAAGGTGTATGTAAACTTCTGACTTCAACTGGACGTATTATTAATCATGTTATCTTTTCCATCCAGGTATGTGTTCTTGATCTCAGAAAATAGCATCCTGGCAGTGACTTTAAAGATGGACCCTGGAATGTGTGGCAAAAATGCCTTCTGCCATCAGCAAACACACTCATAGCTCAAAGCAGGCCTGGCAACGTGGAGGACATCCCCATAGGGCGGACACCGGACTGGACTTAATCCAATTTATTTTGTTCAGCCATGTTTTAAAAGGTGCCTAAAAATGACGACCTGCCTGGTGGCCAGTGGCCCTGCTGTTATCTGGCTAGGGTCTGAATCATGAGGAAGAGGGTTTGTACAGGGAGAAGTGTGATGAGAGACAGACCGGTGTTTTGGGTGTGTTTGACATGATATTGTGAGAGAAAAGTTGTGTGTTAGAATTTATCAAAGCACATGTTAGCGCTATGGTGTCCTGAGTTGAGAAAAAATATGGGAGACATGAGTGACATTGTTAGCGCTGCACTGGCATTCTCAAATTATGTGATGTTTAAATTGTCCTCAGAGGAGAATGGTTCATGTTTAAAGAGAACTTCTTGCAGTTTTTTCACAAATGGACTTCTGAAAGTCAGTCTGAAAAGGTGGAGCTATGAGGTAGTTCTGAGCTCGCATTCCATAACATCAAGGTCAACAAAAATCACTAAACTGCCAAGTTTAACTTCTCTAAGTTTGAATGACGTTTAGTTCACCCCAAAAAAGAAAAAAAGATGCATAAAGCGTGATTTATAAGCATATATTCTCCCTTCTGGATGTACATTTAATGAATGTAAAGATATGTAAATTCGAAAAATACACAGACTTATATACTGTGTATATATGTTTATATACAGTACACTTTAACGTCATCTAGACGCTCAATACTGGCTAGAGCTATCGCATCTTGTCTTTGCTGATACTCAGTTACAAGACCCTGATTCAATTTAATGCATGTCAGATAGATTTTTCTTCACAATCTATGTTATTTTATTCTGCCAATTATGTGTGTATCAGGTTGATGGCTCTTTACACTTTAAGCCATGGAGATCTGTGCCTCAACGTAACTGTGTGGACCATGGGTAATGATGAACGGGATAAAGATGGGATGTTGCATTCTGTATCCTCTACCTGTTTTGTCATGGTTACCCCTGGCTCAGGTCTGGGATGTGAAACAGGAGCTGTGTCTGTATTCAGCCCTAATGACAACCATTGAAATGGGAATCAGAACAGACCGAGAGCATGCTGACTGACCAGGAGAAAGAGCGGATGCTGTGAACATTTTGTATTATGTTGTCTTAATGTTGCTTTAGTAGCAAAGTGTCATCACTAGTCATCTACTGAGCTTTTCTAACATTCTAGTGGAAACCCAGTTTACACTCTGACTGATAAACCAGGCTCTGATTGGTCAAGTGAAAGTCCTGCTGTAGCTTCTAAGCTGTGATTCGTTGAGTTGGGTTGAGGTCCCGATGTTGCCACCGCCTGATCTAATTGGTCAGATTGGATTTATAGTTTGACTTGCCTGTATGATGGGTTTAGCTTTAATTGTGTGCAGTATGTCTACTTGTACTTATCGTGGTCTAATGTGATAGTCTTTTCAAACTAACAAGCCACCACTTTGAGAATGCCTTTTTTTCTGGTCTCTTCTCTCTTTCAGTCAAGCTCATTTTTAGAGCACAGAAGGTAGGCTCAGCTTTTGTTTGGATTTGTGCCGAAAGAGGAAGGCCAGCATTTTATTTCTTTATTATATTATTTTTTTGTTATAATCGGGCATTGATGTTTTTTTGCTGAGAGCCAATATTGTCTGTGTCAGACTGAGAATCGGGCTGTGGTTGGTGGCCATCTTGGCATGTTGAGAAGCCCAGTGTAGAATAAAGTGCTGTGACTGACAGCGATCTCTCTCCCATCCCAGTCTAGGGTATGGTCATCTGTTTCCAAGATTAATGAAGTCACACTTAATGTATCAAATAAATCACTCTATTTTGTTATGAGAAAACACTGTCTGTTTCTTGTTTTGTTGGGTTCTTTTCACTTATGCAGCAGAATGTATAGCATTATTATGATCATGTGCATATGGTGAGTTAGACAGTGTGTTAGTGTAGCACTGTAGGAGATATTTTAATGTGATCATTTAGCTCATGATACATTATCAAACTTGAAATGACAATGCACTGAAGCCCTGCTTCAATTTGGGTTAAAGATAACACTACAAAACCTCAACAATTGCTCAATATTTAATACTGTATAAAATAGAACCAAAGTACAATGTAAAAAATTGAATGTTCGAAACCCTAACTACAAAATGTTTGCCTTTAAACAGCATCTCAGGTAAGATATTCCCATTCTTTTATGCTTTTTGGGGCTAATTATGTGAACAAGGCATTTAGGCATACATACTTCTGCAGTAATTAAGGCACATTTAAAAAGGGCAGCATATGCAGATGTAAGATCTTAATTGGAGACAGTTTGCTACAGCAGGAATCTAATCCTGCAGCAACAGGAACTGTGAATTATGTGGATTATAATTAATTGACATTTTGTAGGGGTTGATATATTTTTTTGTAAGGGAAAATCAAGTCTGAAGTGGAAATTACAAACTTCAGAAGCCTTTTTAAACCTCAAATAACAGGGTTATCAAATTAAGTAGGTTCTATTGACTATCTGAACTGAACATGAAACATAGTGAGGTAGCCTTGGGGGCTATTCCATTACTGTACAGGTGATAATTAAATAAAGGAACACCACACTGCAAATGGCGATTTTAAGAGGGCTGTGTGTGTTCAGTGCTGAGGCAAATTAACTGGCAAACCCTTTGGGTCCTGTCAAGTATGGACATTGGGGATATCAGGAGCTGACTGTGATCTGTGACATCAAACCTTTGACTGTGCTACAGTATTAATTACATGGAAATCTTAAGAGAGAGAGAGAACTGAAATGGTACACGTAGTCATAATTTAACACTGCTGGTGAATCTAAAGAGGTCTGGGTTAAGGGTTTTCAAACAGAGGGGTCTAAAACTCTGTGGAGAAGAGACAAAAACAAGGTGTAGGAGATGAGGCTGGCAGCAGGTGATGCTTGTGGCTCCAGTTAGTGCCTTGCAGAATTCCCCAACGATTCTCCATCTGCATCTATATCCTCATAGTCTTGGTGCTCAGTGGAAATGTGGATTTCAATTGTACTAGACTCTGAACCTAGCAAGACAAAATAGGGGAGATGACTGAGTTACACTTCAAATCAAAACCCCCGAGTGCCTACAATTAACATAAGTACTCTGCTCCTGCTCTTTCTTCATTCAAGGCATGCACAACACCTTCAAACAAACAGCATATCTACCATCATGTTTAAAATAATTTACAAATGTATTTTGGGAATTTTAGAATAGTTTAGAGAGGACTGTATTAGCGTGTTATCGGTTCAAATATATGTTTTGGATCCTCTTATTAAACAAAAAAAAACAAGCCTAATAAATTTCACCAACTCTATATTGAAATGTAATTCCCATGAGATATAAGATCCTTAAAAGTCATGATTTACATTTTGGGGGATTTTATAAAAAATGTATTAATATGCAGGGCCATATTCATAAACAAGAAACACTAAAGCCTTTAAAATTGTTCTTTATTTCTTAAGGGGTTTTCATTAAAAAGTCAGGATCACTGCCAGGGATCCTGAACATCAATCAAAAACATGAAATATCGGTGTACATTATCTTAATTGTGCACACAAATTACTAAGTCTGCTTAAATAGTAGAAAATGTAAAATATTTGACGTTATGGAGTTAAGATATACAGCATCACATCCCTGTTCAATACATTTTCTACTATACTACAAAAACGGTATAGTGTGTTCAGAAAGTATTCATACCCCTTGACTTATTCCACATTTTGTTGTGTTACAGCATGAGGCACACCTGGATATCATCACTACCCTGATTTCTTCCCCTTTATCTAGCACTCCCTAGCATCACTCTTCAGGCAGTATTTGTTCAGTTTTCAGGTCCAGACTCTTCTCTTGTTTTGTACTATCCACGTTCGTTATTATTAAGATCACCATCTGAACCTGCTTCCTGACTCCCTGCGTCTAGGTTACAGTATCTCACTGGAGAAAGCATCCGAGTGAGTGAAACAGTGCCCTTCTGTCTCTGTATGTCTAGGCTGTCTATCTGACGCGGTGTGGTCATAAAGTGTATGATATTGTTGCCGCCCGTAGCATTGAATGGAAGTGAAGCCAGCAAGCATTTGGCCTCCCTTGATAAAAAAAGAGCATAAAACAATAGCCATTCAGCGTTGAGCTCAATTGTGAATGGTCCTGGAGCACCAAAAGAAAGTGTCAAGAGAAACCAGTTTGGATTTGGCTTCACTCGTATCAAATTGAAATAAGTAATTGTAGAAACAACTTGAATTGTTGCATCTCGTTGTGTTGTCCTCCGGTGGCTAGCTAGGTAAAATTGGCCTTTTCCTAAATTAGCCATGGATGGAGATAGGGATTTGGACTGGTGGTTTTACTTAATTTTCCATACTGGTCAATGATTATAACGCAGATTCTGATCCAACCATAAAATACATTGTGCCCAAGAACTGAGATGATGGAAGTTCAATATGTAGCTAGATGTAGAAGGCTAATGTTAACTAGCTAACGTTGCCCATGAAAGGAAACTAAAAATAAAAGCGTGCACATAGACCGTTTCCTCAACGTGAAAAAAAAGAAATTGGGTGAGTCAACATGTATTTTTTCTGCTTGCATGAACACACACACACACACACACACACACACACACACACACACACACACACACACACACACACACAAATCAGAACCATTAACAGCCACATCATATTTGATAGGACTACATTTGTTTTTAGTATCTTTTAAGTTGTCACTGTATTCGACTAAGCATAGGTGATTTGATGTTGAAGTGGTGCTGGAATAGTAGTAGTGTTTCCTTTGCGACTTGCAGTAACTCTTTGGTTCTAAATCAATAGATGTTAGTAGTCTGAAAATGTCGGAAACATTAACTTTCTTGACCATGATGTATGTCATGTAACTGTTTGTTAATATACTTTGTAGACTTCACCGGACAGAGGTTAATCTCCGGTTTTGTGATGAAACAAAGGTGTGGTTAAATTTATTCTGCCACTGTGTCTTCTTATTGTCTCGGCCTTTAGGCCTATACTGTATATCACGGTGGCAAGGTGTATGAACTAACAGGTTATAGAGCAAACAACGTGATTATCACAACACAGATTGTAATATGGCTTTTTTTCTGGCTTGGCTTCCCCAGTGATTTTACCCACACACCGCTATTGCTCAGGAACATACAGTGCCGTCTTGGTAAGCAACTCCATTGTATATTTGTCCTTGTGTTTTAGGCTATTGTCCTGCCGAAAGGTGAATTTGTCTCCCAGTGTCTGATGGAAAGCAGACTGAACCAGGTTTTCCTCTAAGGTTTTGCATGTGCTTAGCTCCATTCTGTTTCTTTTTATCCTAAAAAACTCCCTAGTCCTTGCTGATGACAAGCATACCCATAACATGATGCAGCCACCACAATGCTTGAAAATATAGAGTGGTACTCAGTTATGTGTTGTGTTGGATTTTCCCCAAACATAACTCTTTGTATTCAGGACATAAAGTTAATTTCTTTGCCATATTTCTTCCAGTTTTAATTTAGTGCCTTATTGCAAACATGATGTTTTGGAATATTTGTATTCTGTACAGGCTTCCTTCTGTTCACTGTCATTTAGGTTAGTATTGTGGAGTAACTACAATGTTGTTGATCTATCCTCAGTTTTCTCCTATCACGGGCCATTAAACTCTTAACTGTTTTAAAGTCACCATTGGCCTCATGGTGAAATCTCTGAGCAGCTTCCTTCCTCTCCATCAGTTAGGAAGGACACCTGTATCTTTGTAGTGACTGGGTGTATTGATACACCATCCAAAGTGTCATTAATAACTTCACCATGCTCAAAGGGATATTCAATGTCTTTTTTTTCTCTTTTTTTCATCTACCAATAGGTTCCCTTGTTTGTGGTTTAATCTGTGTTTCAAATTCACTGCTCGACTGTGGGACCTTAAAGATAAAGTAATAGTATGTGTGGGTGTACAGAGATAAGGTAGTCATTTACAAATCATGTTAAAGACTATTATTGCCCAGAGTGAGTCCATGTAACTTATTATGTGACTTGCTAAGTAAATATTTCCTCATGAATTTATTTAAGCTTGCCATAACAAAGGGGTTGAATGCTTATTGACTCAAGAAATTTCAGCTTTTTCATTATTTTGTAAAAAAATGTAAAAACATCATTCCATTTTGACATTATGGGGTAATGTGTTTAGGCTAGTGACATGAAATCTCAATTTAATAATTGTTAAATTCAGGCTGTTACACAACAACATTTGGAAAAAGTCAAGGGATGTGAATACTTTCTGAAGGCACTGTAAATGTCATTTCATGATGAGAACCAAATCCTTTTGTCCCTGGTAATTTCTCCTGGCTCAGACCATCATCTTCTACAATAAATCATCTAAGCTGGTCCTGGGGGACAATCCCTGACAGTATTATATTATCAAAACTGGCTTTACTAAGAGAAACTTTGCCTGGTGAGTGAGGCACATTCCCTATGTGTCTGAAGCCATCAATAACTTTATAATCTAAAACCAAACCCACAGTGGTATAATATGAAACACACCAAGAGCAGCTTCATTGGCAGCACCATTCACTGTAGAATCTATATGATGATGACCAGTGTGGGTATTACAGGTTTCACCAGCCCTGATACGCTGGGGAGTTACCATTGCCATTTTCCCTGCTCAGCCACGTATGCCCATTACCTTCTGATAGGACGCTGATAGCGTCGGAGGCCGGCTGCCCATTGCCCTTCATGTTCTTGCCGATCATGTCCTTGGCCTCCTGTACGTGGCTCTGGTAGAGCAGGGTGGAGCCCACGATGGGGTTGTAGCCCCCCACGTTAGCCGCCGAGGTGGAGGCTGAGTCCCAGGCTAGCTCCCTTCTCCTCTGCAAGCTGCAGTCCACGTCGAAGCCCATCCAGCCATGGAAGGCCAACGTGTTGAGGAAGCCTGACATGGGGTTCAGGATTCCCTGGAAACAGTAGAACACAGAGAACCTCATATATGAACAAACCTGAGCCTTCAGTGTAACACACTAACATTGGTGCTGGACAAGTTTGCTACACAAATGCTTTTGGCAAAGATTGAAAATTGAAAATGCATTCAAAGTGAACCCACCATGATAAACCATGTGATGAGGGCTGTGTTTCGTACACTCTTCAGGTCACCAGCTTTTATGTCCGTCTGCATCTCCAGGTAAAACAGCAGGCTCTCATTGATGATGTTGGGAAGCCAGCTGAGAAGTGGAAATCATGATACAGGTATTGAACATTAAGGTCAGGAAAGCATACTGAATATCAATGCTTTTTAAAGGGATTTGTCAACAGATCTATTGTCGATTAAAGAATGAGTAGTGGTCTGATACTCGTTAAATGTTGAATATGGAGGAAACCTCTTCTACTGAGGCTTATTTTGTATTATACAAATTAGTTTTGTTCCTTTGCCGACTGGACAGATTCACCCAGGGCTGTCTACAATATGCCAAATTAGGTCTCTTAGTAATTGATTAAAAGTGTAGTTAAAAAATGTTTGGGGGAAACTTGGATCTTAGATCAAAGGGGCCTCTGTGGGTCTTCATAATGTTCTGAAAGTGTTTTTTTAGTTTTTATAAAAGGATTTACACTACAGCATCATAAGGAAGGTCATGGACTTTATGAAAGACGGTCAGGAAGGACAGTTGCCTTAATCAAATTTAAGTTCACTTTGTTGTCAAGAGCATACTGTGTCTACCTCACAGAAATGCAATATTCTGGTCTTACCAAATAAAGAAGACCAGCATGATTTTGAAGAAGCGTATTTTTATCTCTGTTCCCAGGCGTCTCTCGTTTTCTGTGTAGATCCCTTGTCGTCCCTTCAATAATGCTGTCACTGAATGGAAAATACAAACGTTCACTTCTTTTCCTTTCTATTTTCATGATAATTTCAAAACGTTTATTTTGAAATATCAAATTGTATATATTTGTCACATGCACCGAATACAACAGGTGTAGACCTTAACATGAAATGCTTACAAGTCCTTAACCAACAATGCAGTTCAAGAAAGAGTTAAGAAAATATTTACCAAATAAAATTATATAAAGTAACACAATAACAATAATGTGGCTATATACAGGTGGTACAGGTACCGAGTCAATGTGCGGGGGTACAGGTTAGTCAAGGTAATTTGTGCATGTAGGTAGGGGTAAAGTGACTATGCATAGATAATAGATAGCAGTGTAAAAACAAATGGAAGGGGGGGGGTCAATGTAAATATTCCGGGTGGCCATTTAATTAATTGTTCAACAGTCTTATGGCTTGGGGGTAGAAACTGTTAAGGAGCCTTTTGGCCCTAGACTTGGTGCTCTGGTACCGCTTGCCGTGTGGTATCAGAGAGAACAGTCTATGACATGGGTGACTGGAGTCTTTGACAATTTTCTGGGCTTTCCTCTGACACCGCCTATTATATAAGTCCTGAATGGCAGGAAGCTTGGCCCCAGTGATGTACTGGGCCGTATGCACTACCCTCTGTAGTGCCTTGCGGTCAGATGCTGAGCAGTTGCCATACCAGGCGGTGATGCAACCGGTCAGGATACTCTCAATGGTGTAGCTGTAGATCTTTTTGAGGATCTGCGGACCCATGCCAGTCTCCTGTGGGGGAAAGGTGTTGTTGTGCCCTCTTCACGACTGTCTTGGTGTGTTTGGACCATGATAGTTTGTTGGTGATGTGGACACCAAGGAACTTGAAACTTGAACTTGACCCGCTCCACTACAGCCTTCGTCGATGTTAATGGGGGCCTGTTCGGCCCCCCTTTTCCTGTAGTCCACGATCAGCTCCTTTGTCTTGCTCACATTGAGGGAGAGGTTGTTATCCTGGCACCACACTGCCAGGTCTCTGACCTCCTCTCTATAGGCTGTATCATCGTTGTCAGTGATCAGGCAAACCACTCTTGTCGTCAGCAAACGTAATGATGGTGTTGGAGTCGTGTTTGGCCATTCAGTCATGGGTGAACAGGGAGAACAGGAATGGACTAAGCACGCACCCCTGAGGGACCCAGTGTTGAGGATCAGCATGGCAGACATGTTGTTGCCTACCCTTAGTCCATGATCCAGTTGCAGAGGGAGGTGTTTAGTCCCAGGGTCCTTAGCTTAGTGTTGAGCTTTGTGGGCACTATGGTGTTGAACGCTGAGCTCTAGTCAATGAACTGGAGTGGGTCTAGGGTATCCGGGATGATGCTGTTGATGTGAGCCATGACCAGCCTTTCAAAGCACTTCATGGCTACCGATGTGAGTGCTACAGGGCGGTAATCATTTAGGCAGGTTACCTTTGCTTCCTTGGGCACAGGGACTATGGTTGTCTGCTTGAAACATGTAGGTATTACAGACTCGGTCAGGGAGAGGTTGAAAATGTCAGTGAAGACACTTGCCAGTTGGTCCGAGCATGCTTTGAGTACACAACGCTTTGCCTGTTTGATGGTTTGTCTGAGGGCGTAGAGGGATTAGTGTCCTGCTCCCTGAAAGCGGAAGCTCTAGCCTTTAGCTCGATGCGGATGTTGCCTGTAATCCATGGCTTTTGGTTGGGATATGTACGTGCGCTCACTGTGGGGACGATGCCGTCGATGCAGTTATTGATGAAGCCGATGACTGAGGTGGTATACTCATTGGATGAATCCCGTGTCATCTGACCACTTCCGTATTGAGCGAGTCACTGGTACTTCCTGCTTTAGTTTTCGCTTGTAAGCAGGAATCAGGAGTATATAATTATGATCAGATTTGCCAAATGGAGGGCAAGGGAGAGCTTTGTATGGATCTCTGTGTGTGGAGTAAAGGTGGTCTAGAGTTTTTTTTTCCTCTGGTTGCACATGTGACATGCTGGTGGAAATTAAGTAAAACGGATTTAAGTTTGACTGCGATAAAGTCCCCGGCCACTAAGAGCGCTGCTTCTGGATGAGCATTTTCTTGTTTGCTTATGGCCTTATACAGTTCTTTGATTGCGGTCTTAGTGCCAGCATCGGATTGTGGTAAATAGACAGCTACGAATAATATAGATGAGAACTCTCTTGGTAGATGTGTGGTATACAGCTTATCATGAGGTAGATAGTGTGGTCTACAGATACCTCGAGACTTCTTTAATATTATCGCTCACCAGCTGATATTGACAAATAGACACACACCCCCCGCCCCTCGTCTTACCAGACATAGGTTCTCTGTCCTGCCGATGCATGGAAAATCCCGCCAGCTCTATATTATCCATGTCGTCGTTCAGCCACGATTCGGTGAGACATAAGATATTACAGTTTTTAATGTCCCGTTGGTAGGATATCCTTGATCGTAGATCATCCATTTTGTTTTCCAATGATTGCACGTTGGCCAATAGAATGGATGGTAGTGGGGGCTTACTCACTCGCTTCTCAGAAGGCAGCCCGACCTCCGCCCCCTTTTTCTCTGTCTGTTCTTCGCGAAAATTATGGGGATTTCGGCCCGTTCCAGAGAAAGCAGTATATCCTTCGTCGGACTCGATAAAGAAAAACCTTTGTCCAGTTCGAGGTGAGTAATCTCTGTTCTGATGTCTAGAAGTTATTTTCGGTCATAAGAGGCGGTAGCAGCAACATTATGCACACAATAAGTAAAAAACGAAGTTACAAACAACGCAAAATAGCACAGTTGGTTAAGAGCTCGTAAAACGGCAGCCTTCCCCTCCGGCGCCATTATTGTATAGCTATGAAAGATTAAACCGCTTAGAGATAAAACATTTCTGTAGGCCTATACAGTTAATTACAATTATCTCTGTATGGAATATCTGATTTGAGTGTGCTGGGCCCTGGTCAAAAGTAGGGCACTAAATAGGGAATAGGGTGCCATTTGGGAAGTATAGTTCCTGTCCAGGGCTCTGTATCATAAAGAGCTAGCTGGGGCCGGAGGGGCAGGGTGAACTGACCTGCAGACACAGTCCTGGCGAACAGTGTAGGGTTGACTATAAGCACCAGTAGTAGAGGAGCGTAGGTAGTGATGTAGTGAGGAATGGCATGCTGCAGGCCATTCTCACAGCTGCAACACAAGAGAGCACACAGAGAAACGCACTGCCATGCACGTATCCTCCAAGCAGGGAGGAAGGATCACAGGAGAAGCAGTAGAGAGAGATGTTGGGTTTGCACACCACAATCCTCAGTCATTTAACTACAATATGGCTATTGACTGTCAGCACTGCACAGGTCTTGGAATGCACAGAATACTGGTCTAACATCAAGGACAAAAGTGAAACATTGTGTAATTCACTGTATTCTCACTGCACAGAAAATACCAACCCACCCCAGTTAGCACAATATCATACATTCCTCATCATGTATCCTGAGACAACGCTCACTCATCCCAGTATGTTGACAGTCAGCAGTACAGTAAACAGTCACAAGTCTACAATTTCAGTGCATTTCAGGACAACGCAAACGTGATGACACAGACAACTCAATGAAATTACGTTGAACCAACGTGAAATAGACGTTGAATTGACGTCTATGTCCAGTGGGTAGCTGTTGACATACCTGGAGATGGACGGGTAGTAGAGCATAGCCACACCCTCCACACACAGCAACAGGGCCAGACCCCATGTGATCATGTGATATAGGATGATGGTACTGATAGAACAACAAGAGACACATCAAATGTCATCAGCCAGGCAGGGCTTTCAACAGACACACACATAGTATTACTGCATAAAATATTTCACTGATTACATAGGAGATACACAGTAAAGCCCAGAGTGAAGTGGTAGCAGCGCTGAAGAGCAGATTTACACATCCGCTGCCTAATGGAAGTGGCATATCAGTATTAATAATTCAACACAATATTTGTCTTTGCACTACATAAGAGTGCTGTGGTACTTTTCCCAAACTGGAAAGACAGGAGTTTTATATTGAGGAGTTGTAGCTATATTATATTCAGAGATTACAGATATTATATTGATGATAGCGCATATCAGAGGCTGTAGTACTTTCCCCCAACTGGAGACATAGTCAAGAGTTTTATGTCTATGCTATATAGAGAGAAAACAGATTTGATATAGCAGAATGTGATAGATGGTGGGAGGACAGTATAGACTACCTGATTCCTGCAGATCTTTTGACCACCAGGAAGACGTCCACAGCGTAACAGAAGGTCCACCAGAAGGATGCACTGAAGAACAGCTGGATCCACATCTGGGGAACACAAAACCAGACTCAACATCAGAACAACACTAGCATCATACAGGATTATAAACAGAGTTTAGAATCTCTCCTGAATAAGTAACTTGATAGCTTTTTAATGTAACTAAAACGAGTGTAGAGTTACATGTATACATGGCCATCAAGTGTCAGTCAGTGTGTTCAAGCCCCAAAACTGGATCAAGTTTGTTAAATGCTCCCTGCAGAGTAATTTACTTATTCAGGGAATTTCACATGCTCTAAATAAAGGTGTTGGTTCAACATGCCTGACTCTACTCAACACACTCTGTGTGCAGTGAGATGGTTGTTATAACTTTAAGCTTTAGGTATGAAGGAAGTTAGAGGTAGTTTTGCACAATGACTGGAAGTCTATGGGTATCTGCTAGCATGCTACCTCTAACTTCCTTGATACTGGACACAGAGGCATAAAAATGGTGTCCACAAGTTCATCTTTTGTATTTAACCTTTATTTAACTAGGCAAGTCAGTTAAGAACAAATTCTTATTTACAATGACGGCCTACACCAGCCAAACTCGGACGACGCTGGGCCAATTGTGCGCCGCCCTATGGGACTCCCAATCACGGCCGGTTGTGATACAGTCTGGATTCAAACCAGGTTGTCTGTAGTGACACCTCTAGCACTGAGATGCAGTGTCTTAGACTACTGTGCCACTTGGGAGCCCATCTGACTCTGGGGAAGTAGATAAAGGGCCTCATTGCCAAAATCCCAAAGTATCCCTTTAACCACCATTTTGTCATGCAAGTGACCATTTCAAATGTAAGATCATATCGCCTGCTACTCCCAGTACTGTATATTTGCTGAGCTCTTATTTGTCTCCTCTGACAGTTCAGAAGTTTTTTTTGGTCAGGTCACATGGTCAGGAAAGCATCTATCATACATACTGCACTGCCGACACAGAACACCTCTGGCCACACGTCGCTGTTGTTGGCCACATTGATCCCTCTAATGAGGTTGGGCAGGCCCAGCCAGATGGATGACCTCACTATGATACCTGGAGGAGACAAACACAACAAGACATCTCAAAACATCTGACCATCTTATAAAGATCTGTTTTTACAGGTCTCCTGACTGTATGGATGTGATACACTCATTAGACCTAAAAGAAGTGAACGGTCAAGCAACATGGCTCAGATCACAGAAACAAAATAGAAGGGCCATAATAAATGGGAGTAATGTTTAAATATCTGTCTATTAAACAGTAATCTTTGTGAGGTGCAAAGTGAATGGAATTCATCATAGCACCAAGCACACCTTACAGGGTGTTATAATGTTAAATCATTAGTGGTTTCAATTAACACTGGAAACACAATAAAGCTGTTGCTCATTTGGCTCACGTGTTATTATACACTTTGTTAACGTGGTTATGTCATGGAATCCTTTTTTATTGCGGTTACATGTGTAATGGAAATACTAGAGGCCTCAGTTGATGGTTTATAAGGGCTTTTCTGCTTCCTGCATCTGTTAGGTATGCCCTGCTGCACTGTGCTATGACGTCTGGGAATGTATACCTTCAGGAACTTAATGTGATATACTTGATGCTCTAGTGTGATTTGGTTGAAATGTGGATTGTTGAACTTCCGTTTTTTTATTTGAAGTGGAAAAACAACCTTGCTGGGAAAAACCAGGAAGCACATAAAATTCAGCTTGTTTAGATAATTATTTGACACCTTTTGTAGAAGCAAAATAGCAAAGAAAGACATCATTTTGTGGGTAGAGGATGTGAAGTGATGGTCAAGAAATGTATCATTTCTTACTACAAATTGATTTTACTTTTGTGTTCTTATGTAATTTTCCCCTTCCCTATAGAGAAATAAATGTTTTCATTGCAACAAATCTATCAGCATACTAACATCAATTAAGAATATAATTGATCAGAAATGTCAATAGCAACTTGTGGTTGGGACAATATGCATATTATTCTCACAAAGTCTTAAACCTTCACACATGTCCATTAGTGTCTTATTTCTACCCACTGGGCACACACGGGTTGAATTAACATTGTTTCTACATAATTTCAATGAAATTATGCTGAACCAACACGGAATAGAAGTCTGTGCCCAGTGGGTAGGCAATACTAGACATTTTAGTAAAAGACAATGACTTAAAGTGCTTTGGTTTTGCGTGCTGTAGTTTTGTGTGGCTAATTTCAATTTTGTGACTATTTGAGACAGTGCTTCAAGGCCTGAAAATGCACGACTGAACCAACACTATTGGATCATTCAAACATTGTAGCCTGACTAAACTTCACCTCTCACAAGAGTCTAATTATAATCCTAACATATGAAAGCATTAACCAGCACATACTGTACTGTAATTTTAAACAAGAGCCTAGGTGATGTTAAGTAACTGAAACTTCATTCGTGCATCCCCTTTACCTGCATAGCCCAGTATATAGCCTTACCTGCACATCCCAGTATATCACATATGCTGATGATAAACAATATTCTCGACGAAGACGCTGGTTTGGGAAGAGGGTACTGCCCAAGGCGTCTGTAACCTCTACGTTTGGGCAAAATTTGTAAAATAGAAAATATCAAACTTAAACTTGCGCTACCGATGCATATGGCGCTAAAGAAGAGGGGCTGAAAAGTAATCACAAATTCGGTCGATGCGTCTCGGTTTGGGCAGCAGAACGTCTCCAGCCTTGGGGATGCCATCATAGACCCGATGGAAAGAAGCAAGCTACGGTGTCAGGAGAGAAAAGAAAGGAAAATTCATTAATTTAGTCCGTGGAATGAGCTCTGTTTCAAGTGAAAATCACGGGTTGAATCATCATGTGCTTCTATTTAATCCTTCCAGTCAGGGCTTAACTGCCCCACATTGGTAAGAGCTGACATAAGAATGTTGCTCAACATTTGTAGTAAAAAGGCTACTTTTTGTTAAGTTAAATTTTTCCACTAAATTGTCCATGCCTCTATAATATGAAGTATAAATTGCATTACGAGTGTGAGAAAACGTGGAAATTAGAATGTATAAATGTCTGTTCAGGAAAACACTGAATCCTTTAATAAATAGCAGATGCTGTAGTCCTAGTCGAAAATATGAAATGCACAGTATGCAAACTTTTACCATTTCTACTACAACAATTGACTCAATTGTACAAGAACATGTGATAATATGCAGTTGTTTGGAGTGGTTTGATTGTAGGTAGGCTACATGAGGAAGTTGAAATACAGTAGCAAAGTTACTAGGCCCTACCCTGTCCAGACAGACAGATAGGTAACTTGTCAATAGGCTACTGTGCAGCACCTGACCTGTGTAACCAGAGGAGCTGCTACATTCCAGCTTGAAGAACCAGAAAGGCAGATGAACCGTTGTGGCTCAATGGAGCTATGAATTGATTACAGAGAGAGGGTTACAATGGTATTCTAATCCATGCACCTTCTCTGACAAGGCACAAAGTAATGTGTGTTAGGTTTACAGTGGCAGGAATAACATAATAGTGAATAGTTGCTAATTATGATTTTCGATTTTTGCAGCTCTCTCTTCTCTTTCCTCTTCTCTCACTGAACAAACCTAACCGCTACTGACATCTGGTGGTGAATAAAATAACATAGATAATGTTTTCATTTGGACTGTCCTTGGGATAGAAAATCACCTTGTTGCATCCAATAATAATGTATGTCACAGAATGTGCATGCTAAGGAGTTCCTTGTCATGTTCTCTCGCTGTCAAATGTTTTTCTGGATGATGTCAATGTGAGGTAGCAATTCTGGGGTATTTCAAAATCAACTAACTTATGTGGATGATTTGTTTATTCTCATGGCGGATCTCATGGCGGACCGGATGCAAGTGTACCTACACTACCGGTCAAAGGTTTTAGAACACTCATTCAAGGGTTTTCTTTATTTTTACTATTTTCTACATTGTAGAATAATACCGAAGACATAAAGAAATAACACATATATATAGACCTGGAACTGTTGGGGTGTTTAGTTTAACAATTATGCATCCATCTGTGAGTAACTCTGGTCTGTAATCACTCATTCACTCAGGACTTATTCATTCAGGACTGTATATACATATTCATGTACAGTTGTTATATCATACCACGTGCAATATTGTAAGTAATTATTAGACTGACTTTACGTAGTCATTCACTCAGGAATGCATATTAGTATCCTGTCAGTTGTATCTTTTCTCATTGCTTTTAGTATATCAAATGTGCAATACGTGCATTTATCTGTAATTAAACCCTGCACTAAGGACTGTATTTTAAGGGAATTACTATTATTACCCTAAATTATATCATACACACATTTATCTATTTAAGTATCTCTTCCTGTCATTTACCTGTACAGTTAATGTAACCATGCAAATATTCACTTACCTGTAAATGTAACTGTATATTTACCTGTACAGCTAATTTAACCATGCAAAATATTAACTTACCTGTTCATTTAACCAGACTGTATATTAAGTAAACTATTATTACCCTCACTTATATCATACACACTTTTAGCTATTTAAGTATTTGTCTGCCATCGACCTGTATAGTATAGTTAACCATGCAAATACTCCTTATTTATCTATATCAACTTGCAATATCTTTTTTTTCCCCAACTAACACTCTGTAACAATGTATAGTGTACATATTCAGCCATCCACCCATACTATGCAATGTCTTTTTTTGCACTCCAGACTTCTTGTATTTTTATACTTTTTCATACTGCCGCTCTACGTATCATATATCGTTTATCTGTCTTTTGTGTATTTTAGTTCTGGCATTTTGCACCTGCCCTGTGTTTTTTTGTAGCTGCTTGACAAAGAAATTTCCCCTCGGGGATAAATAAAGTACCTATCTATCTATCTATCTATCTATATATATATATATATATATATATATATATATATGGAATCATGTAGTAACCAAAACAAATCAATATATTTTATATTTGAGATTCTTCAAATAGCCACCCTTTGCCTTGATGACAACTTTTCACACTCTTGGCATTCTCTCAACCAGCTTCATGAGGTAGTCACCTGGAATGCATTTCAATTAACAGGTGTGCCTTCTTAAAAGTTAATTTGTGGAATTTAATTCCTTCTTAATGCATTTGAGCCAATCAGTTGTGTTGTGACAAGGTAGGGGTGTTATACAGAAGATAGCCCTATTTGGTAAAAGACCAAGTCCATATTATGGCAAGAACAACTCAAATAAGCAAAGAGAAACGACAGTCCATCATTACTTTAAGACATGAAGGTCAGTCAATAAGGAAAAATTCAAGAACTTTTAAAGTTTCTTCAAGTGCAGTCGCAAAAACCATCAAGCGCTATGATGAAACTGGCTCTCATGAGGACCGCCACAGGAATGGAAGACCCAGAGTTACCTCTACTGCAGAGGATAAGTTCATTAGAGTTACCAGCCTCAGAAAAGGCAGGCCAAATAAATGCTTCACAGAGTTCATGTAACAGACACATCTCAACATCAACTGTTCAGAGGAGACTTTGTGAATCAGGGCTTCATGGTCGAATTGCTGTAAAGAAAACACTACTAAAGAACACCAATAAGAAGAAGAGACTTGCTTGGGCCAAGAAACACGAGCAATGGACATTAGACCGGTAGAAATGTGTAATTCGGTCTGGAGTCCAAATTTTAGATTTTTGGTTCCAACCACCGTGTCTTTGGAGACGCGGTGTGGGTGAACGGATTATCTTTTCATGTGTACTTCCCACCGTAAAGCATGGAGGAGGAGGTGTTATGGTGTGGGGGTGCTTTGCTGTCTGTGATTTATTTTGAATTCAAGGCACAGTTAACCAGCATCGCTACCACAGCATTCTGCAGCGATACACCATCCCATCTGGTTTGGGCTTAGTGGGACTATCATTTGTTTTTCAAAAGGACAATAACCCAACACACATTAAGGCTGTGTAAGGGTTATTTGACCAAGAAGGAGAGTGATGGAGTACTGCATCAGATGACCTGGCCTCCACAATCACACGACCTCAACCAAATTGACATGGTTTGGGATGAGTCGGACCGCAGTGAAGGAAAAGCAGCCAACAAGTGCTCAGCATATGTGGAAACACCTTCAAGACTGTTGGAAAAGAATTCCAAGTGAAGCTAGTTGAGAGAATGCCAAGAGTGTGCAAAGCTGTATCAAGGCAAAGGGTGGCTATTTGAAGAATCTAAAATCTAAAATAGATTTTGATTTGTTATTTCATAGTTTTGATGTCTTTGCTATTATTCTACAATGTAGAAAATAGTAAAAATAAAGAAAAACCCTTGACCGTTTGACCGGTAGTGTATGTCAGACAATGCAGTAAGTAAGTAAGTCTTTGGCGTGTTTCCTCTGCAAGACAACAGCTTATCCTCCAAATGGAAAACGTAGGGAGCATAAATTGGTTTCTGGCAAATAACTCTCTCTGTCAAATCTCTGTGAGCCTGGAATTCCATCTTGTGAAGTTTAGGCATGTATAAGCCTATCCTGACAGCTTTTTTAACTGAATTTCTTTCCAATAATAGATTGGATTTTTGGAAACTCGCATGTAAACTCTGTCTACAGCTGATGAATGTCCAGGCATGGAAAAATCCACCACTTGAAGCATGGCTTTACAGTTTGTATCCAAGGGAAAAGTGCCAGTCAGGATGTTGACACAATTACCCAAACTACAAAAACAAACGTGTCCCTACACATCTCTAATGTATCTTTCCAGCCCCAACTCTCTCTTCCCCCCACTATCTTTCTCAACCCCCTCCTTCCCTACCTCTTTAGCTGAAGGTGATGGGTGTGGACTGTCTGTGATGACAGTGTCAAGTTACAGACCTGCTCAACAGGATTCTACTCACTCTCTCTGCCCCACCGTTGGTTCTAATGAACACCCTCTGTGCTGTAAAAACAAGCCCAGCAATGCATTCAAAACCACTTCCTGCAGGACAGACTCTGAAACTGAGGGGAAATGACATCACAGGCTCTAAGTTGGGAAGTGGTGCCGAAATCACCCAAAAAACAGTTCAGGAACAGACGGGTACAGATACGTTTTGACACCAGCGACAGGTCAAAGTCCAGTTGCTGACGTTACAAAACCAATGGTGCAAGACTACTAGACTGCTCTCTGATTCTGGGAACTCTATAGGTCAACAATGAGACAAGCTACAGGACACAGCAGTGACAACCCGGGGAACAATGCAACCCAGACTGGATCTGTTGTTTTTCTCTCCAACCCTTTGATGAGTGGTGAGTAGACTGCTTGGTGCAAAACACTAAAAGTTTCCACTTGTCTATATCCATGCTTTGGCCAATGAATGTCTGTATCTGTGAATGACTCTATGATTGTCATTCTTCTCTTGTAAGATATTGAGTCAGATTGGTCCTCCATTCATGATGCAGCCTACAATGGACGTGTTCTCACACTGAGAAACCTAATAGCTCAGGTAAGGAAGGCACACCTGGACCCACGGTTCAATGTAATTTCATTCAATATGGAGAAATGTCTGTCTATTGTTGGCAGAGGGAATAGGATTGTTTTTTTGTGTGTGTGTCATTTTTCAATCCTCTTCACAGGGAACGTGTGTCAACCTGGCCACTCTAGACAGAGTCTCTCCCCTACACGGAGCATGTCTTCAGGGACACACTGCCTGTGCCAGGTTACTCATAGAAAATGGGGCCAATGTGAGTAAGGAATTTCACTCTATCTGCACCATTTCTGATTTTGGCAGATTTTTTGACTCACACAGCACAAAGCTGTATACATTATTTACATGATTATGATTCAATTTCAATGTAGAACAAGCACAGGCCAAATACAGTTAGACCCCTCTGAATATGGGTTATAAATGTGTCTGTGAAGTTATTAGGCGATTAACCACACACATTCCTTCAACATTACTAGGACAAAACTGTAGACAACAATACCTCGACAGTACGCTGGGTGAGTGTAAAGTCACATGTTTCAATAGCTACTGAATCTGAGTGTAACAACTTATTTAACTGTTGAATAGTCTACATTTTAGTTTTTAAAAAGCACTGAGTGAAAACGGAAAATCAACAACTAGCTCAGGCAGTAGGAAGCTCTCTCAACCATTTGTATGCAGATGATACAGTCTTATACTCAGCTGGCCCCTCCCCAGTAGTCACCTCATACAAGTACTTGGGAGTATGGCTAGCTAGACAGTACATTCTCCTTCTCTCAGCACATATCCAAGCTGCAGGCTAAGGTTAAATCTAGACTTGGTTTCCTCTATCGTAATTGCTCCTCTTTCACCCCAGCTGCCAATCTAACCCTGATTCAGATTACCATCCTACCCATGCTAGATTATGGAGACATAATTTATAGATTGGCAGGTAAGGGTGCTGTCGAGCGACTAGATGTTCTTTGGCCATCAGATTTGCCACCAATGCTCCTTATAAGACACATAACTCCACTCAATACTCCTCTGTAAACTGGCCATCTCTGTATAACCGTCGCAAGACCCACTGGTTGATGTTTATTTATAAAAGCCTCACTACCCCCATCTGGGATATCCACATTCAACCCTCATCTTCCACATACAATACCCGTTCTGCCAGTCACATTCTGTTAAAGGTCCCCAAAGCACACACATCCCTGGGTTTCTCCTTATCATGCTGAAACATGAGGTGATGGCGGCGGATGAATGGCACGACAATGGGCCTCAGGATCTCGTCATGGTATCTCTGTGCATTCAAATTGCCATCAATAACATTGTGTTCGTTGTCCATAGCTTATGCCTGCCTCACAATGTTGACATCAGCAAACCGCTCGCCGACACGACACCCTGCCATCTGCCCGGTACAGTTGTAACCGGGTTTCATCCATGAAGAGCACATTTCTCCAGCATGCCAGTGGCCATCCAAGATGAGCATTTGCCCACTGAAGTCGTTTATAATGCCGAACTGCAGTCAGGTCAAAACCCTGGTGAGGTCAACGAGCACGCAGATTAGCTTCCCTGAGACGGTTTCTGACAGTTTGTGCCAACCCACAGTTTCATCAGCTGTCCAGGTGGCTGGTCTCAGACGACCCCACAGGTGAAGAAGCCGGATGTGGAGGTCCTGGGCTGGTGTGGTTACACGTGGTCTGCGGTTGAGGCCGGTTGTACGTACTGCCAAATTCTCAAAAACAACGTTGGAGGCGGCTTATTCAATTCTCTGGCAACAGCTTTGGTGGACATTCCTGCAGTTAACATGCCAATTGCACTTTCCCTCAATACTTCAGACATCTATGGCACATTTTAGAGTGGCCTTTTATTGTCCCCAGCACAATGCGCACCTGTGTAATGATCATCCTGTTTAATCAGGTTCTTGATATGCCACACCTGTCAGGTGGATTGATTATCTTGGGAAATGCTCACAGGGATGTAAACAAATGTGTTCACATCATTTGAGATAATTTTGTGCATATATAGAACATTTCTGGGATCTTTTATTTCAGCTCATGAAACATGGGACCAACACTTTATATATATCTCCGTATAGGTGTGCAACTACCATTCCCAGACACACTAATATACTTGGAATGTGACAAACAGTGGCGTGTTAACCTTCTCAGCAGGCTATCACCATTATTTCTGTTGGTTTATATAGGATGGTAGAGGTATGTGGTAATATATATTAGTATGTGGCAAGATATACTGTATATGTTGTTGCCTGCGGTACAAGGTGAATGTCCCTACCTTGGAGAAGACCACCCCTCTGTCGGAGGCCTGTGCCCAGGGCCACGTGGCCTGTGTGACCCTGCTCCTCCAGCACGGAGCCTCACCTCAGGGATCCAGTCTCTCAGCCTCCCCCATCCACCAGGCTGCAGCCAAAGGTCAGGTGTCACATTCTTAAGGACAGACTCAGATAGATCCTCTATGGTTCATCAGCCAAGGCAGTAGCCATGTGATTCACTGAAGACTGCATTGCAGTTTTTGCCAATGTAGTAAAAGGAAAATGGAGAATGGAGAATAAATAGCATTATAAAGGAATTATGATGCATGTTTTTCACATAGCTAAGGTTCATAGAGCTGCAGCACTTTGACCGAGACAAAAGTCGAAACACGTCAGCTTTTTATAAAATAAAAAAAGAGCACCATGAACTCCAGTTATTTATTGGAGATGCTGCAACCTTTTTTTGTAATACCTAGGAGCTACAGCACTTTGTTAAACCATTGTCAGATTTGATGTTTGTTATGATAAAGTGTAATGAGATTTATCATTCCCCAGATTTAGATATAGTATGCAGTTTTTCAAAGCAGGTCTCACACACTGTTCTTTATTCCCTGATTGTATCTCTGTCCAGGTCACCCAGAGTGCATTGAGTCCCTGGTTCATCACGGCGCAGATGTAGATCAGAGCACTGACCAATCAGGCTCGCCGCTCTACACCGCCTGCACCAATCAGCATCTGAGTACTGTGAGGAAACTGCTTCAGCTTGGTATGAAAATGTATTCTCTTTAGTTTGTTATTACGCAGAAAGGATGTTTAGATAGATTGAATCTGGACTAGACATTGACCAGTGTGCTTCTATCACAAGGTTCTCAAATATTCTAGTAAGAGTTATTTACAGTTTACACTTGGCCTGCAGTATATGATACCTTTTACAAAGGGACCCACAGCACTCTCATGTGGCATTTACTGTAGGCTACATACAAAATCCACACATATATACGCTCTCTGTCAGGTGCTAGTGTGAACAGGAGTAAGAATGGGGACTCTCCTCTGCATGCGGCAGCCCGCCAGTCCAACCCTGAGCTGGTGTCTGTTCTCCTGGAGCACGGGGCTGACTGCAGTCGCAGAGACACACAGGGCAAGCAGCCCCTGGACCTGGCCCCTCCCAACAGTCCCGTTGAGAAACTACTGGGTCACAGAGGTAGCTAGACCGGTAATGGTTCTATCTGATACACAAGATTTTGGACAGAGGATTCTGTGGTGTTTTGAACTGCTGTTGTATAAACCCATCATGGATATGTTTGTAAAAGGATTCTTGGTTCTTGCATGATTTATGAATATATTTGCATAGTATTTACATTGTGCTTGTGTTCTTTACAATATCAAACCATAAGAACATCTTTCTGTTATCTAAATGGCTTTTTCTCCTCTGATGGCTGACCAGGAGTGTCTTGTCTGATGCAGCAGTGCAGACTGTCCATCAGGAAGGTTTTGGGAAAGGTCAGACTTAGTTCAATCCATGGTCTTCAGATCCCCACAGAACTGAAGCAATACCTTCTATACCAATTAGATCTATGGGGTACATCCATTAAATGAGCATATTTTTTATGTTCTATCAATGCATTTCTGCTTTCGGTCACTAGGTGGCACTTTAACACCAGCATCTGTGGAAAGAGGACTGATGTGAATGTTGATTAGTGGGATGGTTTGTGCTACATTATTAGATTTGTACACATGAAAGATATAATAGTGAATAAATATGTACATTTGTGTGAATATCGCTCAATGTGAGATCATGAATGTTTACCAAATGAATGCCAAACATAATTGTTTTGGTTCAAACAATGCTCATGGATTTTCTAACAAACCTTAACAGTAAGTATCCATTCATGATAGCTACGTACACCCATTAATGCATTAATCTATCCATTCATTTACATACATAAGTTACATATAAATAAGTAAATATATAAGTAAATGCACAGGTACATACATACAGCGGGTGAAATAAGTATTGAACACGTCACCATTTTTTTCAGTAAATATATTTCCAAAGGTGCTATTGACAGGAAATGTTCACCATATGTTGGTAACAACCCAAGTAATCCATACATACAAAGAAACCAAAACAAATAATTTCAGAAATTAAGTTATGTGTAATAATGTGAAATGACACAGGGAAAAAGTATTGAACACATGAAGAAAGGGAGGTGCAAAAAGGCATGGAAAGCCAAGACAACAGCTGAAAACTATCAGTAATTAAAAAGCAATCCAGCCCCCTGTCAGTGCAAATTAATATCAGCTGGTTCAGTCCCAACTGATGGCCTACAAAAAGGTCTCATTGCCAAGGTGTCACACAAGACACATCTCATGATGGGTAAAAGCAAAGAGCTGTCTCAAGACCTTCGCAACCTAATTGATGCAAAACATAATGATGGCATTGGTTATAGGCACATTTCTAAGCTTCTGAATTTTCCAGTGAGCACTGTTGGGGCCATAATACAGAAGTGGAAAGACAATCATTTCACCATAAATTTGCCTCGACCAGGTGCTCCTCGCAAGATTTCTGACAGAGGAGTGAAAATAATAATCAGAAGAGTTGTCCAAGAGCCAAGGACCACTTGTGGAGAGCATCAAAAATACCTGCAATTAGCAGGTACTGTTGTCTCAAAGAAAACAGTAAGTAATGCACTCCACCGCCATGGCCTGTATGCACGCTCACCACGCAAGACTCCATTGCTGAAAAAAAAGCATGTTGAAGCTTGTTTAAAGTTTGCTGCACAACATTTGGAAAAGCCAGTGAAATACTTGGAGAATATAGTGTGGTCAGATGAGAGCAAAATTGAACTGTTTGGATGTCATAATACACACCATGTTTGGAGGAGAAATGGCACTGCACATCACCCTAAAAACACCATACCAACAGTGAAGTTTGGAGGTGGGAACATCATGGTGTGGGGCTGCTTTTCAGCAAATGGTACTGGCAAACTTCACATAATTGAAGGAAGGATGAATGGGCAAATTTACCGAGACATTCTTGACAAAAATCTGCTGCCATCTACCAGGATGATGAAGATGAAACGAGGGTGGACATTTCAGCAAGACAATGATCCCAAACACATAGCCAAGGAAACTCTCAATTGGTTTCAAAGAAAGAAAATAAAGCTGCTAGAATGGCCCAGCCAATCACCTGACTTAAATCCCATTGAAAATCTATGGAAAGAAGATCAAGATTCATAGAAGAGGCCCACGGAACCTTCAAGATTTGAAGACTGTTTGTGTGGAAGAATGGGCCAAAATCACACCAGAGCAATGCATGCGACTAGTTTCTCCATACAGGAGGCGTCTTGAAGCTGTCATTACCAACAAAGGCTTTTGTAGAAAGTATTAAATAAATATCAGTAAGTGTGTTCAATACTTTTTCCCTGTGTCATTTCACATTATTACACACAACTTAATTTCTGAACTTATTTGTTTTGGTTTCTTTGTATGTATGGATTACTTGGGCTGTTACCAACATCAGATGAAAATGTCATGTCAATAGCACCTTTGGAAATATATTTACTGAGAAAAATGGTGGCGTGTTCAATACTTATTTCACCCGCTGTAGCTTAATACATACAGTTCATTCGGAAAGTATTCAGACCCCTTGATTTTTTCCACATTTTGTTATGTTAGTGTCATTCTAAAATGGATTTAATTGTTTATTTTGCTCATCAATTTACAAAAATGTATTTAAAAAACATTTACATAAGTATTCAGACACTACTCAGTACTTTGTTGAAGCACCTTTGGCAGCGGTTACAGCCTCAAGTCTTCTAGGGTATGATGCTACAAGCTTAGCACACCTGTATTTGGGGAGTTTCTCCCATTCCTCTCTCCAGATCCTCTTAAGCTCTGTCAGGTTGGATTGGGAGCGTCGCTGCACAGCTAGTTTTGTCTTGGCTGTGTGGTTAGGGTCTTTGTCCTGTGGAAAGGTGAACCTTCACCCCCAGTCTGGCTCGATCCTGACTCCCAAGTGGCGCAGCGATCTAAGGCACTGCATCTCACTGCTAGAGGCGACATTACAGACCCTGATTCAAATCCAGGCCGTATCACAAGCCGGCTGTGATTGGGAGTCACATAGGGCGGCACACAATTGGCCCAGCATCATTCGCGTTTGGCCGGGGTAGGCCGTCATTGTAAATAACAATTTGTTCTTAACTGACTTGCCTAGTTAAACAAAGGTTAAATAAAAATAAATAATAAATAAAAAGTCTCCCAGTCCCTGCCGCTGAAAAACATCCCCACACGTTTGGCATTCAGGCCAAAGCGTTCAATCTTGGTTTCATCAGACCAGATAATCTTGTTTCTCATGGTCTGAGAGTCTTTAGGTGCCTTTTGGCAAACTCCAAGCGGGCTGTCATGTGCCTTTTACTAAGGAGTGGCTTCCGTTTGGCTACTCTACCATAAGGGCCTTCTAGAAGGTTCTCCCATCTCCACAGAGGACCTCTAGAGCTCTGTCAGAGTGACCATTGGGTTCTTGTTCACCTCCCTGCCCAAGGCCCTTCTCCCCCGATTGTTCAGTTTGTTTATTTATTCTATTTAACTAAGCAAGTCAATTAAGAACAAATTCTTATTTACAATGACGTCCTACCCCGTCCAAACCCTACCCTAACCCTGAAGATGCTGGGCCGGGCGGCCACCTCTAGAAAGAGTCTTGGTGGTTCCAAACGTCTTCCATCTAAGAATGATGGAGGCCACTGTGTTCTTAGGGACCTTCAATGCTGCAGAATTGTTTTGGTACCCTTCCCCAGATCTGTGCCTCGATACAATCCTGTCTCTGAACTCTACAGACAATTCCTTCGACCTCATGACTTGGTTTTTGCTCGGACATGCACTTTCAACTGTGGGACCTTATATAGATGTGTGTACCTTTCCAAATCATGCCCAATCAATTGAATTTACCACAGGTGGATTCCAATCAAGTTGTAGAAGCATTTCAAGGCTGATCAATGGAAACAGGATGCACCTGGGATCAATTTTGAGTCTCAAAGCAAACGGTCTGAATACTTACGTAAATAAGGTATTTATTTCCTCTTTTTTTTTTATAGCTATATACAAAAATGTTTAAAAACCTTTTTTTGCTTTGTCATTATGGGGTATTGTGTGTAGATTGCTGAGGAAATGTTTTTATTTAATCCATTTTAGAATTAGGCTGTAACTTAACAAAATGTGGAAAAAGTCAAGGGGTATGAATAGCTTCTGAAGGTTCTGAAGGTACACACACACACACCATAATTAGACAGAATAAAGGGTTTTCTCCTGAATAAATTAATATGTTATAGCATGATTACACTCTGGCTATTCCATTCTCCCTCAAATCAGCGTTCAATCAAGCATTTGTGGAAGGAGATGCCACTCCAGGGTCTTAACATGAATCAAGATAATCAAGACAAACTAAAGCCAATCACTGGGAGATAAATGGATGCTCGGAAACACAGAAGTCTGTGTCCTGTAAGAGGTGATACATTTAGCCAGAGTGATATATTGATTGCCTTCTCTCGCTTTTGTGCGGTCCACTATATTCCTCATAATAAGACAAGAGAGAACACTGGAGATTTTGAAACAAAAGGTAAATGTAGCTAATGAAGGATCCATCTCTGATACCTATTCTACCAGTTTAGAATGTGGAAATTTGACTAGAATCCCAGACTCACGCTGCCTAGTAATATGGTTTCTGGGACAGTGTGGAGTAAACACCTTTCTATTCCCCCTCTGAAAAACTATTATTTACAATACAGTAGGGTGATTATGATTTGGTTATTTCATAACCAGAGTAATCTGCAAAGGGAGAAAACTCAAAAAGACTATTGCAGCTTTGGATAGATATAGAGAGGAACATTATTTAGCATAATAATGGATACGATGACGACCACATTCATTCCAATTACTGCTGAACAACTTATTATGAAACAAGCCCCAGAGGTGTCATTCATGTCTATGGCTCATGACGGCCTGTCTGTCATCATGTCTCTTCTCCATGTCTAGAACTGCCCCTCACTACAGGCCTCACTGTCCCTTGACCTCACTGTCTGTCTATAAACTACCATCAGAGGCCTGCCTGACACACCACAGGGGGGATTTAGGATATAGGTGTTAAGGCAGAAGGAGAGAAGTAAAGGAGGATGTCAAGGAGATGAGGCAGAGAATTACAAATGTATAGAGAATAAACAAACACTCTCTCCATATACATTATCTGCCCATCTTTCTTGGTATAATACACTGCCGGATAATCAGAAAGGCTGAAAGAGTCAACAGGAGGTAATGTGCTGCCATGAATGTGAAGATTTCCCTCTTCTGTGATAATACAGAAACAGCCGCTGAGCCACATCTACGGCTTCTCATTATTCACAATACTCATGACCTCTTCATCAACCCCCTCTCCCAATTTGCTGCTTGAGGTAAATCTTTGTCCCTTCAAACGTACAATAAGCATCTTGGGCCAGTGTGCGTATTGAGCCAGCCTTCGATTTACTGGTGCTTAATGTTAAATCAATATTGTGGAGGATATTGTGACTTCTGAGACTCCCCGGTCAGACTTGTCAGACCCATGTAATTAGTTGCATCTGGGAAATCAAGAAAGAGGATGAGTCTGTCTGTCAGGGGGGAGAGACAGTTGTGTGGCTACACACTTTCAAACATCTAATGAACAACTTTCTCTACTGTAATGACTGAATGTAATGCATCAGTGGTGAGAGCGGGTGGGAGCCTGCCTGTGAGAATGCTCATATTGGGTTTTGGACCACCTTATGTAACCAACAGGATCAATCTGTCTCTGAGTGGATTCTGACAGACTTGGTCAGGTACTGAAGGAGGTATAGCTGCACTTAGAGCTTACCCACCTGCATCTGATGCTAAAGCTTTTACCTAAAGCCCCCTAGAGAACCTGGCACTCCATTTCGCTTCGTCCTCCTGCTAAATGCACAGGCACTTACAGCCTCAAATAGCTGCGAAACGATTCTTAGTGAGAGTGAAAATACAAACAAGTTTTACACCCAGTGCACACATTATCCTAAAACGATCCAATGATTAATACAAACAGTCCATTGATGCAGGGAGAGAGGTTTCTCGATCGCGTGGTAAAGACTCATACATAGGAACTCTTTAAGAGGAAAAGGAGAGTTCAAAACATCACAACATGAATGAGGAGAAACACAGAAATAGCACTGTTAGGAAACACGAGGTAGCTGAACATGATCGGCTAAAATAAGTAATAGAAAAGACTCCATCCGAAGGAAGACAAAAGGCTCTAACCGAAGCAAGACAAAAGGCTCCAACCGAAGCAAGACAAAAGGCTCCAACCGAAGCAAGACAAATGGCTCCAACCAAAGCAAGACAAAAGGCTCCAACTGAAGCAAGACAAATGGTTCCAACCGAAGTAAGACAATGCACATGAAACAATGTCTTCAGTGACCAAGCAAACATATAGCCATCAGATACTGTATCGTTTTAAGGACAAAATTCAAATCAACCACCAACAGCAGAACAGCTGCAGAGCAGTCAGAACAGGAGTATTTCTGTCTGTAATAAAGCCCTTTTGTGGGGAAAGATTTGTTCTGATTGGCTGGGCCTGGCTCACAAGTAGGTGGGCCGATTTGCTCCCAGGCGCACCCATGGCTGCACGCCGGCCCAGCGATGGGAAATCCATAGATTAGGGCCTAATTAATTTACTTTCTTAAATGAACTGTAACTCAGCAAAATCTTTGAAATGGCTGCATGTTGCATTTATATTTTGGTTCAGTACAATATTCTAAGTGTGATGCCCCACTGGTGGCTCTGTGGTTGATTGCTCTGCGCTGGATCTTGTTATAGATACCCAGCCTTTCCACTGAGCCCCGTGGGTTCTTCCATCTCCTCGTCCTCACCAGTAATTGCCTGGTATTTTTAGGTTGCCAGCGTAGGGTGATTAAAACAAATGGAGGGAGATAGCACAGAAAGAGATCTCTCTGGGCTCCCCAGGGGTAAGTGGGGAGAGGTTTGGCGAGGTCACACTCTGCTATTTTTTTCAATTAGGCATCCCTGCATTGATGAGGCTTTTATCAAAGAGGGAGGGTGGCAAGGCTGGATCCCCGACACTGTCAGACTGTAAAATAAGGGTCAAAAGAGAGAGAGGTTTGAGGCCTGCTTCAGGACATCTACTGTATCAGGACGGAGAAGCTCATGTTGGGTGGTGCCTCGTTCATGCCAGACACTTATTTTAGCCATTTTATAAGCCAAACAAAATGCAATTGGTTCAACAAAAAGTGCACATTTATTCTTGACCAGATATGTTTATACTGTATATATTTAAAATGAAATGTTCATTAGGATCAGAAAAATTTACTCAATCTTCTTCGTCATGTTACATATTGAAATAATTAATACATTACATGTTACATATTGAAATAAATAGACTTCATATATAATTTCATGATTAGTTATAAAAATACATTATTGATTTCATTTCACGGTGTCGAGAGTCTTTAGCTACAGTACCTCTCACAATTCCAAGGAGACTATGACAAATCTCTCTGGGCAACTGACTGACAACTCCACAAGTCCCTAGTTCACTGCTACATAATAGAGCATCCCTCCATCTCCATGATGACAGACCTTGTAGAGAGGAGAGTCTGCCTTTGTTTTTTTTTATCACTGTCCAATACCAGCCCTGTCAGTTGGTTAGCTTTAAGCTGTTGTAGACAAGGTTGAGTCAAGTCAGGAAGCCTCAGGAAGGTGGTAGAGAGTCAGGAAGCTGAACATCATGACGACCAGCACCAGACCAATCAGGACCTGCTGGACCCACAGACACTGGTCCAGCTTCTGCTCCAGCCTGGCGTTACACACCATTACACGCATCAGCTGCAGAGGAGAGCATTTGGTTACTTCATCTTACTAATGTATTAACTTTTCAGCCTCCCATATCAATTTGACACCACTAAAATGTATTAGAAAACTACACAATTCACCATAATTATAACCCCATGGCTCTAATTGTATAAAGATAATACAAAGAAACTAAATCAAAGTTCAAATACAGTAAATACCTTGGTTAATATGCAGTGCTACAAATTCATTATATTGTGTTACAAAGTGAAATGGATGTAATTGCATTTTTTTCTCTCTCTAATATCAAAGTGGAAGACAAATTCTAACATTTAAAAGATTAATGAAAAATAAAACACTAAAATACCTTGATTAGATAAGCATTCACCCCCCTGACATGCTGACCACACCGCTCGCGTTACGTTTCAAAAATGAAAGTACACGTTATTCAATCGTTTCATCCAAACTGCTTGCACGCATCAACGAGCTTGGTTCTATTTTTGACCCGCTGCAAGTCCCACCTCTCCCATCTCCTCATTGGTTTTTAGGAGCATATACACACGTGGGTGATTGAAAGATGAACTGAGGTCTACAACCGCCATATAAAGTCCACAGAAGAAGAAGACTGGAGGAGGATAGATTACTAGAAACTAACTTGGTTTACCTTTTTATCTTTGGATTAATTCTCATAGTAGAGGACCTTGTGCATTTCAGGTAAAATAACAACCCAATGTTTATATACCAGGACAATTTAGCTAGCAGCAGCAAGCTAGCTAAATTGCCATGAATGTTTAATGCATTTCGACCTGTCCCCAAATTAATATAGTTGGTTCAGAGTTCGTTTTGATATTTCAACCCGTGTGTCCTGATTGCGTCTGGTGTGGATGGACAAAATCAACATGCGTGCGATGGTGCACGCGGACGCACGGAAGTGGCCAGTCTAGTCAGCATGTGAGTCATTACATGTTAGAAACATCTTTGGCAGTCTCCCTGGGTAAGTCTTAAAAGAAAGTTGCATTCCTGTAACCCGATCCTGCAGGTTCATGCTCTACAACGTTCGCAGAGTACGACCCTACCTTACACAGAAAGCGGCACAGGTCCTAATTCAGGCAATTGTCATCTCCCGTCTGGATTACTGCAACTCGTTGTTGGCCGGGCTCCCTGCCTGTACCATTAAACCCCTACAACTTATCTTGAAACCCTACCTAGTATAACAGTAATCCTCCTAACCCCACCCCTCCCCCATTTACATAAAAAATAAAAAATAAACCTTTACTAACACTTGTCTTAACTAACACCTGACTTATTTAACCTGCTAGCACTAACTTTTCTCACAGCTGTTTGTTTAAAGAAATGTACTTACTGTAATCGAGATGTGGTTGTCCCACTGGCTAAGAACGTCTGCTAAATGACTAAAATGTCAAATATAAATGTATTGTGCAATATTTGTCCATTATTATTTTCTAAATTCTTCAAGCTCTGTCAAGGTGTTGGGGATCATGGCTAGACAGCCATTTTCAAATTTTCGCATAGATTTAATCAGATTTAAGTCAAAACTGTAACTTGGCCACTCACAAACATTCACTGAGCAACTCCAGTATACGTTTTTGGCTTTGTGTTGTAGGCTATTGTCCAGCTGAAAGGTGAATTCCTCTCCCAGTGTCTGGTGTAAAGCAGACTGAAGATGGTTTTCCTCTAGGATTTTGCCTGTACTTAGCTAAATCCTGTTTCTTTTCATCCTGAAAAACTCACCAGTCCATAACGATTACAAGCATACCCATAACATTATGCAGCCATCACCATGCTTGAAAATAAGGAGGCAGTTACATGTTGGATTTGCCCCAAACATACAGCTCTTTGCCGTGTTTCTTTGCAGTATTACTTTAGTGCCTTGTTGCATGTTTTTGAATATTTTTATTCTGCATATTTGTATTCTTCTTTTCACTCTGTCATTTAGGTCAATATTGTGGAGTCACCACAATAAGGATCCATCCTCAGTTCTCCCATCACAGCCATTTAACTCCGTAGCTGTTTTAAAATCACCAATGGTCTCATGTTAACATCCCTGAGCAGTTTAATTCCTGTCCTGCAGCAGGAGTGGCTTCGGGACAAGTCTCTGAATGTCCTTGAGTGGCCCAGCCAGAGCCCAGACGTGAACATCTCTGGATAGACCTGAAAATAGCTGTGCAGCGACGCTCCTCATCCAACCTGACAGAGCTTGAGAGGATCTGCAGAGAATGAGAGAAACTCCCCAAATACAGGTGTGCCAAGCTTGTAGCGTCATACCCAAGAAGACTTAAGGCTGTAACCGCTGCCAAAGGTGCTTCAACAACACCCGCAATAACATCTGCTAACCACGTGTATGTGACCAATAACATTTGATTTGAGTAAAGGGTCTGAATACTTATGTACATGTGATATTTTTATTTTTAATACATTTGTATTCGTTTTTTTTAATTACAGGGTATTGTGTAGATTGATGAGAAACATTTAAAAAAAATCTATTTTAGAATAAGGCTGTATCTTAACAAAATGTGGAAAATGTCAAGGGGTCTGAATACTTTCCCAAGGCACTGTATGTTGTATGTTTGGGGGACAGGGGAAGTCATTCAAAAACCATGTCAAGTCAACATAACTTATTATGTAATTTGTAATTTAATTATAACATTTTACTTCTATACTAATTTAGGCTTGTCTAAACAAAGAGGGTGAATACTTATGCAACGACTATATTTTAGTTATTCAATTTGTATTAATTAAAAACAAATTGTAGAATAATCTTTTCACTTTGACATTACGGAGTATTTTATGTAGATCAATTACATTTTTCCCCCATTAAATCTATTTAAATCACAATTTGTAACACAACAAAATGTGGGGGGGAGGTAGACTTTCTATAGGCACTGTATAGGTTAATATATTCTTGTGGGTGGAGGTGTATATTCCAAATCAGAGCTCACCGTTGTGTGCAGGTCTGGGTGGCCATTGGCTCCTCCTTCCACAGGGTTGTCACAGCCACTCGGAGAGCTCATATTGGGCTTAGTGCTCTCCAGGATGTGACATCGTAATCTACAGGAAGGACAGGATACAATCACGTCAGAAAGGGCCGGGGAGAAGGGATTATCAGCCTGCTAGGTCACTGACATTCACTAGCCATGCTGAGGCAAGTGATGTACACTGCAAGACCATGATGGGTTAAGCCAATCAAAGTTATCTGCCCTTTGAATGAACTGGTATTGACTTGGATAAAAAAAACGTATTCACATATTCCCATCCATGATGAGACCTTGATGGTGATATACCTGTGATCCATGATCTTGGTTTTGGGCACTTCCTTCCAGAACTGAGCGAGCTCTGGTGATCCAGCACCAGCGTTCTGCTCCATCTCAGCAGCCATGACCAGGAAGCGGTCCTGCAGAGACGCCTGGTAGCCTGCACAAACACATCCAGGGCACTTGTTCTCTCATTGAACTCGGAATTATATTTCATCTCTGTATATTGTTCAGATTATGCATCTAGAGTTCTACATATGGATGGGATCACCCCACTGCTGTGAGAATCAAAAGACTCAGATATAAAACTGAAAGAGCTGACTCATTTACAGAAAACAGTAAGGGCTCTTATCCACTAGAGCTAAGTGAACAAAATGGAAGCGATAGATGGCGGCTCCCAAACATGTAATTAATGTGTTTCAAAGTTAAAACCCAGAGAGAGAGCGAGAGAAGAAAACCCTCAAACTTTGGAATAGTGCCAGAATTCATATTTCAAAAAACCCATGTCTAGTACATCAGAAGCCATGATTGACATTTCCATGCTTGAAGGCCTCTGAACTTCTTATCAGCCAAGTCCCTGCATCCCAACTCAATGTTGGTCTCAAGTGATTGAAGGAAAAACATTTACCATAGGGGTTTCAGCCTTCCAGGAGAGTCCTGAGACTGGCTCAATAAAGTTTATTTACCCTCTGTTAGATTTCTGAAAGGCTCGGTTTAGGGGAAGATAAGAGTTTATTATTTTATCACTCTTAAAATATGTATGTTGGGCAAAAGAAAGCTGCACTCTGTCAGCACTTTACAAAGTGAATAGACCTTTTGATTATTCTGAAGTTTCTGCGGGAGCATTTAGAAACATCCAAAGGAAGAAGTAGGTAAGAGGAGTAGAGAGAGAGAGTGCAGAGAGAAGTTCAGTACTCTACCGCCATGTAAAGACACCACTATATCCACAGACGCGCCCGGTTCACAGCTGCTGTTGCTGGGCTTCACTCTGTACTTCTCAGGTGCTGTGGTTCGTACCTGTAGATGGACACACACTCAGGTCAGCTTGGAGACCGACAACACCATTGTGTATTTTGTGCAAATGCACACCACTGCGTGTAAGACACACACACACACACACACACACACACACACACACACACACAGTGGCATGCACACACCTTGAAGGCCACTTGATTCTTGGACACATTATCGAGGATGATAAGACACTTCCTGTCCGACTCTTTGGTGCCAAAGCTCAGCTCCTCTGCTGGACTTGAAGAAAGAAAGAGAAAAGAAGTCACATTTTACAGAAGAAACAGCACATGAAGAGAAGGCGACTACCACTGAATTTGTGTCTGACTAAATAAATGAAAGTATTTTCTTTAAGCCATTGGCCACAATGGCTATCTGGGTGTTCAAAACAACCCAACACATCGGTTAAAAGTGGATAGCAACCGCAGCTTGCTTTACAGCATGCTGTTGTTGTCCTTTCTGTGATATCTTAGCTTTATTGATCTGTTTGGCTAAGCATTGTGAGCTTAGATGAATATGTTGCTTCCTGAGAGTGATTGTAGTATGATTACCCAGGGACGTGTAGCTTCCTTTAGCTTCCGTTGTTACACATTTACTAACAGCTGCTGTACCACCATGCCATGACTGTCCTGGGAGGATCCAAATGGGTCAGATCAGGTTTGCAATGAATAAACTTCCACCAGACACCCTCTCACCCGCAGAGGGGAGGAGGGAACTGGTGTGGGGGGTTTTGACACCTCACACCCTGTTGTAAATCAAACAGAGGAGATCAAGGGTCTCCCTCTCCAAATTCACAAAGGAATTTGCTTTGTATCCTGACACCCGCTGAAACTAACATGCTCAAAAGCGAATACTGGAGCAATATTCCTAACAGAGTACGTGGGGAATGTCAATTGGGTTGTTATTTTGTGATGTCACTAAAAATGTTATAACCCCTTTATGTGTCAAGTTTCCATCCAATACGTTGTGCAAATAATACGACAAATCATGAAAGTATTTTTGTTAAGATATGAATGTGATTTTGGGAGGTATAAGAGATAATTTGCTTAATCTATAAACTTTGCACAGTAAGTAGCCACGCCCCGAGTGAGTTCAGAGAGCGTGTCAGGCTGACGGAACCTCCCCTTTCGACCAGAGCACATAAAGGCTTGGTAAAGAAACAGACCTTTAGACCAGGAAGACTTCAAGCTGCAGCTCACATTCAAAGTGGTTAGAACCCTGAATCTCAACACGAGGTAGCGACGATAAAGTCACCTCCCGGACAATCACTGGTAAGGCTGATTAGCTGTCCTGCGTAAAGTATTGAGAAAAGCTAATTTAAGTGGGACCATTCTACTACTCTTTCCAAACCATCCTATTATGCTACTCTCATCACCCCACTGGGGACCATCGACACGGCTGGCTAGCCTATCTACAAAGACACAACTTCAAGAGCGATGGGAAGAAAAATCTATTATGTAGTTCTGTTCAGGCCTACATGACAAAGATTGGAGAACGGACAACTAAGAAGAAGGACATTGTGACCCCTGGTGCACAATCAGAGTCTTACATGCGGGCTGCAGAAAGGCCCAACCAACCTTTCTAAGAAGGCCTGGTTCCGACAGAAATAAACGAAGAACCAAGGAATTCTCACGTAAATACATTCATGACTTCTTACTTCAAGCGGGCGGCGGTTCATGTGCAAAGTATATGGTTAACGTGAGAGTAGTTTCTAAATGTACCAAAGTATTATGTCTCTGTCCCCCCCCCCCCCCTGAATCATAAGTAAGGCTCTGGGTTTTGCAGATGCAAGGAGGATACAACATTCAGAATGATATGATACAAGATTATCATTAATAAGTTGACTGTTTATCGATGTGATAGGTAGACCTTTTAGAGTTTAATTCGGGAGATGGTAACTTTTTAAAACAACCGATCCCGTGGTGCCCCAAATCCTAATGAGTTAATTGTTACATGATTAATAAAAAATTAAAAAGTGGGTAACAATTAAACATACAGTAGTTAGTTAATTAGAGATAACAGTCCTCAGATTAATGATCAAAGTCACGTCACGACAACTATCTAGCTCAATATTCTTAGCTAACACATGGCAGATTATGTCCATTTGTGCAAGCATGTGGATTCATGTTTTTTAACCTTTGAATAAAACAAAAAGCCTTGTATCCTACAGAGATGCAGAAACCAGTGTGTGTGTGTGTTTGCCATTTATCAGAATGATATTCTTCTCTCAACATAAGGAGAGCCTTGATTGACGTTAACATGTTCTTCAGCATATTTTTAAAGGAGGCTCTTTCCAGAGAAATAGCGACTGACTATGTTCCTCTGGGCCAAACCCTAAGTATCTGATGTGCAGTGTCTCCTCCTGACCTATATGGAGCGGTTTGTCAGGCCCCTGGGTACTAGGCTGGCTCTAGCCTAGCAGCCTTAGCTGAACCCATTTATGGGGAACATGGAGAATTACACCACATTATTAGCCAGGTTTAGGGTGAAAACATCTGTGATCTGGCATCAAAGCTGTGAAATCTGGAGCAGCAGAGCAAAAAAATCCATGGCCTGAGAAAGTATCCACGAGGTGCTCTGATTCGCTCTTCAACACTCAGAACCCCCCCCCGACCCCCCCCCCCCCCCCAGACTGCTTAAACAGGCTCAGGTTTAAGGGATAATTCTGTAATTGGATAATTCAGCCTCAGTGAACACTTCTCCACACAGCAGTGCTGTGTACTCCTGCTGGCCTGCTACAGTGCCTACTGAAAACTCAGTGAAATGGCCAACAGGATTAAAATCCCTGTCAGCGCATATAAAGTCTCTTGCTATTCTATAGGCTACAGCTCCTCTAAACAACAGATTGTTCTAACTTCCTTCCTCTCCACATCCTCCTGTGTTTGTTCTTTGCCCCCAGTAAAGTATTGAAGAGCACAGAGCTCCCCTGAGCCTGTAATGACTCTTTAGACTCCAGGAAACCTTTTGACAAACATATTCAGGAGATCAAAGCCTCCCCTCTCATGCCCCTCTCCTCCCACTGCGTTCTGCCTTCCTCGTGGTCTCACTGGAATCAGGACTAACACAGCTCAGAGGCATAATTGCATTTAAGGCTCATAAAAATCTGTTTATCACTAATACGTAGCCCTGAGCTGTCAAATCTCACATCAAAGAGTCAGCGCTCCAAAAAACCGAACTCGACGGAAATGACTCGGGAAAAGAGGAATGATCTGATTTGACATTAAAATAGCCATCAATGTGGGCCTCCCGAATAGCGCAGGGGTCTTAGTCCCATAGGGCGGCGCACAATTGGCCCAGCATCTTCCGGGTTAAGGGAGGGTTTGGCCGGGAGGTGCTTTACTTGGCTCATCGCACTTTAGCGTCTCCTTGTGGCGGGCCAGGCACCTGCAGGCTGACTTCGGTCGTATTTCCTCCGACACATTGGTGCAGCTGGCTTCCGGGTTAAGCGAGCGGGTGTCAAGAAGCGTGGCTTGGCTGGGTCATGTTTTGGAGGACGCATGACTCGACCTTCGCCTCTCCCGAGCCCGTTGCAGCAATGAGACAAGATCATAATCACGAAATTGGGTAGAGTACTGTACCTGAAGTCAACCTCAACTTAACAATAGCACCCCATACAGGTCACCTTAAGTCAACACATTCTTATAAAATGATTAGGAAAGAGAAAGTTATTTCAAATCAAATAGAACACTGAAGAATGTCACTCTATAATCAACCTCAAGGTAAATGGATACATCAGCTTCATCCCAAAAGAGTACAATTAGGTAACAGAATGACCTTGAACAACGTTTTGCACAAAAGTGTCCTTCGATCACTAATGCAACATTCATTTAGCCTTCCAATTTGCATGATGGGGACTACTGGCTGCTCCTTGGTCAGTATGGGCAGTAATTATCGGTATGATCAATCAATGAATTCCATTGATTATCACAGCACAGTAATTAACTGCACCAACTGATTTCCACTCAATGCACCATTGATCGCAGGCATCCTTTATTTCTGTTCAGATACTACAAGATCAATAGATCCTTCCAGGTACAAACATATCGATATCTGGCTCTGGGCTTGAGTGTCAACAATACATTAATCCTAAACTCTACAACCCATTCAAATCCTGCCCATGTGGATATGGATTAGCTATAGCCTAGTCACTGTGCTACCAGTCCTGTTATTCTTTAAGCGGCAAGTGCAGCTGAGAGATATGCTGAATTCCAAATCAAACCCTAGTCCCTCCTGACGTTCTAGAAACTCTTGTATATCTGCAACTATTGGATAAACAATATGGTGAAAATTCCACCCAGAAGGCAAGGTGAAATAATGACCATATTGCTTATACTTTTCCGATCCTTTCAGAGATACAGGAGTGCCTAGCGAGTAGGGGTTGATTTGATATTCAGCAAGAGATTACTAAGAGAGGGAGCTCTGAGAGAAGGCTGGGTTGAATACCTGACGTGTAGAAGAGGGCCCTTGAATGTGGTCAGTGGCTTCCTGGCTCCTTTCATACGACAGTCTCCTTTGTCGTTGTCATCCAGCTTCAGACTGCTCAGACTCTCCTCAGAGAAATACACCTGAAACAACAGTTGCTTCGTGAGACAAAGTTCATAATTCTAAGTGCTTTGTTTGGAGAGGTGTTCTAAAAAGATACATTCTCATTAATAATCTTTATTAATTTCTAAATAATACTATTAAATGCTTAACTATAGTCTATTTCAAATCATATTAGTTAAAAATAGGGAGTGTGTGTGTGACAGGTCATTTAATTTCATAACACATCAATCGCCATGACTTCCCCTGAACCTTGTTCACAGTACAGTGAGGCAACAAGAAGAGGAAACTTACAAACACTTGTCCTGTGAGAACACAGAGAGAACACATGGTCCCATGACAATGGCCAGTCAGCACTTTCACTTCACTAACCGTAAACCTTTGCCCACATCCAACTCCCTCCATCAAACACCCACCCACACAGCCGATATAAACACATTGTTTGTTCAACGTTGGCAGAAAGTTGGGGAAAGACAGATGAAAGGTCAGTTGTGGTGGGACAAGCGTCATTTGGCATCTATACCATATTGACCAATGCCAGTCCCACAGCTTGTGTGAGCCAGATGGGAGAGGGGGAGTGCAGCAGGAGAGAGGATGTGATAGGATGGGAGAGGTGACTGGGGTCTGCCTGTGATCCGTGTACAAGCACTAATGAGTCAGATGGGGAGTGTGTCTACTGTGATGAGCAATACATACATACACACACACACACACACACACACACGCCCACCTCCACCTTCAGCAGGCCGCTGCGACACACACAGATGACACAATAACTGATGATTCGAGCTACTTATGAAATGTATATTTTTATTCAGTGTTCCAATCAAGTGCAATACACAACTACTGTTTAGCTACTGTTGAAATGTACATGAGCATAATTGACTGCCATAGACTGATTTGTTGATTAAATAAAAAACTACAGCATTTCCATTGATTAAATAGACTAGCAAATAATTGCATAAAATCATAACAAAATCAATTGTTAATAAAACATTAATAGTGAAAAACAAATGTTCAGTTTATCATTCTGGTTAATGAAAACCAGGATCAAAATACTCTCATTAAAAACACAGTATTGAGTTAGGATTGAGATTAATCCTACTGGCTAAAATGAGAAAACCAATATTACATATGGTCAGGAATTAACATTTTAAAATGAAAAAGGACAGTCTTGCCTGGAGTGAATACGGCTGATCTAGGCAGCAGATACAATATGAAATCCAGAAATGTCTAAGAAATGTAGACTGCATCAAATCCTTGTTGTGATTACATGATTTGTAGGCAGCGTCCCCAAGCAGACCATGGAATGCCTGTCCGATCATCTGTGCCCAGTTTTTCAAATGTTATTTCTCTGGATTAAATTAATAGATTGACTTGAATGGTTCTTTTCATTATATTTCTATGCATTTAATCCTATCAGATAGCCGAAACCGGATAGAACTTTTGAAAAACTGGGCCCTGGAGTGGTTATTGACAGTAATGCACAATATAGATTATTTTTATTAGAGGTATATTTGGCATAAGGTAAGTGCAAATATTCTAACATGAGTGCAGTAAAAATAACTAAAAACGTAGTGCTGGTGGAAGTATTAGTGTAGAATACGCTTTCCCTAGTATTATAAACATGGAGTAAATTCATCATTATAATACAGTAGATAAACCTATTTGAAATGAACACAACTGTAATTATACAATAAAGTATGCTTTTGGATTAAAAGGTCAGTACAATACATTTAGGCATGTATATACTTGACACACAATACATTTAGGCATGTATACACTTCACTTTCCCTAATGTTATATTAAATAAGGTAAAATACTCAAGTTGGATAAAATACCATGTTATAAAGCTGCTCACTGGGACAGAAATCAAGGCTGGCAAACGTTTCTTCTTCTTTTATGATGCAGTATTGTGAGAAATGTATCCGATAGCCTACTTGATTGGCTCTTCAAAAACGTAAATCAAATTCCAAATCATCTCACTGAGTCGGAAAAGTGCAACACATTGTAGGGGTCAAATTTGAAATGTTTGATCCAGGTCCATTTTGGATTCAATCAAAGGCTGAATGTGTCGACGAGGTGAGTAGATAGCGAGGGTGGCGTACTCACACATTCTATATGAGTAAAACCCTCAGACTTCCCCTTTTGACTTCAGAACTCTCCAGGACTCAGTGCTTCTGCTGGTGAGGCTAAGAGCATACAATGCCTTACAAAAACCAGCCCTTGGTTCAAAACAGAAAGAAAGGCAATTAGCTGACCGCTCTGGGAAGCTACTATATCAACACACTGTTGAGACACACAGGTATTGATTCAGGAGGGAGGCCCATGTTTATGTAGAAAGGAGCAGCAGAACATGATGATGGTGGCAGAATGTGTACAGACAGACATGCTGTAAGCCATGGGTATCATGATTGGAATTAGGACCCTAACCTTAATCACAGCAAACCAAGAGATTAGCTTATAGCCTATGTAGATTGTTAGTCAGAGGCAACAAAGACCACATTGTGCTCACTCACGCGTATAGATGGACTCATTCACATACCACTCAATCTCACATCGGCCTACACACAAAACCACAGACTTGATAAGGCTCAGGTTCTGGTTTGCCAAACCGATTTATCATCATCATCATTTACAAGTCTATGCTATGAGTTGGTCTATTAGCTAACAGACATTCCCTGATCATGTCAAAGAACTACCCAGGCTGAACCTGAACCATACAGCAACCATACCATTCCCTCCGGGGTTGCTCAAGACAGGCTGACCCTACCTGACCAGAAATACATAGCTACATTTCAAGGCCACAGCAGAGTGTGTAGCTTGACTCCAGGTCTGTATGTACAATACCGTCAAAAGGCCTTTCCAAGAAGAGGGGTTAGTGGTCCTTGCTATCCGGGATACCTGGCGGCAGGTAGCCTAGCAGTTAGAGCGTTGGGCCAGTAACCGAAAGGTTACTGGTTTAAATACCCGAGCCGACAAGGTGAAAAACCTGTTGATGTGCCCTTGAGCAAGGCACAATTTCTCTGGATTTTTCCTATCAAGAGGATTAAATGCATAGAAATAGAATTAATAGAGCGGATGAGTCATTGACTTGAATGGGGACTCCCATTCTATTTCTATGCATTTAATCTCTGACAGCCGAATCCGGATGGGCACTGGAGTGGTTATTGACAGTAATGCACAATATAGATGATTTTTAAAAAGGTGCTCTCTTGTTGTTTGAAAACCCTAATTTGCTCCAGGGGCGCCGTACTACTATGGCTGGCCCTGTAGGTAGGCCGTCATTGACTAACTGACTTGCCTAGTTAAATAGAGGTAAAATAAAAAAAATACAAATTCTTGGGACGTCCTTACCAACTGAAGTTTGAAATGTAAACTGGTTAAGGTTAGGTAAGGGTTATGGTTAAAGTTAGGGTAGGGGTTAAGGTTAGGGTAGGGACATTCCAAGGATTCTGGATAGCCCTATCCGTTAATTATTTACCGACTCATTTGCATAACTCCATTTTGTAAATCTAAATCTGTTGTGCATGACTAATGTGGTCTTACATTTACAATAGGGGCTTTGCCGTTTTAGGCTCCAGGCGCTTAAGAGGCTCATGCGAGCAGCTTTGTGACACGTAGGTCTGTGTATCACATCCAGCCGTGATTGGGAGTCCCATAGGGCCGAGTCCCATAGGGCGGCGCACAATTGGCCCAGCATCGTCAAGGTAAATAGGCCGTCATTGTAAATAAGAATCCGTTCTTAACTGACTTGCCTAGTTAAATTTAAAAAAATATCTGCGCGTATGTGTGTTAATATAATAAATTTAGATCCCAACAGGGATCTTGATCCAGGAGGGGATTGAATGTCTCTGCTGTTATCATGAAGCTTGTTCTTGACATCTAGCCACTTAGCTAGCAAGTTTGCAAACCAAATGCATAGCTGGAGCCGTATATAATGTATTTGACATCTTAGATTTCTTATATAGTTATACTCATAGTTATAAGCAATGGCGTAGCACGCACCCCCGCAGAGCGGTGTCCCTCAATTACTTTTTTGTTTTGTTTTTTGTTTTTTTAATCAAAACCGTCAGTATTTCTAAATTCCCACAGTATATAGGTACATCACCCAAGCCTACTTAAAGGCTCAACAGAAGTCTGCTTCGACACAGCAGTCACAGCATAGCCATAGCGCCCCATTGTCTGACAAAGTAGAGACAACAGGAATCAGGATACACAGCTAGCGCAGCTACACCCAGAGCGCTACAGCCAGAGCGCTACAGCCAGAGCGCTACAGCCAGAGCGCTACACCCAGAGCGCTACAGCCAGAGCGCTACACGCAGAGGCACAGATGGCCACATTAATTAACACCCAACATTGACATTACACTAAAGAATATGAAACAGGCAGATCTACTCATACAGGCTAGTCTTCATATGACAGAAATGTAAATGACAGTAGCGTATAGCATAGGCTACAATGTGTGTTTGTTTTGCTTGTCACACAAAGTAGAGGCTAAATAGATGGCGCTGTGGATGAACAGTGAAGTCCCATACGGGAAGAGGGAGAGAGGAGAATGTTTGCAGCATATGCCAGTAATGATGCACTGACCGTTGCTAGGGTACAGCAGCCTGACGACAGCAGAGAGCACTAGATGGTGTCTGTGTGGAGGTGTGTTAAGCCTAGAGCTGCAGGTTGTCTCTGTAATGGGCCCTGGTTGCACGGGGTCCGGCCAGAGACAAAACCATTAGTGTCAACACAAAAGAAAGAAAGTATTCCCTGCGCTGTATTCTGGGAACTGCTTTAAACACTGCTGTGAAGTCAGGTAAGCCGAACGACGCACGCTGAAAAAAGCGGTCTCTACCGCAGCTAGGAAGAGCTTCTTTGACGGCAGACATGACACATTCTCAATAGCCTGATATGAGGGGCCATGGGTTGAGGGAGGGAGACATTGAGTGAGACCCAGAGAGTGGGACTGCGATATATGGGTACAGTCAGTCAGTCAGTCGACAGGAAGGATTAAGCTGCAGCTGGAGACATGGGAAGTCACCTTGACCGAGACAATGAGGAGGAGCTTAACAGCTGCCAAATCAGGGCATTAGCGCCTCAAGCATTCACAGCTCTCTCCACAGAGGACCCCGATTACATACTGTAATCTCATACTAAACGTTGAGAAATTAAAGGGTATGGGAGTAAAACGGCACATCAAAGTGAGAAGGAAATCGACTGAACTTCTAACATCTTATTTGACTGCCGAGTGTGGACAGGGTGTTTAATGGTAATTAGTTAATGATGAAGAGAAAAAGTGTCTGCTGTTTCTAAGAGAGACCCATGCAGGGTTAAACCGGCAGTAATCAATTTTAGCTCACTGCAAATACTAACTATATTCATTCTACTGTTAATGAGTAATAGCAGCAGCCATCATCAGATTTCATCGCCGGCTACCTTAGAAACAGGACAACAGACTATCTTGTACTACTTCCAAAAATCTAATGGATAAGTAAGACTATTCAAGCCAGAGTAGGAGATTATATGCAGCCACAGCATGAATATATAATGTGTTTGTACGTGTTGTTGTCTTCCTTGCTGTACCTACATTTAGAGAAGAGGACAGAAAATACCAGAGTTGATAAATAAATTAAGGGGGGGGGTGGGCTTTGTACCTTTTTGGGTTTTACAGCGACCTCGGAGCTTAAGCTTGACTCCAACTCCTTGCCCTCTGATTCACCCTCCTTGCTCTCATTGTCGTCCTCGCTGACGATTGGTCCGTTCTCACAGATGGGTGTTTGGAAGTCATCGTCAGGAAGGGGAGGATAGCTGTATTTGAAGGGGTCCTGGAATGAAGTCAGAGATAGTACTAAGTCAACCATCCGAAGTAATGTGATAATGGCCAAATATTGATTAGTCACAAATTAGTCATATTTTCTCATGAAAGAAAGTGAGCGAAGGAATAGAGGCAAAACCTGTAAAATGTTGACTTTTGAAAAAGGGAATTTATCAGATGATAACATCTGCTAAATATGTGTATGTGGCCAATCAAATTTGATTTGATTTTAAATGTATGCAGCCAGGTAGATAGATGGATAGCGTCACTGCCATCTTCAGTGAGTTGAATACTGCAGGTACATACCGTTCCACCCATGTGAAGAGGCAGGTACTCGGGGTCAATAAATGTCTGGATCTCGTTTTTGGATGCAAACTTGAGCTTGCTGATGGCTTCTGGACCCAACCATGTCTTCACAATCTTCCATGCAGCTGGAAAAAAAAAACGCATATGTCCCAACTACGATGTCCAAACTACATTGATTAGATTATGATAAAGACTGGTTCCTTAAGGGCACTAACATTTCTACAGCAAATCTTTTTAATAACTACATGACTCACCATTCATGATCCATGGCATGTCAACAATTATCATTTTGGCTGAAATGACAAGACAACTGAGGGGTGAAAAGTAATAAACAAGCTTGTAGCATTAGCCATAGGATGCCATGTAAAAAATGCTTATCAATTTATTAAAACTAATTTCACACTATGTGTGTCAATGATACTAGTAATTATGTAGGCCATCTGTGTCATACAAAGTTGATCGATCAACCTGTGAATGAAATCCATATTGTTACACTTTTTATATACTTACATAGAAACTTTGGATAATACACTTTGAAGCAATTAATTATATACTTCACAAAATCCATGTCCTGAAAAAGAAAAAAGTAAATTAATACGACTCAGAAAGTACAGTACTATACAGCCTCAAAGCAGGCTTTGACTAGCAAAGACGTTTTATGGGCATTCAATAGGGAAATTGTTTGCTCAGCCTAATATATTTACTGCCTCAAGCTGTGCAATGACCCAATTCACCACCATTGAAACTTTGTCACAAGTTCTACTGAACAGAGCTGCAGTCAATCCATTTCATACTTTCAAACACCTTCCCTCAATACAATCATATGAAATATAATTCAGGTATCCCATGAAACACCACAACTAAGGCAAAGGCTAGTCTACTTGTGTTGCACTGATTGTATTAATCACAGTATTTGCTGACACGTTGCAGTTTGGTTGTTTACTGTATGATTGAGGAACCTTGATCTTGATTAAAAGGTTATATAAACTCACTCTCCATATCAAGCCTTGGCTGCGATAACTATGGACAGCTTTGAAACTCAAAGGTTTCCTTTTTGTGTGTGCAAATGTGTTCCATAAACAAACCAATGCTATCTGAGGCCTCTGAAACAAGGACAAAGGTTGAATTAATACAAACACACAAGACTACCGGTATCTACAACTCTCCACAGTCAGTTGAATGGATTACAGCTACCTTTAAAAGCCTCCTTCATGAGAATTCACTCAGTCATGTTTGCATTACCATATTGGGCCTAGTATAGTCAGACAACACTATCAATCTTATCATAACCTTAGGAACCTCATTTTCATGCACTAGACTCCCTAAGAAAGTTAATGAGATAACACTGGCTAGGCCTGTTCCAGCCCACACAGTGGGCTATTTCATCAAACTTCATTAAGACTTCTTCCCAAATTTCATATTTGGGTTTTGTGAAGTTATTTATTCTCTCTCTGGCTCGTGTGTGTGTGTCTTTAATTGGGGCATTTCTCCAGGAGAGAGTTCTGCCTGTGAAGCGAGCTGGTTGACTGAGAGGAGAGTGCCTGAAGGGAGGCTCCGACAGAGACAAAGTCAGTCTATGGATTAGGCAGTCAGTCGACTTGGATTGACCAAATGGATTTAAAGGTCACATTAATCTCCAACATGCTAAGCATTGAAGAGCATCAATCCCTCCAAGTCCCCGGCTCAAACAGCAAGCAAAATTAGGATGCTCACCGGGGCTTCAATGACTCTCATAACCACGCACAGAGTTAGGCCACATCTTTTTTTTTTTAAAGGGGGCAAACGTTTAATTACAAGGACAAACATTAACCAAAATAAAGCCCCCTTTTAACCTATGTAGAGTGGATCAACAGTGACATTGGTTGAAACCAGAGCTATTGACGTACTGAAGCCATGGATGAAATTACAGTGATTCTTCAAACACTATCAAATAATAAGGGCAGGTGACAAATACAAGAACAGACTATAATGTTAATCAAACAGGTAAGTGTCCACTTACGATATTGCTGATCCCTGAATCGGCCATGTCGAACACAACAGTGAGTGGCATCCCTGGCTCTCTCTTAGCATAGCGCTCCAGCCAGAAGGCAACATACTTCTTCTTGTCCATGATGGTCTTTGCGTCCTTGGTATGGAGCTTGACTTTGAACCAGACTGAAAACACAGACAAAAGTATTGCATTCAATAATCTCAACATATGTGGTAAACATAGAACAAATGGCTGAACATTTTCTGTTTCCTTTGGTAAGGGGTATCAATATTGTGTCAGTGAGCAAATATTAGAGAGAAATCAATTATACATATGGTACCGTATAGCATAATGAATCAACATACAGAGCTTGTTGCCTTCCTTGTCGTAGCCGTGGAGGAAGACAGCCCCTGTCTCAAACATCCACTTTGGAATGCTGCTCTCAGTGAGGTCTGAAATAAGACAAAACTTTCTCAGCCAAAAATCAAATAGAGCATTCAACTATTGGAATTATTGGCCAAAATAGTTATCATTAAAAACAAAGCATTCCTAACTCCTCTCCTCCATCCAAGACAGATAAAACTTACAATAACTCATATCAGAAGTTGTAAATCCAATTTCTGCATGACACCGATTTAACAAACTGACTGTTGTCTGGCTTAAAACCCTGTAATTGCATGCGTAAAATGCAACAATTTATAAGTGAAACGTTTAGAAGATTTGTCTCCGGGCTGTACGGATGGACTATGAAGCCTTTCTCTAAGAGAAGGCCAAGAACCTATCCCACATTGGCACACAAAGACAGCTACTAATGAATCGTCACAGTGTGGTGATACTGATAGACCTACATAAAAATACTCTTTATAACTTGCCTGTATATGAATATAGTTAGGACACTACTTTGGCAGGGTGTGAGCATGTGTGCTGTTCCTGTTTTCTACACTCAACCTTAAAAAGGAGAAGTTTACTTTTTACAACCAAATCTCTATTTGATGCAAATGTTATAGAAGGGTCCAGATTTGTGATTTAACTTGGTTTTGAGAAACCTACCCCACTTGCGAAACACTTCCTAATTTCGCGTTCTGCAGTATGAGGGCCGCAGATAAACATGAACATGGTTCGATCCTGGGCTATATCACAACTGGACGTGATGATCGGGATTCCCATAGTGAAAGCGCAATTGGCCCAGCGTCGTCTGGGTTAGGGGAGGATTTGGCCAGGCTAGGGCGTCATTGTAAATAAGAATTTGTTCTTAACTGACTTGCCTAGTTAAATAAAAAAAATATATTAAAAAATGTAGTGTCATTACGAACATTTATATGCAACGTTAAATTCCATTTTGTTGGGACTCAATCCCACCATGTCTAACGAACAGATAATTTGTCAGCATATATAAAATTGTACCGAAACTTCCATCACAAATGTTGTCATTTTTATTATACGGTATGACTTTACTAACATAAAAACTGTGGATGTTACTGTTATAACTGTTATTGACAGTGCCACTACTTTCACCTTCTTCCATCCCTAAAATAAGGACACCTGCCATGCAGTTCTACGAGAGGTTAAAAATGTGCCCAGTCTCCTCACCATTCAAACCAAACTCTTTCCTCCACAGGAAACTGTCGTCAATCATTTTCAAGGCATCGTCCACAGAGTATTGTCGCCATGTCAGGTATGCCTCCACCAGAGCGTCATCCTTCTGTAGCCTGTCCACATCTCTGGAGTCATATTTGTCAGATTCTGTGAGGGATAGAGAAGTAAACAACTTACATTACCCATATATAAACTGAATTCCTACTCCAACAACACACCTATGAGTTGTTTTGCTTCTAACCTTTTATCACAAGACCCTACCATAAAGTCAAGACAGCAGTTAGCTTACTGTATGCTAAACAAGGGTGCCTAGCTACTCCAGCTACCTAATTTACTAAAAGTAGCTGTTTAGGAAACAAGTGTTCTTTCAAAGAGGGATTGGTCTTTCAAGAAGGCTTATCAGGGGACTGAAAGGCATAGTATGGCAGTCTAGAATTCAAGTAGGCTTCTCAAAATAACAAGCTTTTCTATTACAAAATAATTGTCAAAAAATCATGGTGTGAACACAGGTATGTCACTGCCAGTTGCCAAACCAATATTAATTCATCAACTAACTAATTAATTTATCAGAACAATCTGTCTGACAACTGAATAGCTATGATGATGATAATAATTATTGTTTACAAGTGGCACAGGCTACTATTTCAAAAGTATGATATGTTGTCAGTCAAATAGGTAGCTAGCTAACGTTAGCGGGCTAAGTAAACTAGATTGATGGACTGAAACCGAACAGCCCATAGCTTTCTGTCTTTTAGCTAGCTAGTTAGCGAATGACGTTAGCTGTTACAGTAGCTAGATTATGGTGTGTTGTTGTGACAAATGTTATTTTGCTAGCTAGCTAACTAGCCTGTTAGCATGCACTTACCTTGGACGTACTCATTCTTGAACTTCTGTTTTGTCTCCTCAATTTTCTTCTCAATGTCCTGTTGTAAGATAAAGAAGTTAGCCATGTGTAACGTTAATGAATATTTTCATATCAAATAACCAAGCAAAATAGATGTATTATTGCTAAAATAAGTTGCGAGCTACCTGCTCTGATTCGAGCTGCCCAATTTCCGCCATGTTCAAGTGACTCTGTTCAAGTGACTATGCTGGTTAGCGTGGCTACATGGAAGTTGATAGATGAATCAGAACTAGCCAATGATATACAGTATATGTTGCCCGTTGTATTTCCATTCAGGCTCTTGGCTAGATCATCAAATATATACATAAACACAAGACATCTCAGTTCAATTTATCCAAATGTAAAGAACATTGCATGGACTAATGCAATCTTCATCAACCTAAGCATTGATGACAAAGCAACAAAAAAAAGTTTATACTTGTTGCTTTCAAGACAACAGGGAATTCTGAAAAAAACGAGGCCAAAGCATGACGTCAGTGATCTTCAGGTCGCAAAGGCGGAGCTCTAGAAAGATGTCAGATTCTGAGTTGAATAAGCGTTCAAGTCGGAGTTTTCCGAGTTACCAGTTGTTTTGAATGCGACAACTGTACACGTTGTTGGAGACAAGACTGGCTATCCCACAATGCAAAGTGTCTTATAGCATTTGCCGGATGAGCGGCAAATGCTGAACAAAAGTAGTTGCAGAGGATTGAACCTTATATAACAGTATATATAACAACATCAACTAATATTAACCATTTAGGTAGTTGGCCATAAAACACTCCACCAATCTTCTACCCAGGCGACATGAATCGAGGGCACATTGATTGAGTCTTCTGGCGCATCGTTGTTTTGACATGAGCAGTGAATGTTTGAAAGCTAGCTACTAACTAAGTATTTCACAACCTTTTCCCCATAACTGCAGGTAAGTATCACCGGTTCATCTTTCATCACTGTATCGTGAAATCACGTAACTAGATAACGTTAGTTAACTACGTGTTTGTTCGGTGCACTTTTGGGGTTTAGTTCAAGTAAGTTAGCTAACTACAGTAACTGGCTAACTACAGTACACCATCTGAGCATTTCAGCCAGCTGATTAAGCTAGTTCGTTAGATAAGTTAAACTCAACTAGAGTCGTGTGCATATACTTTTCAGGTGAACCAGAGGGGACACAGATGACACCTGCTGAACTCTTCCTGCTACTTTGGACAAAAGTACCACAATGACACAAGACCGTCCCAGCCAACACACCAAGCTTCTCTCCTTCCATGGTGATATTCTCACATTTCAGTGCAAACGGTCCAATCCCAGAGATGGTGAAAGTCGAAGAGGATCAGAACTGGCTTTTAGCAGACTGATATTTCAACGGGATGGCTGCACTTTCTCAAAGGGGAATGGTGGTATGGCTGTCATCAACAGAAAGAGTTCATCTGATGTTGATATAGTGGCATGCACCTTTGCCCTACATGTGAAAAACAGAGTCACTTCGCCATGCATTTTACTGATACAGTGCAAAAAGGGAGATGTTTTCAAGTACAGCCTTTTCACTCTGAGCAGCTCAAATAGATTAGAGGCACATATGGAGTTTAAACTGCCATACCGAATGAAAGAAAATGTTACTATCTTACAGGGCCCTACTGTATTATGGAGCCATGAATGTATTGTCTTTTACACATCCCTGCAGGCAGGTGAAGTTAGACAAATACCTATCACGCTCTCTCTGAACTTTATTGGTGAGTTTCCCCTCAACAAAAGGAAAATTGTCATACTAGGTTCACAAACACAATCAAAAGAATGCTTGAAAGATCAGTTGGACGCTCCAGGCGGGAGCAAAACTCTGGGGTATTTTGTAGAGGACGGACAAGTATTTAATGCAGCTCTGATCTTACCTCATGCCTATAGTTCCATCACACAGTGTGTATTTGTGATCTCGGCTGAAGATGTGAACAGTGTGTTGAAATCAACTGTCGTGGCAGCGACAAGTAAAAAGCAGTTGGTGTATTTTGAGAATGGCATTCCCAGAGAGGTATGTCTGCTTCCCTTTGAAGAACCTCAACACATTCAGATGGTCAACACTGGACTGAATGGATGTCTGTTTGCCATCTCATTCAACCATGGACATGTCTGTGCAGTATGGAAAGATACTTTTAAGGTATTGTTATGCTATTTTGGGTGAGCTATCATGCTTACTGTATAATTCTCATGGCCCTGCTCTGTCTCCCACAGGTAGCATCATGCTGGTCAGGTGTGAGCTCCCTACATGTGGATGACTTTTTGGGCTGTGGAACAGATCAGATGCTGCTGGTCTTTGGAAGCCAGAGTCCTCCTGTGGGTCCAGTGGATCTTTTCCTCATCACAGATCTCTGCGGGACAACCTATTCTGTGAGACACTACTATTTTGTTTTTCTTTACCAGTTTTACCAGACTGCACTTATACCCTTAAATGTTGTATGTAACAAGGTTCATATCAGGTGTTTTGTTAACCAAATGCCTGAAGTTACAGTTCTGATCTTTAAAGATTGTTTTATGTTTCAGCATGGACAGGAGAGCAGTGAAGGACAGCAGGCATCTGACACAGCTCAGGAGAACTACCTCCTAACTGTCAAAGCTCTACAGTCAAGACTACAGGTATATTATTACATTCAGGAGAATACAAAAAAATGGCGCCAACAGAGAGGTCTGCCTTGTGACTAGCTCTTAGGAAACTTGCAGTATTGTTTTTTTTATGTATTATTTCTTACATTATTAGCCCAGAAAATGTTTTGTGTTATTACAACAAGCATTTCATTACACCCGCAATAACATCTGCTGAACACGTGTATGTGAGCAATAAACATTTATTTGGTACATCACAGCTGTTATTCTGTAGTTGTGCATTTGCGTGCTAATGAGAATAATGCTCCAATTATCAAACAGTTGTTTGGAGTGTATTGTCCAGATGCATCAATATTTCAGTTTATTCAACATGTTGCTATTTTCCCCTATTTTGTGTTTCTATAGAGTGGCCTGACCTTGCTCCAGGATCTTCAGAGAGATGTGAGGGTGAAGGAGAGGGTTCTACGCCAGTCAGTCCAAGCCCTCACAGACGTGGTATCAGGCAGAGAACACATTCTCACCCAAACAGAGCAGGTGATTGTCAATAGCCCAGTCATGCTTATCTTTCTTACATGACAATTCAATGTATGCCATATGTAAGTAACTTATCATATTGGTGTTGATGGTAGTCTTTGATCCTCTAACAGGAAGGCCTTGTTTCTCTTTGGGATGACGAGCCAGAGGACGAGGCCACACATGAGAAGATGCAGGTTATGCCAGTGGTGCCACCACCTCTAGTGGACAAGCTTTGGCACCGTGTCATTGAAGACCGCTTGATTGTGGGCGTGATATTAACCACAGAGAGTGCCATGTAAATATACTTCTCTCTCTCTATCAGTTGATATTTTCACTCTCAAGTGAGCTCGTTTCAGAGCCCTATGAACATTGCATCTTATTTTCCTCAGATTCGCGTCATTAAACATCAATTGTTAGTAGTGAATTTTGGCACTTCTAATTTTCTTTATCTTAATTTTATGGAGCTGAGGGCATGTCTATGGTAATGATAGCGGCAGTGTTAATGTAATGACACTATGTGTTAATGGGGTTCAGTCAACGATGGTTCCTGCTGTTAGATCCCACAGTGTCTAACCAGATTTCTTTATCTACCAACAAGAGCAACTCCCCAAACCAAAAGACAGATAAAAAACAGCCACAATATTTATCTTTAAAACCACTCACTTAAATCACACCCGAAAGAGAATGTTTTCCCTCCGGACTTTTTTCTCACTAGCTAGGTTTCCATCCAATTGGTGACAGATGTTCATGCAAATATACTAAAATCTGCATATGCGCATAACAATTTGCACATTTTCCCATCAGAGATGTGGTTTCATCCAATTGACTTTTTGCGGATAAAAGGCAGTAATAACGTAGTGCACAAATAACTTTTGCAGTTAAATTCCCATGTACCAAATTTATTTTTTAAAAATGGGTTTCCATCACATTTTCAAATCTACTGATGGTTTTATCACACAAAATGTTGCATTTTCAGATAGCCAATGTTCCCACTGAATTATTCTAATCAAAGGAGATTGAGATTTCTTCAAAACAATTTAACTTTATTATTTAATTGCTGCAGTAATGGAGTTGGTCAGTAACGACCCGGAGGTAGTCCCTGAGAACTCGACGAGCAGAACTGAGCCACCGGCATTTTGTAGTTAAGACACATCCTCCTGAATACATGACAAACAACAGGTGTGTGGAATGGGTCAAAAGGTTAGGATTTGTATGAAAGGAATAAATAATTCACAGCAGACAGTATCTGCTGTGAAGATTGTTCTAATTGTATGGAAACCAGGGTTTGGCCTCCAAGACAAGGTTCTTTTTATCAGCTATTCATAACAGATCTCGTCCCTTGTAACACAGACACCAATTCAGTCTATGAAATGCAGGCTCGGTCAAACCGGAGACATCTCCCTCACATACACCACTAATCATAGAATGGAATGTGGCTGTTGGCTTTATCACTTAGCCATCACTTAATCAGGCACCAGCCCAAGCTTCAGAGGCTCACATGAGTTCACACCGACACAGACGAGAGTTCTAAGAACCCTATTCTATTGCATAAAACAACCATTCGATGCATAAAACATATCGGAATTTTCTACCATACCACTCTGGCCTTGGCACGTACGCTCTAGCAACAGCTTGCCGATACAGTGCAGGTATAGCCTACATCAGTGGTCCATTATTGTACCACCAACTGAATTTTGCTCTGCTAGGAGTACCTCGGAAGTACCCCCTCGTGCATTTGACCAGTAGGTCTCGAGTCTTCTCACGTACCCCTTGTGGATAGGCCAAGTGCTCGCAGTGGTCCTAGTACCCCTGGTTGGGAACCACTGGCCTACATAAGATTATTATGGACAAAAAGAGCGCACATTTTATTTTTGTCAAACGACAGCCAAACATCGCTCATAATGTCACCAGAATAAGACCCTGAATATTTATTGGAAAGGAGCATCAAGCTCATCACTGTGCACTTTCACCACCCTATGAACTTCATCATTGATTTAATCTGTAGCCTAATAAACTGCATTCTTTCCCGAGTTGTAGTGAGAGGACCACACAACATATCGTCGCGTGACTCCAAGTTTACTTCGTTATGATGGTTATTGTATCAATATATCTGCATAAAGGCGTTTCCACCGCCATTTCTTGCATAATTAATTGTACCGACACAAAAAGATTCCACCATGTCTAGCCTATTTTGATTTGTCAGCATTTTAAAAGTTTACCAACAAATTTGCTGTATCCATCTGACATGTACTTTAATCGCATAAAAAAGTTGGATGGAAACCTGGTTAATATCACAGAAAAGTTATACAACTTTGATTATGATTGCATTGATGAGGACATATAGCAAACAAACGTAACATCAAATGCTGTTTACGCTTGTGAATTGCACTCAAAGCAAGACACTGAAGGGGAAGTCAATACATACTTACCTTCCACGTAGCTGCCTAGCCTCGGCCTCCTAGAAGGGCTACTGTTAGGTACCAGTCTTTCTCTCGGGCGATGACTCTCCAGACTTTGAGAAGCTACTCTACAGCAGCCACATGCCTGTCTGGTCACCATGGCAACACACTCTCCAATAGCCCTCTGAGCGGTTTCTGTGGGAGCGCAGAGCAATCGAGAGTCCAAGTTGTGCCACCTGTTCTGTTTTAACTTGGGCGCATGTCTTGACGATAGAGAACATCATCCTTATGGTGGAATTGCTTAGGGGCCCTCAGTGCTGCTGCTGTGGGTTAACATGGCACTGGTACAGCTCAAGGAGTGCATTGGCTCTCCAGACAGTTTGTTCTTTCACGTGTCCTTTTGGTCATTCATTTACTCACTCAATGCTAAAGGTAATTGATTGCCTGTGCGGTAGCCTACTGTGTCCAAGTGATTGTTACTGACGTGTTATACACTGAACAAAAATTTTAACGCAACATGTAATGTGTTGGTCCCATGTTTCATGAGCTGAAATTAAATTTCCCAGAAACTTTCCATACGCACAAAAAGCTTTATTTCTCAAAAATGTGTTTACACCCCTGTTATTGAGCATTTGTCCTTTGCCAAGATAATCCATCCACCTGTCAGGTGTGGCGTATCTAGAAGCTGATTTAACAGCATCATCATTGCACAGGTGCACCTTGTGCTTGGGACAATAAAAGGCCACTCTAAAATGTGCAGTTTTGTCACAACACAATACCACAGAGTTTTGAGGGAGCATGCAATTGTCATGCTGACTGCAGGAATGTCCACCCGAGCTGTTGCCAGATAATTTAACGTTAATTTCTCTACAATAAGCCGTCTCCAACATTGTTTTAGAGATTTTGGCAGTATGTCCAACCGGCCTCAACTGCAGATTATGTGTATGGCATCGTGTGCAAGCGGTTTGCTGATGTCATCATTAAACAGAGTGCCCCACGCTGGTATGGACAGGCATAAGCTACAGACAACAAACACAATTTCATTTTATCAATGGCCATTTTTATGCACAGAAATACCATGACAAGATCCTGAGGCTCATTGTGAGGCCCATTTCTTTTAAGGTATCTGTGACCAACCGATGCATATCTGTATTCCCAATCATGTGAAATCAATAGATTAGGGCCTAATGAATTTATTTAAATGTACTGATTTCCTCATTAACTGTAATTTAGCAAAATATTTGAAATTGTTTCAGCTCAGCGGAGAGTGTTACTTTATCCATCCTGAGAGAGGGAGGCCAGAGCCGGACGCCTGCGGTCATCCAGACCCACAGCCAAGTGTCCTGGTTCCCCACACCCAGCGCCTCCACACCCAGACCCCTGTCTCCCTGCTCTCACCCAGAGCCAGCGGCTAAGAGGAGCAGGAGGGACGGTGCCAGTGGAGCCTGTGACACACACAGACTGGCAGTGACCGCTGTGACTGACCTCACCCCTCTACTGACATCTGGCAATGTCAAATGCCCCATTATGCTCCATTACGTCCACAGAAAGGGATCTTCGGCCTCCGTAACCGCCCCAGGACCAACAGTGGTCCAGTGCGGTCAAGTCCAAGTTGATATCCAGGTCAAACACCACCTCCAGCTGATGACCAATAGTCAACTTACAACAGGTAAAACTGGGACCCTTCATATCAGTGGATGGTCAATAAGTAAGAGCTCTGTAACTCCCTGTATGATAATTGATAGTCTTCAGTTTAGTTTGTATGTAGTTACATACAATATGTGGACATCTTCACATATATTTTCTTAACAGTACAATAGTGTTGCTTACTCATTGAATATATGGGCTATACAGTTAAATGTAAAGTTCCCATATTTGGGGACACAATTTACATTTAATTTTATTCAATTCAGTCTGGTATGAGAACGGTAACACCTATCTGCGAAAGCAGGGTATCTGTGGAAAGCTAAGTATCTTGGCTATCAGTGACTTCAAATATTAGGTGTGACTTACTACCATATATGGGCATACACATTTATAAGGGCAGGCCGAGCAGCTGACCTCATTTCATGATTGCTGCTACCTACTTTCCGGTTAGCGTTGTGAAGCATAAACACGGAATACGTTGATACACACCGAAAGCCAGGACTCCACAGATCATGAGGAAATCTGATTTGTCTGCCTGTGACCTACCGTTATTGATCACCAGCCCAGTCAAAATGTTTATTTTACACGTTTTCACCAAACAACAAACCTCTTACAAGGTCAGCTTCGATTTGGTCTGTGAGCTATAGACAAAGTCCCCACTCCTCTTCAACCAGCCCTACTGCAGGCCCTAGCACCACTACCCTCTCTGCAAGTTAATCAGGAGGTGCGGTGGCAGGGAGGAGATCTAGGCCTCAACAGAGAAGAGGCAGTGGAAGTAGCACAACAAGGGAGATAACTCAGGACAGGTGGCATACGGTCCTTGAAGATGATGAGGAGCCAGAACAATTTAGTTTTAAACCCAAACCACCTGAAGGCCCACAGTTGGTTAGTGATGAAACGTACACATATACATTTCGTTGGTGATTTACATAGGACTGGTAAAGGTATCAAGACTAGTTGACAACTAGAGCAAGTCCCCACTATCTGTTTGAGTTCCCCACCTCCGTCATGAGTGAAAAACGATTCTTGGCCATCATCCGTACTCTTCACGAGTGACCCACAAAAGGGATCAACCTATCTGATGCTCTGATAGGCTACTACCAGGTCCTCCACAAGACCAGGAAGTGGTATAAGACTTTTTTTTTAACGCTGTGTAGACATTGCTACAGTAAATGCTTTCATTCTCCACAAGCAAATGGCCAAAGCAAAAGGTCAAACCCCTCTCTCCCAGTTGGCCTTCTGAGAGTAGCTGGTGTTGGAAATGGCTGAATTGGAGGCATAAAGCAATCTCACAACCATCACAAGACCCCACCCCCCCACTCAAGGTGAGCGCCACTATCCAACACGCAGGCCAAAAGACAAAAGGAAGAACTGCAAGCACAACACACAAAAACACGGGGGAAATAAAAGGCCGAAATGCCATTTCGCTTTTTGCTTCAGACTATCGCGACAAGCACAAGCTATGGCGCAAATTAAATCTAATCTACACCTCGGATGTAAAAGGAACACTAATGCCGTTTTGTAAATGGTTTAGCTTATTTATATTTTGGCAAAATTTTTAGTGAAGGACATGTGTAACCGTGTATGTACAGTGGGGAGAACAAGTATTTGATACACTGCCGATTTTGCAGGTTTTCCTACTTACAAAGCGTGTAGAGGTCTGTAATTTCTATCATAGGTACACTTCAACTGTGAGACGGAATCTAAAACAAAAATCCAGAAAATCACATTGTATGATTTTTAAATAATTAATTTGCATTTTTTTGCATGACATAAGTATTTGATCACCTACCAACCAGTAAGAATTCCGGCTCTCACAGACCTGTTAGTTTTTCTTTAAGAAGCCCTCCTGTTCTCCACTCATAACCTGTATTAACTGCACCTGTTTGAACTCGTTACCTGTATAAAAGACACCTGTCCACACACTCAATCAAACAGACTGCAACCTCTCCACAATGGCCAAGACCAGAGAGCTGTGTAAGGACATCAGGGATAAAATTGTAGACCTGCACAAGGCTGAGATGGGCTACAGGACAATAGGCAAGCAGCTTGGTGAGAAGGCAACAACTGTTGGCGCAATTATTAGAAAATGGAAGAAGTTCAAGATGACGGTCAATCTCCCTCGGTCTGGGACACCACGCAAGATCTCACCTCGTGGGGCATCAATGATCATGAGGAAGGTGAGGAATCAGCCCAGAACTACACGGCAGGACCTGGTCAATGACCTGAAGAGAGCTGGGACCACAGTCTCAAAGAAAACCATTAGTAACACATTACGCCGTCATGGATTAAAATCCTGCAGCGCACGCAAGGTCCCCCTGCCCAAACCAGCGCATGTCCAGGCCCGTCTGAAGTTTGCCAATGACCATCTGGATGATCCAGAGGAGGAATGGGAGAAGGTCATGTGGTCTGATGAGACAAAAATAGAGCTTTTTGGTCTAAACTCCACTCGCCGTGTTTGGAGGAAGAAGAAGGATGAGTACAACCCCAAGAACACCATCCCAACCGTGAAGCATGGAGGTGGAAACATCATTCTTTGGGGATGCTTTTCTGCAAAGGGGACAGGATGACTGCACCGTATTGAGGGGAGGATGGATGGGGCCATGTATCGCGAGATCTTGGCCAACAACCTCCTTCCCTCAGTAAGAGCATTGAAGATGGGTCGTGGCTGGGTCTTCCAGCATGACAACGACCCGAAACACACAGCCAGGGCAACTAAGGAGTGGCTCCGTAAGAAGCATCTCAAGGTCCTGGAGTGGCCTAGCCAGTCTCCAGACCTGAACCCAATAGAAAATCTTTGGAGGGAGCTGAAAGTCCGTATTGCCCAGCGACAGCCCCGAAACCTGAAGGATCTGGAGAAGGTCTGTATGGAGGAGTGGGCCAAAATCCCTGCTGCAGTGTGTGCAAACCTGGTCAAGAACTACAGGAAACGTATGATCTCTGTAATTGCAAACAAAGATTTCTGTACCAAATTTTAGGTTCTGCTTTTCTGATGTATCAAATACTTATGTCATGGAATAAAATGCAAATTAATTACTTAAAAATCATACAATGTGATTTTCTGGATTTTTGTTTTAGATTCCGTCACTCACAGTTGAAGAGTACCTATGATAAAAATTACAGACTTCTACATGCTTTGTAAGTAGGAAAACCTGCAAAATCGGCAGTATCAAATACTTGTTCTCCCCACTGTATATAAATAAAATGGGTCATAAAATTTGATCTGATTTTCATCTAAGTCACATCCATAGACAAACAGTCTGCTTAAACTAACACACAAACAATTATACGTTTTCATTACTTTATTGAACACACCGTGTAAACATTCACAGTGAAGGGTGTAACCCTTGGATTTAATAACTGGTTGATCCTCCTTCGGCAGCAATAACCTCAACCAAACGTTTTCTGTAGTTGCGGATCAGACCTGCACAACGGTCTGGAGGAATTTTGGACCATTCCTCTTTACCAAACTGTTTCAGTTCAGCAATATTTTTGGGTTGTCTGGTGTGAACCACTCTTTTGAGGTCGTGCCACAGCATCTCAATCAGGTTGAGGTCAGGGCAACATCCCAAAAGCCACTCCAGAACGAGTATTGTCTTCTGTTGAAACCATTCTGTTGTTGATTTACTTCTGTGTTTTGGGTCGTTGTCCTGTTGCATCACCCAACTTCTGTTGAGCTTCAATTGTTGGACAGATTGCCTTACATTCTCCTGCAAGATGTCTTGATAAACTTGAATTCATTTTTCTGTCTGATAACTAGCTGTCCATGCCCTGAGTCAGCAAAGCAGCCCCAAACCATGATGCTCCCACAACCATACTTTGGGATGAGGTTTTGATGTTAGGTTGCTGTGCCTTTTTTTCTCCACACATAGTGTTGTGTTCCTTCCAAACAACTCAATTTTGGTTTCATCTGTCCACAGAATATTTTGCCAGTAGCGCTGTGGAATATACAGGTGCTCTTTTGTGAACTTCAGACGTGCAGCAATGTTTTTTGTGGGATAACAGTGTCTTCCGTGGTGTCATCCCATGAACACCATTTCTTGTTTAGTGTTTTACGTATCGTAGACTCGTCAACAGAGGATGTTAACATGTTCCTGAGATTTCTGTAAGTCTTTAACTGACACCCTAGGATTCTTCTTAACCTCATTGAGCATTCTGCGCTGTGCTCTTGCAGTCATCTTTGCAGGACGGCCACTCCTAGGGAGAGTAGCAACAATGCTGAACTTTCTTCATTTATAGACAGTTTGTATTACGGTGGACTGATGAACATCAAGGCTTTTAGAGATACTTTTGTAACCCTTTCCAGCTTTATGCAAGTCAACAAATCTTAATCTTAGGTCTTCTGAGATCAGGCACTTTGGAGTGGTTGAAAAAACATGTGGATAACTCCTGTACGTCCCCCAACACCACAATGTTTGAGAGAGGTTTATATGGTTGAAATTGTGTTTTTATACTGAACAAATATAATTTAGGGATTGCAAATATAATAGCACTGGAAATATCTCATTTACAGACATATGCCACTTTGGAGATGTTTAGGGACACTTGGAAACGTCCCGTGACCACATCTGTCACCACTGACTAAAACATCCGACCATTTCTAGTTGTTAGGTCTATCAATCCCATTTATTTTTTTCTACTATTGTTCACATGTTGTGGAAGCCGTCTGTTTCCTGCTCATCATCAATAATTCACTTATAGCTTATCAGTGAAAGATTACTTTCTAAATAAATAAAAAGTTATTTTGTGTGTGTGCTTGATCTTGTGTATTCTCATGTAACTCCATGTCTATCTTCTGATCATTTCCTCAATCTCCCAGATGTATTTTTTCCAAATATGTCAGAATCGCATAGCAGTTACTTTTGGGTATGTTTATTTAGGCGGAAACATACATTTTGCTATAACATATAAGAGGTTTTAATACATACTGTATGTTTGTAGTATGTTATTACTTTCTATTTTCTTTCCACTCTCTAGATGAGGCTAGAGAAGACCTGCTCAGCCTATTGGCCGTGCTGGATGCCTGGACCTTCCTGATCCACTCCCCTGACCACACCCTGTGTGACGTGGCTGGCTGGATCCAGACAAGCATGCCCTGTGAGAGGCTAGAGATCAGCCCACACTACCTACTGGCCAATCCTGCTGAGCCATCTGCTGTCATGCTGTTTCACTGGCACCACAAAACACCATTCCAGGGAGAATTATCTGTCCACTGCAGGTAGCTAATCTTTGCTTACAATGCCGTTTTGATATGTTCAAGGAATTAGGAAATTACGAGTGATTAAATTACTGGGTGGTGGGGCATGCATGAATGTAATCCAAATATACTGGAACATTTAATGGCACTGTAATACTTCAATGGTACAGTGAGTTTGGTACAAATAATATATACAGTGCATTCAAAAAGTATTCAGACCCCATGACGTTTTCCACATTTTGTTACATTACAGCCTTATTCTAAAATTGATTAAATAGTATTTTTCCCTCATCAATGTACACACAATACCCCATAATGACAATGCCAAAACAAGTTTTTATAAAAAAAAAATCAACTCAGTACTTTGTTGAAGCACCTTTGGCAGCGATTACACCCTTTGAGTCTTCTTTATGACTGTACAAGCTTGGCACACCTGTATTTGGTATGTTTCTCCCATTCTGATCCTCTAAAGCTCTGTTAGGTTGAATGGGGCATAAAGCTGTAACCTAACAAAATGTAGAAAAAGTCAAGGTGTCTGAATACTTTCCGAAGGCTGTGTGTGTCTGTCTGTGTGTGTGTAATCATGATATTTACATAATTGTTCACCTGTAGCCAGTTCAAGGTGCTGCAGTTCCTAGACTCCCTGTGTGATTTCCTGCCAGCATCCTGCTCCATCCTGCCTCTCAGACATGCAGGAGGAGACGGGACGGCACCACGACTGGCCCTTTCCCTGGAGAAAGAGGTACTGTCACTCAAACAGGGCGTGTCGTCTCTGCTCCGTGGCGAGGTAGAGGAGGAGATTGATAAGGGGAAGAAGAGCAGTGGAGTGAAGGAAATGGAGCCTCCTGATCCAGGCTCTGCCGAGGGACTCCAGACGTGCAGGGAGGAGTGGCAGAGGGACAGGGAGAGGAGCAGGAGGTTGTTGAGCCCCCTGGTGGGCGTGGAGCAATATCGCAGGCTGACCCAGAGCCTAGCCCAGGTACAGCTGGAAGGAGATGTAGCCGCCCTCCTAGAGACACAGACTCACAGACACTAATTTAACTTCGCACTGCATTGACATGTACACTCAGTGGCCAGTTTCTTAGGTACACCCATCTAGTACCCGGTCGGACCCTTCTCGGTAAACCCTAGACACTGTCGTTTCTGAGATACTGGAACCGGCGTGCCTGGCTCCGACAATCATGCCACGCTCAGTCACTTAGATCACTCGTTTTGCCCATTCTAACCTTCAATGGAACAATAATTGAATGCCTCGATGCCTGTGCCTGCTTTATATAACAAGCCACGGCCACGTGACTCACTGTCTGTAGGGTCAAAACGTTTTCCTGAACCGGGTGGTGTACCTAATACACTGGCCACTTACAGTGTAGTAGTTCCTTTTTATTTGTATGCTTTCTACAGGATTGTATGGTTACGTTCTTTCAGTTTCTAATATTCTGTATGTGCCTATTATTAATGAAATGTTGAGATTCAGTCCAGATGATGCAACGCTTTATGCCATGTTGAACTGAGTGCTACCTTATGCATTGTCCTTGGTAATGAGAAGTTACAAACCAGAGATACAATTACTGTAATTATTATGTTGAAATCTCTGACACTGTAAACCTGCCTGTACCTATAGTTCCTCAGATGTACAGTGCCTTCAAAAAGTATTCATACCCCTCGACTTATTCACATTTTTTTTTGTTACAGCCTGAATTCAAAATGGTTAAAATACATTACAAAAACTCACCCATCTAAACACAAGTGAAAACATGTTTTTAGAAATGTTTGCAAATGTATTGAAAATATAATAAAGAATTATCTCCTTTACATAAGAAATTCACACCCCTGAATCAATACATGTTAGAATAACCTTTGGCAGTGATTACAGCTCTGAGTCTTTCTGGGTAATTCTAAGAAATGTGCACATTTGGATTGTACAATATTTACCCATTATTATTTTCAAAATTCTACAAGCTCTGTCAAATTGGTTGTTGATCATTGCTATACAACCATTTTCATGTCTTGACAGATTTTCAAGCAGATTTAGGTCAAAACTGTAACTAGGCCGCTCAGGAACATTCACTGTCTTGGTAAGCAACTCCAGTGTAGATTTGGCCTTGTGTTTTAGGTTAATGTCCTTTGAAAGGTGAATTAATCTCCGTGTCAAGTTAGAAAGCACACTGAACCAGGTTTTCCTGTAGAATTTTTACTGTACTTACCTCCATTCAGTTTATTTTTTTGTCCTGAAAAACTCCCCAGTCCTTAATGATTAAAAGCATACACATATCATGATGCAGCCACCACTATGCTTGAAAATATGGAGAATGGTACTCAGTAATGTGTTGTATTGGATTTACCCAAAACATAATGTTTTGTATTCAGGACAAGAAGTTAATTGCTTTGCCATAATTTTTAGTGCCTTATTGCACTATTTGTATTCCGTACAAGCGTCCTTTTCATGCTGTCAATTTGGTTAGTATTGGGGAGTAACTACAATGTTGTTGATCCATCCTCAGCCATTAAACAGTTAGTCTCCATTGGCCTCATAGTGAAATCCCTGAGTGGTTTTCTTCCTCCGAGTTAGGAAGGACGCCTGTATCTTTGTAGTGAGTAGGTGTATTGGTACACCATGCTTAAAGGGATATTCAATGTCTGCTTTATATATTGTATTTGCGAGGCATTGGAAAACCTCCCTGGGCTTTGTTTGAAATTCACTGCTTGACTGACACCTTACAATTATCTGTATGTGTGGGGTACAGAGATGAGGTAGTCATTCAAAAATCATGTTGAACACTGTTATTGCACACAGTGAGTCCATACAATGTGTGACTTGTTAAGCAAGTTTTTATGCCTGAACTTATTTAGGCTTGACATAACAAACGTGTTGAATACTTATCGACTCAAGACGTTTCAACTTTTCATTTTTTATTATTTTGTAAAAATGTCTAAAAACTTGATTCCACTTTGACATTGGGTTATTGTGTGTAGGTCAGTGACCAAAAATATGTTTTCTCTTTTTGAATTCAGGCTGTAACACAACAAAATGTGGAAAAAGTCAAGGGATGTGAATACTTTCCGGATGCTCTGTATGAGTGTGTGTGAATGCGTGTTTCCCCACCACCTGTGCTTCATGCCTCTAATCTGTGTGATAGCTACTCCTCTCTCCCCTCAGACTGGCAGCCTGTGAAACACTGTGCTGCTGCTGTGCCCGCTGGGAGAGACGTGCTTCTTACTCTGATCTGAAGTGTGAAACACTGTGTTCAGAATGAAACTTGTGGAGATAACGGGATAGCAAAGGTCTACAGCTGCCTTCCTGGTTAGTAGCTGAGAGTTTTTAGTAGCTCTTCTTCCCTTTATGGCTCAGTGGTGTTCTCTGTAAGATGCTAGAAAATAAACCCATCTTGGATGTTGTCTTGTCAAGACCACATGTAGTACACTTACTATTATGAGCCCTTCGTCCAAGGTAACATCAATGGTGTTTTTTCTAAGTGTGCTCAAACAGCAGCTTTCCTATGAGTCCTCATCCCAGGCTGTTAGATCGGCGAGTTCTGTGACCGTTTGACTAAAGGTGTCTGGTAAGAAGGACAGTGTTGTTCTACCAGGTTTTTGCCCCTAGTTTTGTGAAGTTGGCCCCTGGAGGACCCTAGGATGGGGATGCGCCGTTTAGTCGTCGGAGAGCCAGGAGCCGCTGTGTCGCCATCTGTCTGTGGCACTCCTTCTGATCATAGAAACTCCCCCTTTCTGTCTTTTTCACCACTATGCTGAATTATGCTACAATGCCTCAGGCAGTTATTGGATCCAGGGCTCTTGGGCTCACTGTCACAATACTCTTTGTCAAGAAAATAAACTGTCAAGGGATCTTTTGCAAAATAATACAAATAAAAGCCATGTGATTCAAATGATAAAGCTTTGAACCCGTTTTCTGAGAATTGTACCCTATGGTGATACCTGCCATTGTGTCTGTCATTGTCAAAACACACACTAATTCACTCCCTGTCTTGTTTAGCACCTTTACACCTTTGGCCTCTCCTTCAAACACACAGGTTTTAAAGTTTTTCTCTTGGGTTAGGTATACAGCGCCTGCACTGAGGCACCTGCTCGATTTGTTATGGTATCAGCTGGGGATGGTTTTCTGCCTGGAGGCCTCTTCAAACCTCACTGCCTGGCAGGCTGTGGAGAATTAATGGGGATTTGTTTTGTCATCCCATTATTGAATGCTAACTTTCATTAAGTTTGAGAAGGAGCACTGCAGGGCTTCTGCCCTCTCCACAGAAGTGTTTTTATTAGAATGAAGAATGTGCTTCCTGACAGATGAATGTCATCAGGCGCCATTGCAGATGAGGACCGGACATGAAGCTTGCATAAATGCATATATCTTCTCTGGAGCCAGAATATACTGAATAAAAATATAAACGCAACAATTTCTAAGATTTAACTGAGTTACAGTTTATATAAGGTAAACAGTTCATCAAATTCATTAGGCCCTAATCTATGGATTTCACATGATTGGGAATACAGATATGCATCTGTTGGTCACATACACCTTAAAAAAAAGGTAGGGGCGTGGATCAGATAACCAGTCATTATCTACTTTACATAGAGTTGATCAGGCTGTGGAATGTTGTCCCACTCCTCTTCAGTGGCTGTGCCAAGTTGATGGATATGTGGTGATGGCAGCGGATGAATGGCACAACAATGGGTCTCAGGATCTCGTCATCATATCTCATTCAAATTGCCATTGATAAAATGTAATTGTGTTCGTTGTCCATAGCTTATGTTCACAACGTTGACATCAGCAAACCGCTCGCCCACACAACGCCATACACGTGGTCTGCGGATGTGAGGCTGGTTGGACGTACTGCCAAATTCTCCAAAACGATGTTGGAGGCGGCATATGGTAGAGAAATTAACGTCAAATTATCTGGTAACAGCTCTGTTGGACATTCCTGCAGTCAGCATGCCAATTACACGCTCCATGAAAACGTGAGACATTTGTGGCATTGTGTTGTGTGAAAAAACTGAGTGGCCTTTTAGTGTCTCCAGCACAAGGTGCACCTGTGTAATGATCATGCTGTTTAATCAGCTTCTTGATATGCCACATCTGTCCGGTGGATGGATTATCTTGACAAAGGAGATAAGCTCACTAACAGGGATGTAAACAAATTTGTGCCAAAAATTTGAGAAAAATAAGCTTTTTGTGCCCATGGAAAGTTTCTGGGATCTTTTATTTCAGTTCATGAAACATGGGACTAACACTTTACATATTGCATTTTATATTTCTTTCAGTGTAGTTTATGGAGGTTATTATTAAAGGGCAATCCTGCCACTTTTCAAACTCTTATCTCCAGCACCATACCAGAGTCTACATATGTGATCTGTGGTTAGAAAGATAAGAAGGTCCTAAAAAATGCTCCTCTGTGTCATCAAGTAAAAAAAACTGCTTTTCAAAACCTGCAATGAGTTTCTACCCAGAGGGAGGGTGTTTTCTTTCTCTCCCACATCACTGCGAATCTTGTAGTGTTTGAATATCACTGTTTTTAAAATGTTTAAAATGTTGATGATGTCATCAGGTATAACTTTCACTTATTTATTTTCCAACAAAATGTAAATATGTGCCATTTCACATATGTAGACACTGGTATTGTTCTGGAAATTATGAAAAATTGCTTGAAAAAGTGGTGGAATTGGCCTTTTAGACATTCCAGATTTAAATCTGTTGACAAGACACAAATACGTAGCCTAGTTTCTATCTTGTACAGTTTATTGGAATTCTTATGTTACTGAACATGAATCATCATTTAATAATCTATTAAGGCACAAACAAGCCCCAGATACTTGATTGACTGTTTCTAGATGCATCGTTGTGGTAATATTGACACCAACAATGATGAGTGATGTTGGTGGAGAGAAGTCATTGTTTATGTTGATTCTGAGTGACAGGAGATCAACCTTTATTGCTCTGCTCCTGGTCTGCTTGCCACAGCTATTGACTTAAGGTTCCTCTCACTACTATGTCGCAGGTTGACGTTTATTGGGATGAATCTTGTCCTGGAGGCAGAGCTGAGCGATTTACACTAGATGGGCCAGTTGCAAAGTAACAATTGGCTATATATCGTACAAATTCATGAAAACAAAAATAGCTTTTTGGTCTTAATAGGATACTTTGGGATTTTGGCAATGAGGCCCTTTATCTAATTCCCCAAAGTCAGATGAACTTGTGGATGCCAGTTTTATGTCTGTGTCCAGTATGAAGGAAGTTAGAGGTAGTTTCGCGAACCAATGCTAACTAGCTTTAGATCAATGACTGGAAGTCTAAGGGTCTCATTGCCAAAATCATAAAGTATCCCTTTAATTTATGGCTAAGGTTAGGCACAAAGGTCTGCAGTGTGGTTAAGGTTAGGGTTAGGTTTCAAATCAGATTGTATGACTGTGGCTGTGCCAGCTAGTGACTACCCTGCAGAGCTGCCTCCAGTACATGAGTCCTTCCAATAAATGCCTGTGACTCTGTGTGTCAAATCTATGTGAAAATACATAGGCTTATTGATTACAACAGAGAAGTAGGCACAACTCTACCAAGTGTCTCTACATTGAAGATGTATTTCAACTGTACCTTTACTAGTAGTTGTCGGAAGTAGTAAACCCTGTGTTTATTGACTACAATTCCCAGTGGCACACTTGCAGTATTTCAAATACAAAATGTATCAGGCAGATACTCTAAAAAAAACTCTACCCAGTAATGTGTTTGAATGGAACCACCACAGACACTTTTAAAGTAGACCTCAGACGTAAATCCCAATTGCGTGACTATCAAATATCAATCAGGTATTATGATATTTGTTCAACTTAGCGACTCCCCCGTGTTCCTTCCTTATCACATCCTAACACATTTGTATTAGTTTCTGATTTTACTTCTTCTGACTGGTGGGACTTGCCTGACAGTCAGAAAGTGTTGGGTTGCTCAGTCTAATTCTTATAATTCCTATAATTGTACATGTCCCATCAGGAGCATAAACAGTGTTTATCAGTTCTCGTTAGTAACTATCTCTGAGCAGTACAACTCCGTGATTAGAAAGGGATATTTATTTATGTACTTGGGAGTAGGCATTTAGAATGATAGAATCATTGTGCTTTGAAAAACAATTCCTAAGACAGCAGGGAAACCAGTCTTGGAAGGCCTGGAGGGGAATCGAAGCATGCACAGACAGTTCAGTCTCATTGATTATAGACTAACTACATTGAGCCATGACAAAGAAGCCGAGATCAATACTCTTTAATATCAGCAGCATCCCACACACGTCCCCCTCTACAGTAGTAACACTGGGTGTTAAGTCTGTGTCCAACCTCTAAAGGTGGGAATTGAATTGACATTAACTGTTTTTGTTAATTAGTTAGTGTAGACTTGGGGGGCTGTTTTGCAGTTTGAGTCAGGATAATGGGTAAACATTGGTTTGATAATAATAGCTTTGTTGTGGTCATCTATAAGCCTGGTTTAATCACTGGAATAACATAAAAATGTTTTCATTTGGTGAAATATTTTCTCCCAGGCTTTTAAAGAGGAGAAAGACAAAATATATTATGGAAACAAAATGATCCACCAGTTTTCAAACTCAATCAATCCCCACTTTCCCCACACACTGGCCTTTCCATTTTTGTGCAGTTGCTATGGAAACCCTGTCATTTATTTTTTTCTCCCTCCCAGACCTTCTAGAAGCCTAATGAATAATTGGAAGTCGTATTTCCTCTCTGAGACAATTAAGATGCTATCTATTTTTACTCTTTATTCTGAAAATAAGCTGTCACTGATTGGCTGTTTCAATAAGACTGCATCCTTGCCTTTTAGACCAATAATGAACAGCGATGTAAAGTGTCACCTACAGTAAATGGGAGGTATTATTAGTAGAGTATTAACATTATGGAAACACTATCAACCACAGTAGTATGCAATATTCTGCTTGGATAAAATACTACATCACAATAATCTCCAATAGCACACTTGGTCTTGGATGTGGCTCAATGTTGATCTCTCTTATTCATTTCCAGCTTGATAATAATAAGGTCCAGTGAATTGACTAGTGGGAAAGGTAAGTATATACAGTAGAGCAATGTTATCTTTTCTGTCTTTTCTGTCTAATTCAAATGATTCACATGGTCATTTGGTGTCAGGGAGCATAACACAATGCTCTCTGGGCAACAGTGATTTCCATGGTTCTCACATTAAACAACTTCAGAGACAATTACATTGAGTGGAGACCGTTTAGGAGGTTCTACCACTTAGCCCCGGTATGTGTCTAAAATAATGTTTTTTCCGTGGCGGTGAAGCCACCCTGGCATTTTCTATTCAGGTGGTGTCCACAGAGGTAAACGCTACCTGCTGTGATGTCTCGCCAACACACCGTCCATTATCCTGCATTAGTGGAAGCCCGCTGTCGCCCCGGGTCTGTGTCACACGGCGCGAACTGGATAGAGAGAGCCCAGCCAGGCGTCAGCAGTCACCCTGAGTCATTGGCCAAGTAAGAAGAAAGGACAGTTGTTTTTTCTCTCCTCTAACTTTGTCCCAAGTCATAATAGAGATGTCTGTGCTGTCTGTTTTTACTCGATTTTTCTTGGTTTGTCTCTAATCATTATTTACGGGTAATGATTCCCTGCCGCCATCCCACTAGAAATATTGAACTCTGTATTGTCTGCATCATAATTCTTCTAAAATGTAGTCAGCTAGTTCCATACGGTACACATTGTGTGAAGTTCTAACAACCTGTTTAAAGATGGGACAATGATGATGTGGTGCACAATAAACTTTATTGATGTACAGTTTATTAAACAACCCTTTTCAGAAACACCATCAGTTTCCCCTAGTATTTTTTTCAGCAGCGGTGGCAGAGTAGCTGGGGGGGGGGGGTTTGGTCTTCCTGCGGTGTGCGGCGGATGAGATCTTCCTGGGGAATACATTGACACATCTACATTGCGCCGCTGCTGAGAACACTGAGAATTCAAAAAATACTTTCCTCGTAGTATGTTAATGAGTACAAGAACCAATAGCTGCTCTATACCACTGTGTAATGAGGATATCCTTCATAGTGGCAATACTGTATAGTATACAATGTTAACTGTAATACCTACTGCCCAAAGAGGGCACTGCAGTGTGGAAGTGAGGGGATGCATTCAGCAAAACTCCTCAGAGGAATCTTAAGTAGATAGAAATCTCAGTTTTTAGAAACATATCATCATCTGCCTTCATTACAATAAACGTTTCATTACAGTTAAATCTACAAAAACGTACACCCCAACTATTTATCTGTCATACAAACAAATCAATTGGCAAAAATGGAATAGTGAGTAGTGGGATATTGTCTATGGGTCAGTAGTAGGTAAGGATATTGTCTATGGGTCAGTAGTAGGTAAGGATATTGTCTATGGGTCAGTAGTAGGTAAGGATATTGTCTATGGGTCAGTAGTAGGTAAGGATATTGTCTATGGGTCAGTAGTAGGTAAGGATATTGTCTATGGGTCAGTAGTAGGTCAGGATATTGTTCTTGAGTCAGGATTTTGTCTGTGGGTCAGTAGTGGGTCAGGATATTGTCTGTGGGTTAGTAGGGGGTCAGGATATTGTCTGTGGGTCAGTAGTGGGTCAGGATATTGTCTGTGGGTCAGTAGTGGGTCAGGATATTGTCTATGGGTCAGTAGTAGGTAAGGATATTGTTCTTGAGTCAGGATTTTGTCTGTGGGTCAGGATATTGTCTGTGGGTTAGTAGTGGGTCAGGATATTGTCTGTGGGTCAGTAGTGGGTCAGGATATTGTCTGTGGGTCAGTAGTGGGTCAGGATATTGTCTGTGGGTCAGGATATTGTCTGTGGGTCATTAGTGGGTCAGGATATTGTCTGTGGGTCAGTAGTGGATCAGGATATTGTCTGTGGGTCAGTAGGGGGTCAGGATATTGTCTGTGGGTCAGTAGTGGGTCAGGATATTGTCTGTGGGTCAGTAGGGGGTCAGGATATTGTCTGTGGGTCAGTAGTGGGTCAGGATATTGTCTGTGGGTTAGTAGGGGGTCAGGATATTGTCTGTGGGTCAGTAGTGGGTCAGGATATTGTCTGTGGGTCAGTAGTGGATCAGGATATTGTCTGTGGGTCAGTAGTTTGTCATGTACCCTGTGTGGCATATTTAAGAATAGAACAAGAAGAAAATGTTATGAAAAATATGGAGTTTGAAAATAGCGATGATACGTTGAATAATTAATTAGATTAGATTACATGTTTGTAATAATAAGGACTTGATATACATTGAAGGGAATGAAAAATACAAACCACCTTTAGGCAAAATGTAACTGATTTTAAATAAGTAAGTGCGTTCATTTCTGACAGACAGCTGAGCGAGAAGAGAAGTTGCTTTGTAAAAGATAGGGAAGCATACCATTTATCTCCAAATCCATGATATCTAAGGCTTTGGGTAGCTCATAAAAATGCAGTATCCAACTGTCAATCTGGATTTCATCTCTTCACACATGTAGGACGTGTGTGTGTGTGTGTGTGTGTGTGTGTGTGTGTGTGTGTGTGTGTGTGTGTGTGTGTGTTGGTTTTACTATCCTTGAGGGGACCAGAAGTCCTCACAAGGATAGCAAAACAAGGACAATTGAGACATGTGGGGACATTTTGCCGGTCCCCATAAGGAAAAAGGCTATTTTAGGCTTAGAGGTTAGGGTTACAATAAGAGTTAACACTAACTCTTACAATAAGAGTTAGTGTTAAGGTCAGGGTTAGGTTAAGGGTTAAGGAAAATAGGATTTTGAATGGGAATCAATTGTTTGGTCCCCACAATGTGTATGTGTGTGTGTACATTGTGCTCGTTGCCTAAGAAATAGAATAACTGCTGCTTGTAGAAACAGTGAGGAACGGCAGCACAATTGTATAAAACTGCTCTAAATCAACCTTCATATGAAAACTTTTTTCACCACACAAAAGTCTAACCCTAAAGCCCAGACTACTGTACATACAAATCCATGGAATGTTGCTCCATTGCAAGGTTGCACAAATACAAAGGCAGTATTGCCTCATAAAATTTGGTCCCCCTTTCTACATAATTGCTCTGTGCCTTGAGTAAAAACCCATTTAAAATCTCCAGGATGCATTCATGCATAGGAACACATGGAAAACATACATCTGTGCCTCACCAATTGTTCACTTGTTCATCTAAAACATGTGCATTTGTCTATTCGATTTTGCATGTACACCTATCAATTATCCCTGAAAGAACACCACCACCACCACCCCAGCATCACTGTGCCTCTCCTCCATGCACAGTCCCACAACATACAATAGTCTCACTGTGCTGTCCAAGCATTTCTCATTCAGAAAAATTACAGCGTGAGAGAGAGAGAGAGAGAGAGAGAGAGAGAGAGAGAGAGAGAGAGAGAGAGAGAGAGATAAGAGTTCCATAGGTAAAACCTCCAGGGCAGAGTGACTACCCTGACTGCATGCCAATGTCCTCATGCCTGATGACCTTGTATGTTATCCAGTAGAAGATGTTGAAGAGGAGGAAGGCCATAGGGAAGGCTGCTCGGGACACAGTGTCAATCCTCTTGGCCCTGTCCACAAACCTCTTCCTGATCAACTCTTTCTCTTTAGGGGTTGGTGGTGCTGGGCCGGGGTTTGGGACAGCGTTTTTAACAGCCGACCCATCCTTCAGACACTGAGTCATGCCGTAACCAGAGAAATTTAAGCGGCCATCCCTCAGGTCGTCATCCTGGAGAAAGAAAACAAAGACCAGGCAGAACCATGGTGAGAAAGAGTTTCAGACACCCTCCCATGTGTACATACACTATGACATTGTGGTGTATGGCCAGTTCTTCATCTTTTTCTTGGCCAGTGACTTGTTGACTTCTGTTGTGCCCTTTACCTGAGGATGCCTACAGGCGACATCTACAGCTGCTTCATTAACACTAGGGACACAGCTGAATGTCTCCCAGATAAACCCTCCCTCCCTCTGCAGCAACAACATCAAGCTGACACACTTACAGTAGATAACCTTAGAAAACCTGACACACTTTGCCTTCGAAATGGCCAACTTGTCTCTGACTGCCCTAAATGTTAATTCAGTTCAGTTCCATCATGTCACACTTTCTTTTGAAAAGACACCATTTATATGTTCAGCCATGAGGCCCTGGGATTTGGTGTAGCAGTTACTGGCACCACCTGCCTTTGGTGCATGGAAGCCTGTGCGAGTGTGGGATTGATCGAATCCAGGTCCCATATCACATTTTGAACACACATTTTCTCCATCTTTCCTGTCTCTCCTCATCTTTTCAATAGCAATTTAAAAATACTAGAGTGTTACTCCCACTCTTTGAAAATGGTTAATGAGTGACTGTTCTAAAGGCAATCCCACTGGGCACAGATGTCAATTCAACGTCTATTCCACGTTGGTTCAACGTAATTTCATTGAAATGGAGTAGAAACAACGTTGATTCAACCAGTGTTTTTCCAGTGGGATGCTCCTCAAAGACTAGAGTGTTTACCTTGTGAGTCCGCCTCTGTCTTCGCCTCAAGCGAAGTAAATCCTTCTGTTGCCTGGAGACAAAGTTAACCCCCGCGTATTCCAGTAGGGCAGCAAATACAAACAGGAGACACACGGCCATCCAGATATCAATGGCCTTCACATAGGACACCTGTGACAAGAAACAAACAAACAGTAGTTTACTGGGACTGATTAAATCTTAAATGTGCTGGCGTCACGATGCATCGTTCAACTAACATTTCATTAGGAATATTATCTTCCTTCATTGTGCTTTGTTATGTTAATCAGAGTTGCTGTAAATTCTAAATCACCATAATTAGAGGGGTGGTATTTGCTAACGAGTGCCTTAAACTTTCAACGCTCATGTTGATATGTGTGATTTCAGCGATAGCACTGGAAGGAAATAATTGCTGCTTCAATTACCAAGGTAACATAAAGGAAACAGTAGCAGCTGGACTGAAGCCTTTATCTCCCTGCCGGAGGTGAGATGGAGGCTAGAATCTGAAGGATGCCCTTTTATTCATCAAACAATGACCTCGTCTGTCTCTCAAAATGACAGGTAATTTGCATGGAGAGAAAACAACTCAACGTTGTTGAGTGCTCTTTAGGCATATTGAGCTTTTGTTGTTCTGAGTTGGGCCTCTCAAAGTCCTCTCTCTAAATATTTATCAGCGTCTCTTTCATGCGGTCCTCTGACGAGGCTGGGCCCTCCGTGGTCATGTGCGGTCCAATGTGTAGGAAAATTATTGATCTTCAAGAGATGACTCACACCGAAGGCCTCTTGCTAGCGTAAGTGTGAATAGCAATTTAGTGTTTGACAGTGTACAGTCGCTGTGTCCACTACTGTTTAATTTTGTAATGTTATATCACCACCTAGATTACTATTGTAACAATTTAAATACATTTTATAAAATACAGTACCAGTCAAAAGTTTGGACACACCTACTCATTTAAGGGTTTTTCTTTATTTTTATTATTTTCTACATTGTAGAATAATAGTGAAGACATCAAAACTATGAAATAACACATATGGAATCATGTAGTAACCAAAAAAGTCAAAATATATTTTACATGGTAGATTCTTCAAAGTAGCAACCCTTTGCCATAATGACAGCTTTGCACACTCTTGGCATTCTCTCAACCAGCTTCATGAGGTAGTCACCTGGAATGCATTTCAATTAACAGGTGTGCCTTGTTAAAAGTTATTTTGTGGAATTTCTTTCCATCTTAATGTGTTTGAGACAATCAGTTGTGTTGTGACAAGGTAGGGGTGGTATACAGAAGATAGCCCTATTTGGTAAAAGACCAAGTCCATATATGGCAAGAACAGCTCAAATAAGCAAAGAGAAACAACAGTCCACCATTACTTTAAGACATGAAGGTCAGTCAATCTGGAAAATTTCAAGAACTTTCTTCAAGTGCAGTCGCAAAAACCATCAAGCGCTTTGATGAAACTGGCCCTCATGAGTACCGCCACAGGAAAGGAAGACCCAGAGTTACCTCTGCTGCAGAGGATAAGTTTATTAGAGTTACCAGCCTCAGAAATTGCAGCCCAAATAAATGCTTCACAGAGTTCAAGTAACAGACACATCAACTGTTCAGAGGAGACTGCGTGAATCAGGCCTTCATGGTCGAATTGCTGCAAAGAAACCACTACTAAAGGAAACCAATAATAAGAAGAGACTTGCTTGGGCCAAGAAACACGAGCAATGGACATTAGACTGGTGGAAATCTGATGAGTCAAAATTTGAGATTTTTGGTTCCAACCGCCGTGTCTTTGTGAGATGCAGAGTCGGTGAACGCATGTGTGGTTCTCACCGTGAAGCATGGTTACACTATCAGTGATTTATTTAGAATTTAGAACACTTAACCAGAATGGCTAACACAACATTCTGCAGCGATACGCCATCCCATCTGGTTTGCGCTTAGTGGGACTATCATTTGTTTTTCAACAGGACAATGACCTTACACAGGCTGTGTAAGGGCTATTTGACCAAGAAGGAGATTAATGGAGTAGTGCATCAGATGACCTGGCCTCCACAATCACCCGACCTCAACCCAATTGAGATGGTTTGGGATGAGTTGGACCGCAGAGTGAAGGAAAAGCAGCCAACAAGTGCTCAGCATATGTGGGAACTCCTTCAAGACTGTTGGAAAAGCATTCCAGATGAAGCTGGTTGAGAGAATACCAAAAGTGTGCAAAGCTGTCATCAAGGCAAAGGGTGGCTACTTTGAAGAATCTCAAATATAAAATATATTTTGATTTGTTTAACACTTTTTTGGTTACTACATGATTCCATATGTATTATTTCATACTAGTTTTGATGTCTTCACTATTATTCTACAATGTAGAAATTAGTAAAAATAAAGAAAAACCCTTGAATGAGTAGGTGTGTCCAAACATTTGACTGGTACTGTATATTGTGATAATGTAATGTTTGATGGTCTTCTCTGTTTAACAACTTATTGACTTAAAAATTAAAGACACAAATGCATTGATATTCGCTTGATAAAAATCAATTGATTGCTTTTCTATTGCCCTAGGCACTTGAATCAGAACCCAATACTCAAAATTCTGGGAAGCATGGACTTTAATCTTAGGCATATTTACATTAATGAACAGTATCTGATTATGTATGACTTCTAACATGTGTGATTGATCTGAACATGGCCCATTATCTCTCTCTCCTCCATTAGATTGTCTACTCACCCCGCTTGGGTTAACAGGCTTACCTTAGGAAGGGAGGCTCGGGAGCCAGAGCTCTGGGTTGTCATGGTGAGCACGGTGGTGATGCCCAGCGCCACCCTGGCGGGCGCAGCGTCCATGTTGATCCAGAAGGAGACCCAGGAGAGGATGACAATGAGTAGGCTGGGGATGTACATCTGGATCAGGTAGTAACCCATCTGTCTCTCCAGGTGGAACTTCACCTCAATGCAGGTGAATTTACCTGGAGAACAAAACACACTAACACCTCAGATCAGGGACGGTGTGGTAAGAGGTGTGGTGAGTGTGCGTCAGAATGTCTGTGTGTGTGTGGTTCACTGACCGGTATTGTAGCTTTTGGTACAGTAGCCCAGCTCCTTCTCATCTCTCATGATGAACTGGGGGAGGGTCAACCCAGCGGCCACCTGCACAGGATTTTTGTCCTTGCTCTCCCACTCGAAGATCAAATCATTCATGGTGTAGCCAACTGAAGAATGAATGAATACAGCAAAGATGTTTGTGAGTTTATTGCATTTTTACAAACCATATTGCATGTGCTTTACAATGTGGGTTGTAAGGAGCAGTCACTTACAGCTCTCCAGTTGCATGGTACAGATCTGCATGTCCATGGGAAAGTTCTTCAGATCCATCGGACAAGATAGAATGAGAGTCAACCTTTGAGGAAGACACATGTAAAAGAAAGGAGTCAACTGTGCAAATAAATTATCTCAATTCTGTAGATACAGGGTTATTACATTATCATGTTATATACCTCACTCAATAGATACGTGTAATGTTAAAGTAAAAATCTTACATGGAACCTAAGTTTTACTGTTTCAAGTGAGACTTAAATACAAGCTCCCTACAATGTATGCCTACTGTGTACAGTATGTGCTAAACATATGCTCCTCTCCTGCAGTCAATGATCTTTCTCCTTCCCCTCTGAGAGCCTCCTCCTCCTCCTCCTCCTCCCACACAGCATGTGGGATTCCCTTCAGCAGGTTCTTATCACACTTTCATTACTGGACCGTTATTGCGTCTGAGATGTACTGTCGTCTGCAGTCTGCTCCTTCTCTCATCTCTTCTCTCATGAATGGAGCGAGCGGCTAACCACCTTTCTTTCATCTGTTCTCTCAGAACCCCCTGCCTCCCTCCACACCTGGGCTCCCCCGCCTGAATCAGCTCTCCAAATGGACAAAATCGAGCTGCATTATTCCACTGCCTTAAGGTTTAAATCTGAGGCTGAGTCGTGTGACTGAAGTGATATTGAAATTAAATTAAATGTAATGTAATGTAAGTGTGGTAGTGATTTTTGTAAGAGGAGGCTATTGCATGTCTCATCTACTACGAGTGGGCTGCATCTACTTCGAAGTGATTCCATCTTACTGATCCCGTGCAACGCCTGGGATGAAGCATATAGACTTGCCAAATGGAAATGAAGCCTACATGAGCAGCTTTTTTTCTATACTCCTTCCCTGAACGTATTTTGGAGAAAAAGTCCCTGTAGCCTTTGGCTCCTCTAGTAGTTTGTGTTTCTATGGAGACTCTTAGTGGAGACCATATTGCAGCCAATTCCTCCAGGTGAATGAATGCTTTACTGAAATGAATCCCATGAAACCAGGGAGGTAGTCTTTGATGTAGAAACGTGTTTCTCACAGAAGTAATTACATGTACGTTAAGGGCTTAGAGGTAGACTAATGTTAAAGGGAATCTCTGATTGCCTGTTGAAATCTCACTGGATTTGGATGTTTCCAATAGGACATTTTCAGCCTGACCTTGTTCTACATCTCTCCAGCCTATTGAACATCTTTCCCCAAGCAATAGAGTTGAGTCCACCATTCAATGCCTGCCCCACATCTGACCTGATACTGTACAGGACGGTACCATCTTTGAAGACCCTCAGGAGCTTGTTGTCTGTGGTGACATCATGGAAGTTGGCGCCTTTCTCATTGGCGAAGAACAGGTCAGGTTTCCAGATAGAATCCAACATGGACGGGTCCAGGTCCAGAGAGGAGTCTGGGTATTTGCTGTACGCCAGCCGTGGGTCTCTCCACTTCTGTCGCAGGAAGATGTTCACTCTGTAATCCTTGAGGAAATAGTGAAATCAGCTTTAGAAGTGTTTTATTTTGAATTATAAACTACTTTGTCTATCTCCATTAAATATAGAGTGCTATACTTTTGATGACTAGAATGTGTTGTGTTACACAGTCAGTAAAATACAATGACTGGTTACTTACTCATGAAAACATTATTTTGCTGTGGACTTTTACATATTTAGAATGATAGTGCTACTAATACAAAACAACATTGTCCTCTTAATATCTAGGCCAAATGCCTGCCTATTACCCCAAGGTGCTAATATTGCAAATATTGCACCAATGATACTATTATTAATATCAGTAGTAAAATGATAATAGAATACTGACACTAACTGTGGCACTACCACAACCTTAACTAGAGAATTTGTTCCATTCTTTTTTTGTTTTACATAGAATTGTAATATGATAAACAATAGCATGAATGAATGGATGCAATACATGGATTTCAATGCATTCGTATTTGTATGTTTGTAAACCACAACGCAATACCATCATCTAAAATCTGAATTACAATTTAAGAGTAGATACACATTTGTTGAAATGAGCCATCAAAAAGGAGATAGATGATGTTTGGGTGACCCAGAAAGTCCATTGAAGTTTGAAGATGCATTTAGTATTGAATCATGCCGGTTTTAAGAAGCTAAATTGATTGCAGATGAACAGATCGTATCAGATGACATGCCTTTTCTCTCCCTCTCAGAACAGACCTATTTGGTAGGCAGTAGTGTGTTTGCAGTCAACAGTCTATTGGTGATCCCAGATGTGTATGTTTATGTGTGAGAAGTTATTGAACAACTGTGGTCAAATGTTTGAAACCCAGCTCAGCTGGCAAATATTGTCATGGCGATATAGCTATTGAATGGGATCTCAATGCGGATTCCAGGTTTGCTATCGTTTACCCCTTGGGTAGTTGGATGTCTTCAGACATTACACCAAATCAATCTGCTTAAATCTCACACCTACAGCTATTGGCTGCAATTAAAGTGAATTATGTGCTTGCATTCACTGTGTAAATTATTATAACATAACTAATCTAACACATGCACAAGTGAGTAGCAATCCAATATTGCCTTGAGTATAATGGGAAAGATATTTGATTCAATTGTGGTGCTCAGTGTCTGTGTGCTATACTTGCCCCATGTATATTTTAATAATTTAGCAGACGCTCTTACCCAGAGGAACTTACAACATTCATACTAGAATGTTTCTCATTCTAGTCCCCCGTGGGAATCGAACCCACAACCCTGGCGTTCCAAGCGCCATGCTCTACCACCTGAGCTACACGGGACTATTACTGTAGCTGCCAATAGACTAAGGGGATGGGACAAAGTGAATCATCGCACATGAAGAAGCAAACGTTGAAAACATCCATCAACTAAAAAGGACAATTAGCTCATGAACAGTAAATAAAATTGGATGATTTAAAACTTAATCTCCAAAAGGAGCAAAAGAGCCAGGCTGTAATAACATGACCAAGCACAACACTCCAACTCACCATTGTAGTTTCTGCTATAGAACCAAAGCTGTTGATAAATATGTTGCAGGTAACATTAACTGGGGGACCTGTAGGTTGGAGGATAGATAGCACATTGACATGTTTGACAGGGAAGAGGTAAAACAAGGAGACGTTCGGGACACTTACCATGGTAGTCTCTGTGACCGAGCCGAAACTGTTAATAAAAATATTGCATGTAACGTTTACAGGGGGACCTGTGAAATGGAATGAGAATGAGGTGACAAGAAAAAGTCAATACGTTTTTTAGCCATAAATTATCATGTGCCATCTGCTCATGGTGCTTTAGCAAATAGAGGTGAGGGAGGTTGAGGAAGATAGTGGTGCAATATGTTGGACGTAACTTGAGTGTAATACATTTATTTTTTTATGACCTATCTATCCCCAAAATAATGGCTGTATGTATTTCTGTCAACATAAACAAGGCATGGTCTCCTAAGCACGCCATGCAAGTCATAAAGCAACAGATAGTCGTTGACTAATCTCATCAGCGAGTGTTGGTCTTCAACAGCAGGCCTGGTACAGTAATAAGAGCAAGCGATATTCAACAAACAGTGGTATCATTCAGAAATACTGACTTACTTCAAAAGCATGTTGCCTGGTTAATTGGGTATAGTCGTTGACTAAATCAATAAGGATGACAAGGAATGTTTTACAGGTTGGGGTTAAAGGACAGACAAATAAAAACACATGCCTGAAGAGACACACCGAGAGACACCCACTGGCATTACAAACAGTGGTACATGCAAACACCGAACAGTTCATTTAGTGTCACAGGCATTATGCTGCTATCTTTGAGGAGTGGTGGCAAAATGGTAAACTGGTAAATGCATTATCAGTGGAAAAGCAAAATCAGGATTTGACACTTTCTATCCAAGACGGTAACACTGTCTTGAGAAAAAAACAATTGCGTCAGCTGGAGAGAGAGAGCCTTATACTTGGTGGGTCGGTCGGTCATGCATTTTGTAGGAAATAGTAAACCCCGTGTCCTCTCAACACCCTTCACTAACGTTAGTTCTCCTAGCAGGCTCAGACAGCATTGACCCTCTAAAGTAGCGCCAAATCTTGGTCTCTGTGTTAAGTTAAGATGTGAGCACAGTGCCCTTCCCCTGTGTATTTCTCATCAATATTCCATGTGACGTGGTGGTATTAATATTTGCTTCAGTTGGTAGTCGGGCACCTACATTTAACGCCAGTAACAGAACATTTTTACGGAATAACTCCGCACAACAACCTCAGCAAGGAAATGAGGGTCAGCTTCCAGCAGTACTGTGGGGTATAGTTGGTTTGTAAGTGATAAACTAGCATCCTCTATGTGTATCCCTGTATACTGTACATGGATCTGCAAATGTACTGTAAGTGTGTGTGTGTGTGTGTGTGTGTGTGTGTGTGTGTGTGTGTGTGTGTGTGTGTGTGTGTGTGTGTGTGTGTGTGTGTGTGTGTGTGTGTGTGTGTGTGTGTGTGTGTGTGTGTGTGTGTGTGTGTGTGTGTGTGCGTGTGTGTTTGTGTGTGTGTGTGTGAATGCGTGATCATGTGTTTGTGTGGTATTTTACCTCATTAGACTGGAATACTCTATCCGCCAGAGACTCTATCCATCATCAATTTACCAGACAAGGTAAGATCATATTTTTCACTCCAGCCTTTTTATCACCTCTACTCCAGCATTCTCCCATATCCATATACTGATTAAAATTGTTTCTGCTTTTCAGAACAGACAAGTCTTGCCCTGACCTTAAGTCCATTTCTGAGGTCTTGTCTACACTGGTTTTCCATTCTCCCAGACGGAGTGGATAGATCTGGGCCAGTGTTACTGGGTTGAGGCTGAGTCTTGCTGACCAATCTCAGACTGTGTTTCCTGTGCTACTCTCCTCACAGTGGCCTTCTCTCCAGCATGGTTCCACAACTAGTCTCCCAGCCCTCCTGACCCAGCCTGGGGTCTGTCTGCCTGCCTCCCTGTCTGGGGTGTGCCCCTGCCTGCCTGCCGTTGACCTTTATTGTCATGAATCTTGCCCTGGAGGTAGAACTGAGCGATTTCCGCTAGATGGGCCAGCTACAAAGTCAGAATTGGCTATATTGTAAATTAATGAAAACAAAAATGTAATTTAAGGTTAGGGTTAGGCATTAGGCTTAGCAGTGTGGTTAAGGTTAGGTTTAAATTAATTGTATGACTTTGTAGCTGAGCTAGCTAGTGGCCACTCTGCAGAGCTGCCTCCAGGGCAAGAATCATGACAATAAATGTCAACCTGCTCCCTAAGCCCCACCAATGAGTTCCCTTGCATCTCCTTACTCAGTTCCATCACAGTGGCATATGCTGTGTCTCTCCCCCTCACCACAAAACAACAATAGAGGAACTCAACAGCCCACAGTCTAGCCAGAGGGAACCCATCCCTCATCTGTGGCTGTCACTGTGGCACCACTGTTTGTTTGGGGCCCACATCTATAACTTTAAGCTCATTATTGTTTTTCTAGTGTTGAATACTGAGGGTAAATATACAGTAACTGTTGCACACGATAAATGACAATTGAAGAAATAGCTATAGCTATTGGGTGTTATGATGGGTGATGGTAGGCTGAGATACAAAACTATCCATCTAGCCTACTGCTTGGTTCTGGTGTGAGACCTTCATGTTCGATATCTCAATCCCATAAATCCTACAGGGATGATGATGTCACTGTCTACAGGCGTGATTAATAGCCATTCTTCTTTAAACCATTAAGGGGTGGGTTTTATCAATAGACAAGTACATAATTCATGTTCATAATGGACCTTATTGACTATTGAGGGGGTGTTCAGTTGAGAATGTATACACCTACATCTTTATATGTAAGGGATGTCAATACTTTATTAATATATACACTCAACGGCCACTTCATTAGGTACACCTTTCTAGTACCGGTTTGGACCACCTTTTGCCTTCAGAACTGCCTTAATTCTTCATGGCATAGATTCAACAAGGTGCTGGAAACATTCCTCAGATATTGTTGGTCCGTATTGACATCATAGCATCACGCAGTTGCTGCAGATTTGTCGGCTGCACATCCAGGATGCGAATCTCCCGTTTCACCACATCCCAAAGGTGCTCTATTGGATTGAAATCTGGTGACTGTGGAGGCCATTTGAGTACAGTGAACTCATTGTCATGTTCAAGAAACCAGTTTTAGATGATGTGAGCTTTGTGACATGGCGCGTTATCCTGCTGGAAGTAGCCATTAGAAGATGGGTACAGTGTGGTCATAAAGGGATGGACATGGTCAGCAACAATACTCAGGTAGGCTGTGGCGTTTAAACAATGCTCAATTAGTACTAAGGGGCCCAAAGTGTGCCAAGAAATATCTCCCACACCATTACACCACCACCAGCAGCCTGAACCGTTGATACAAGGCAGGATGGATCCATGCGTTCATGTTGTTTACGCCAAATTCTGACCCTACCATCTGAATGTCACAGCAGAAATCAGGACTCATCAGACCAGGCAACGTTTTTCCAATCTTCTATTGTCCAATTTTGGTGGGCCCTTGCTAATTGAAGCCTCAGTTTCCTGTTCTTAGCTGACACGAGTGGCACCCAGTGTGGTCTTCTGCTGCTGTAGGCCATCTGCTTCAAGGTTCGACGTGTTGTGCGTTCAGAGATGCTCCTCTGCATACCTTGGTTGTAACGTGTGGTTAATTGGGTTACTGTTGCCTTTCTATTAGCTTGAACCAGTCTGGCCATTCTCCTCTGACCTCTGCCATCAACAAGGCATTTTTGCCCAGAGAACTGCTGCTCACTGGATATTTTCTAATTTTCTGACCATTCTCTGTAAACCCTAGAGATGGTTGTGAGGGAAAATCCCAGTAGATCAGCACTTTCTGAAATACTCAAACCAGCCCCTCTGGCACCAACAACCATGCCACGTTCAAAGTCACTTAAATCACCGTTCTTCCCCATTCTGATGCTTGGTTTGAACTTCAGCAGATCGTCTTGACCATGTCCACATGCCTAAATGCATTGCTGCCACGTGATTGGCTGATTAAATATTTGCGTTAAGGAGCAGTACCAAATGATGTGGCCGTGAGTATATATAGCCATATAGGTGTATACACTGATATCCCAGATACATTTTATGTGAAGGTTTTATAATCCACACTAAACAAGTCGTAAGTAGTCAAATAAAAACCGACCTTTGAAGTTCGGTCTTATTCGCGCATCATAACCCGATGTTCTGCCCATCAATGAGTCCAGAAAGTCTGAGGGAGACAAGTTAGTAGTAGATCCTGATCTGGACTCATGCTCCTTGGCATCCACCACCCTGTGAGAAACAAAGGGAAAACAGCTACTCAGTTCAAAGTGTGGTGAAAACTACTTAAACACAACCAAATATGATCATGCGATTGAAATGCTATGATTAGGAAGGATTCCAATAGTGTGTAACACCTTGGCAGACAAATTGTGATATAAGATTATCACTGTAATGGAGAATTGGCATCGTGACTCTCCTCATTGTATACATATAGGCTATGCACATTTTGAAATAAATCACATCCTAAACTATATTTTCAGGCCACTTACTGAACATAAAAGTTGTATGATTGCTACCTTCGATTAATAGCATTGGAACTTTGAGGTCCATGAGGAAAGAATTTGTTCATTTTAAGTAGGTTCAAATTCAATTTCCTAAACTTGGTTTTAATGGCAACACACTTTGCCTTTTCAAACAATTAACATTACAGTTGAATAGACTACATATGCATACAAGAAAGTCTCATTCTATTTGGAATAGTTTTATTTGTGTATGTTAAATGGCCAATAAAGTAGCCATTCACCTACCTGCTGTTGTTGGTCTCCATTAAACATGCAAATAAAGCAGTCAAGACTTTGATAAAGGGGCGATTCATTTGTTTTGTTGATTTGTTATTTCTTCACTTCTTTATTTATTCCATATGTGAATGTTGGTCAAACACACAATCCAAGCAGCAGTATTGCTTTATTTCTGACCAAAGCGCAGTTGGGTGTTCTCATGGCACATATAGAATACGCAGGTGGCATTCCAGTCCGTAGGATCATAGTTTAGTTTGATGAAACACTGATTCCCAGGTACGGTATAGTTGTTGATAATCTGTAAAGAATCATAAATTCTGAGTCATTGCCACCAAAAAAGAACCTGTAGAAAAAACGTCGTGAGGTGACACAATTCGCCAAGCTGTGGAATATAGAGCCTTCAAGAAGGCGTTCTGACTTTCATTCAAAAACTCACTGAAAACAGATGTACGTTCTCTAAAAGATATAGCGGTGTTGAAGCATAATCTTTCCTTGTGTCGAAGACTGTCCACTGCTGGATTGGGAGACAAGTGGACGCCTCTTCAGATTCAGCACTTTGATATCTCCCTGTTTCCTTTGCGCGCAAGCGCACCATTAGAACTGGAGGACGCGAGTTGATTTTCAATATCTCATATAGGCTACATAAGGAATACAACCTTTTTAAAATAATGTAAAACTAGCATTGTTTATGTTCAAAACTCCTGTGTTTCGAGTAAGATTCCATTTAAAGCTGTCCATAAATAAGTATGGATATGGAAGTGCTCAGGTCAGAAGGGACAGCACACAGATGTTGTGTGCCAGAACATTTTGTTGTCAGACAATAGTTTTCTAGAATGTTTCATCACCTGATGCTGGCTGGCTGGTTGGCTGCAACCTGGTCTCAGAGCACTTCGTATTATTCTGTAAGTAAATCCGAGACACTACATTTAGGCTGCAACCTGGTCTCAGAGCACTTCATATTATTATGTAAGTAAATCCGAGACACTCCATTTAGTATGATATGTTACGTTTCATATGGTATGTATTAAAATGTGGATGTCCATCATCCATTTCATATGATTCGTATTATTTATTAAGTATTTACAAAACATACTATATGTTACGAATTGTAGCCAGCTGGCTAACGTTAGCAACAGTTGCTTATCAACAGATAGTTTGTTGATAGTAATTCCATCTGTAGATCACCTATATGGGACTATCCGAATAAAGTGTGACCCAATTGACTAATGTTTTCAAATGGAGACACACATACGGCAATTAACCACCTAGAAAAGAGAGTAACAGGTGCACTAACAACTTTTGGTTTGGTGCTGCAAAACCATTTTAGACAGCAGAGTCTAAATGGATTGCACTATAAACCAGGAAATGTAAAACCCTCCATTCCCCATAGAGCAGCAAGAAACAGCAAACAATCTCACTTGTATCTGGGCAGTTTTATGAAAGAGAGGCTTGTCCTGCATTGTGCCTTTATTTTAATGGACATAGGAAGTCCTGGGTGAGTAAAAGAGAAAACTCTAAGGGGATTGGGGTGTTTTATTATTGTTAAACCCACAGATGGATACATCTCTCTTTCCCTTTTGTGACTTGCAGAATGGGATTTCAATTCCTTAATTATCTGACGGTTATCTGACCCACCTGCCGAAAGGTCCTTACTGATGGGATCTAATGACCAGTTGGAGTGGGGGCTGGAGGTTGGAACATGGTCAAGCCAATTGTAGCTGTCTTTGAGATGGACTCGGAGTGACCACGGACGAGGTCAGTGTGTCTTGATCCTCTATACCCTCTCATTACTCATTCATCATACGTCCTGTCTGGGTTTATTTAATGAGATATGGGAAGAGTTTCTGGTTGATCTGTGAAACCTTTTCTAAGATAATGTTTGCCAAAATGAGGGTTTCTCAATAGGGATGTAAAGAGATTTTTACTGGGATCTGAGGCAAGATATGTTTTGAATGGTGTGTGTGGTGTACAAAAGTCTTCCTATTGACGTAAAAGAGGCTGTGTACTATTGCAGCTCATTACAATAGGTCAAGGATAGTTTAGGCCAAGGACCAACTTAGGGAAACCCCGACCTAGTGGATTCAATTTTGATGACTCAAAACATACTACATTTTTTCCTCATAATTTTCGCTCTTGAAATATTACTTTTTTAATGGCTGTGACTGGAATGTTTATGTATTTTATACTCTGTAGTGCAATTGAAAGTCTCTTTACCTTTCTGTGCCGTTGGGGAATAGAGCATTTCAATTTGCAGGCGCTCTAATGAAAAAGCAATGATACACCTCAAACCAGAGCAAGTCATACATCCTGTACCATGAGATCCAATGTGACACTTGCAATTTGGTTCCTAGAATTAAACAGGGGAGGAGAGAAGGAGGAGGAGGATGGAGTGGATTATTTCCTGCTCCAGTCTCTCACAGCAGAGGAGCTGGAAGCTGAGCCGGTCAGTAACAGCCTGAGGAGTAATATTGTCACAGCATTCAGCCATGTGTTGTACGAAGAAGTCATCTCACACAGCCCATGGATGGCTTGACATGAATGAGAGAGACTTTTTCACACCGTTGTTGTTGTTATTGTTGTTGTGTCTCCCTGTGTGCTCTCCAGCCTTCCCAAGTGGAATGAACATCATACATGCCTTTGGCCCATGATGATAAGGCACTTGCAGCCTCCTAAATGGCAGTTTGAATTCAGGACAGGTCCATGCTCTTATATAAATACTTAAGAAATTAGCAACGCTAAATATCTAAAATGGATTTGATATGTCAATCTGACTTGTGTGTGTGTGTGTGTATGTGAGTGAGTGCATGCGTCTCTCTGTCAGTCAGTCAGTTATTCCCTTATCCCCTGCCTCCCTCTGGGTGGCCAACCTTTCAGCATTTACAGTGATGTGCCTCTGAAATCTGTTTCCAGGGCAACCGGGGCACCAAATACATTCCCAGAGGCATCTTTCTGGTGTGCCTTTTGTTTACACTATTCATATCTGAGGGACAATTTATCCACTCCTACTTACAATATATGAATATGCTAACAGAAAATGACGGTGAATGACAAAGGGAAAATAGATTCAGTGACAAACGATTTTCTAAAAGTTTAATTGAGGAACCTCACATTAATACATGCTGTTATATCCAACCTGGACTCAGAGGTAGATGTAACATAGTAAAAGTCAATCTGTCTCCCTTCATTTAGTATTATATGTTAAGTTTCATATGGTATGTATTAATTTGTAGATGTCCATCATTCATGTTGTATGATATGTTACATATTACAATTAGTATGATATGTTACAAATTGCAATTCGTATGATATATTACGAATTCCAATTAGCTAGTGTTAGGGTAAGGGTTACGTTTAGGGTTAGGATAATGGTTAGGGTTAGGCCTAGGGTTAGGGTTAGTGAATAGTTAGTGGAAATGTTGCTGACAGTTATTGAACATCTACAAACCATCTACTTGGGACTTGCCAAATAAAGTGTTACCGTCATTTGATATAATTTAAGATATTTATTCACAAGGAAATTACTCTATGTACTCTAAATATAGCATTTTATCAAATTGATTGCAATATTAAATACGTTATCCATCATCTGTTAATTGCACCGTCTTAATCAAATTCTCTCTGGTTTGCATAGTTGGGTAAAAGGAGAGAGAACATCCAGGATCTGAATAATGAATAAGTGAATGTGTTAGCTCGATCACTGTTCCCCAGTGCCACAGTATAGTATGCCCATGTTGATGAGCTATTATGAGGGAACAGGCTGTCACTGCAGGGCATGTCCACTTGATGGCTGTGGCTTTAAATCAACATGACATTATCTTCAGAAGAACATACTTGAGGCAGTCACCTGCTGAAAGCCTCTACTCTCTCCCCAGTCAGGGTGAAGCAGTTCCATCGACCCTCTCCAAGGAGAGCGGGAGATAGAGAGAAGACAGACTGAGGGAGAGCGATAGAAAGGGAAAGCAGAGAGATATTGGGTGGAGAAGAGAGACAGAGAGAGGGAGAGAGAGATTGCTGGGCAGGGGAGCTCACCTGGAAACAACAAGCAGGCTTGAGCCTCCCTGATGCTCATGTTCAGTGGAGCGGAGCATCAAGCATTGGGGAGTATCCATTGCACCATCGATCCCATGTATTTTTATCCCACTTAATGACTTTCTCTCTCTTTCATTCATCCCATGGATTTAAACAAAAAGATGAGGTGAGGTGCATTGTCATTGGTGGTTATAGCTATACTGTGGTGGGCTTTACTAACTGGAAAGAGGAAACATACAAAGATTTCATTAGAGGATTCATGAGGAGAGGGGATGGGTTATGAGTTCTACACAGAGACAACATCACTCAATAACATCCCTGATCTTTTTCTCATAGTAAAGTAATGTAAAGCTATTTTGCAGAATCTTACCAAATCCACTGAAGATGACAAACACAATATGAAAAGACAGGGGCCCTGGTTTCACTGTGGAGATTTGGAGCTTCCATGGGCTTTCTAATAAATAACAATAATATATATGCCATTTAAAGCAAAGTAAGGGTCTATCAGAGTACCAAATGTGTATGCGTATGCACAGCAGTGTTCTATAATATTGTACCGTTGGCTTTCATACTTTTGGAATATCTCAACGCAGCTCAAGCAATTTCTCCAACTGTCAATGCTTTTAAATGAATAGAGGACGCGTACCAGAGACGCATTGTTTTGGAATTGTGGACTGTGATTCCCCCACGGATGGTGGTCTCACAGCTGCATAGTTGTGTCACAATGGGTCGCCGGACTATCTTGTCTCAGCGTCTGTGATTTGCATGCAATTATTATACGTGTGGGTCGTCCCAGAAATATAACCCACTATCCTGGCATTGCAAGTGCCATGCTCTACCAACTGAGCTACAGAGGACCGCTTTCTAAGCGAGTAGACAGTCTGTGCTGTGCACTGTGGATCCAGGGTGAGTGACCCCATCAGGGCCTAGGAGGATGCTGATCTCAGGGTCATCTCTCCCCCTTGGGCAGGTGAGGAGTGGGGGACCGGTAAGGAGCCCACCTGTCAATCACAGCCCTCCCCTCCCCAACCTGGCAGTCCCTCAGCCTTCCTTTCTCCATCACTGAGCACTGAAACCCCACTGATCTCCAGTCTAGACCCTCAGTAGATTCCACGCTCCATACTCACTCTGGTCAGTCACAACAAAGCCCTCCCGTCTGTTTGTCTATCTGTGTGATTACAGTGTGTCTATAGTAAGGGCTTACTGAGCTGAGCTCCCATGCCCAAGGTAAACTGTCACACCCTGATCTGTTTCACCTGTCTTGTGCTTGTCTCCACCCCCCGCCAGGTGTCTCCTATTTCCCCCCTTATCCCCTGTGGAGTTATACCTGCGTTTTCTGTCTGTCTGTTGCCAGTTTGTCTTTTTCTGTCAGCTCTTACCAGCGTGTTTCCCATTTCCCCAGTTCTCTAGTTCTTGACTCTGCCCTGGTTACGAACCTCTGCCTGTCCTCAACCTGCCCTTTTGTTATAATAAATATTCGGAGAACCGTACCATCCGCCTCCTGTATCTGCGTCTGGGTCATATCCTGAGTCGTGATAGTAAAACATTTAATTGGGATTCATGTGGTAGAAGCAGTTGAATTGAGTGTATTGCCTGCCTGTTCTCCAAAAGTACTTTGGGGTTACCTGTTGATACAGAGTCCATTGCATGGATTAGTATACCTGCTTGCCTCATTGCCTCTCCTGTCTAAGGTTTAGGTTGGAATCTCTAGACGCAGTCACCCAAACCCAAAAGGCAGACACACTCCATTTCTCTGGTCCAACGTCTGCTTGACGCTGACACTGGCTCACAATTAATCTATTTCTGGCTGGCAGGCTTGTCTCACTGAGCAATGTCACTGGAGCTGTACATGGCTGGCAGAAGGATGAAGGGGGAGATTGAAGATTGAACACAATTCCAATTGCTTAACTTGTTTACATCAGCTCTCCCCTCAGTGGAGCTTAGCAGTATGTTAAAGGCCCAATTACCAACAAGATGGAGACTGACAAAGGAAGATCACTTATTTTCATGTTCTTAAAATATATTTTCTTTGAGTCTCATCTCAAATATTCAGCGGCTTGTGTAGGATTTTACTGTAGGTTGAGATTGCAACCCAGTTTGACTCATATTCCATATGTCCGTTTCGTTATTCCCTGTGGTAAGGAATGTTGGCTGATGCAACTGCTTTTTACATCTGCCGAGGTCTGTCAGAGGAAGCTGGGAAATTCCTCCTTTGATAGTTGCTGTCACTTTATTTCAGCGGTTCCCAAACCTCTCCTTGGGGATCCCCAGAAGTTTCACAATTTTATTGTAGCCCTGAACTAACTCACCTGATTAACCTAGTCAAGGGCTTGATGCTTAGTTGACAGTTTAAATCAGGTGTGCTAGCTATGGAATAGTTAAAATACATGGAACGGTTACCTGAGGATAGGTTTCAGAATGCCTGCTCTATTTTATAGCGGAGCCAGGGGCTACGAAATGTATGTATGTGCAAGAAATATATCTATGGGCTCACTGTAAACACATAATACCTCACATGATGTGCTTGCACAAAATACTATTTCACAAAAGTTATTAGCATGCATTTTGTCATTCTGTTAGCATGCTTAAAATGACTCACCGTCAGACACTGAATATGCTCCCATTCACAGAGTAGGGTTTAAGTAAGGTTTGCTGCTATATGCGGTATTAAGAAACGGAACTAATCTATTTGTACCTGCACTGTACATTGATATTATGCTGTATGTCACTAGTTATATAATACACAATATCATCATCATTCATGTGTGTATTCAATTTATTTATATTACATTAATGTATAATGCTGAAGTCCTGTATAAGGGTTTAAAGTTATTGCAGTAACTGCTTTCATTATTCAACATCAGTGTTTGGGGTCCTCACTTGTCATGTTTTCCTGCCCACATGTCATATCACAGATGCACTGTATACACAGAGGGCCATCCATTTCCTGCTATATTAATCTAACAAACTGCATTTCAATGATAACGCTTTACTCATTATTTTCTCATCAATTGAACCCCTTCTTGGTCAGTATCTTTATTTTGATTCTATTGCAAACATAATCCTGAATCACCTTCATAACTAATCACCAAATTTAAGCAACGTTTTAAAAGCACCTCCACAAACTAATGGAGCTAGATTGGAATGTACACTATATATGCAAAAGTATGTGGACACCCCTTTAAATTAGTGGATTCGGCTATTTCTTGCCACTCCGTTGCTGGCAGGTGTATAAAATCAAGCACACAGCCATGCAATCTCCATGGACAATCATTGGCAGTAGAATGGTTTTACTGAAGAACTCAGTGACTTTCAACATGGCACCGTCATAGAATGCCATTTCGTCACATTTCTGCCCTGCTAGAGATGTAAGTGCTGTTATTGTGAAGTGGAAATGTCTAGCAGCAACAAAGACTCCAAGCCTGTGAGCTTAGGCCACCAAGCTCACAGAAGGGGACCTCCTAGTGCTGAAGTGCGTAGTACGAAAAAATAGTCTATACTTGGTTGCACCACTCACTACCAAGATCCATACTCCCTCTGGAAGCAACGTCAGCACAAGAACTGTTCGTCAGGGGCTTCATGAAAATGGGTTTCCATGGCTGAGCAGCCACACACAAGCCTAAGATCACCATGCGCAATGCCAAGCGTTGGTTGGAGTGGTGTAAAGCTTGCCGCCATTGGACTCTGGAGCAGTGAAAACACGTTCTCTGGAGTGATGAATCAAACTTCACAATCTGGCAGTACGATGGCCGAAACTGGGTTTGGCAGATGCCAGGAGAACGCTACCTGCCCGAATGCATAGTGCCAACTGTAAAGTTTGGTGGAGGAGGAATAATGTCTGGGGTTGTTTTTCATGGTCCTGGTTAGGCCCCTAATTCTAGACGATTCTGTGCTTCCAACTTTGTTGCAACAGTTGGGGGATGCCCCTTTGCTGTTTCAGCATGGCAATGCCCCGTGCACAAAGCGAGATCCATACAGAAATGGTTTGCCGAGATCATTGTGGAAGTACTTGACTGGCCTGCACAGAGCCCTGACCTCAACCCCATCAAACACCTTTGGGATGAATTGGAACCCCGACCTCACTAATGCTCTTGTGGCTGAATGGAAGAAAGTCCCTGCAGCAATGTTCTAGTGGAAAACCTTCCCAGAAGATTGGAGGCTGTTTTTTTATTTATTTTATTTAACCAGCTCCACAGTACTGAAACCACACAAACCAAACTCCACCTACAGAGATGCCCTCAGTGCTGCAAGGTCCACCTACTTCTCCAACATCATCAACAGCTCCAATAAGAACTCCCGGACTCTGTTCTCCACTGTCAGCAAAGTACTTCAGCCCTGTAACGACACCTTCTCTACTCCCTCCACTGAACTCTGCAACTCCTTCCTTCAAGAACAAGATCACCAAACTAAACTCATCACTGACTGCTCAATCTCCCTCAGCTGCCCCTCCCCCTGTCAACCTCCCAACAGTCATACCTGAAACCCAGCTCTACGAATTTGCCCCCATTGACTCTCCCTATATCTCAAAACTCATATATTCAATATTTGAAATGTAATATGCAAAATGACAATGCAATATGTAAAATGGCAATGCATTCTGTATTTCAATTTACATTTTCCATTACATTTGTGCAACGTTTGGTGCAAAATAAAAATGAAAATGAAATTACATCATTTACATTTGCCATTTCATACACTAGTTTTAATATGTAAATTGAATACATATTTTAACGCTTTATAAGTTGCAAAATTTAAATTTAAATGTATTACAGAAATGATTAGATGTGTGTAACATGTTCAAGCAGAAATTGTGGCAAAATGATCATTCAAATGTTATTTTTCTTAACTGCATTTACACTCGCAGTCAAACACTTGCGATTGCATTTTCATTAAATGTCCCGCACAATGAATGTAGCAAAATGCAATGTGCAAATTGAAAATGCATTCCGAGCCGATCACGTCTCCGCCCCCTCCCGCCCTGTCAATCACTGCATCAAGGCGAGGCTCGGAAACAGGTAAACATAACATGTTATAGCTATGTTACGTGTTTTGGTTTTGAGGTGTTGGAAACATGGCGGCGGCAGAGCTAATACGACTGTTAAATTCATTAGCAGATGAAGTGGAGCGTAAACGCAGAGATTATGGCCTTGAAGCGTATAAAATCATTAAAATATATTTAAATATATGTACTGTCCATCGACTAACTCCATACAAGGCCGCGATATCTTTAACTTTGAACCCATACATAAGATACCCCTCTACGGCCTCGCCAGGGATCTCCACGGCTGGTCTCCCCAGGGATCTCCACGGCTGGTCTCCCCAGGGATCTCCACGGCTGGTCTCGCCAGGGATCTCCACGGCTGGTCTCCCCACTCCCCTAGGCCTATCCGAAGACAATCGTTCTTCCACCACCTTTAAGAGGTCAGCAGCCAAACGGGTGTCGGCGCCTGATAAGGCAGAAAATTCTCCCAGACGTTCCAACAACGTACTGGTTCTATCACCTACATACGCGTAATAATCTTCGGAAATACTATCGTTTCTCTGTTCACGCTCCACTTCATCTGCTAATGAATTTAACAGTCGTATTAGCTCTGCCGCCGCCATGTTTCCAACACCTCAAAACCAAAACACGTAACATAGCTATAACATGTTATGTTTACCTGTTGCCGAGCCCCGCCTTGATGCAGTGATTGACAGGGCGGGAGGGGGCGGAGACGTGATCGGCTCGGAATGCATTTTCTATTTGAACTTTGAATTTTGCTACATTCATTGCGCGGGACATTTAATGAAAATGCAATCGCAAGTGTTTGACTGCGAGTGTAAATGCAGTTAAGAAAAATAACATTTGAATGATCATTTTGCCACAGTTTTTGCTTGAACATGTTACACACATCTAATCATTTCTGTAATACATTTGAATTTTGCAACTTATAAAGCATTAAAATATGTATTCAATTTACATATTAAAACTAGTGTATGAAATGGCAAATGTAAATGATGTAATTTAATTTTCATTTTCATTTTGCACCAAACGTTGCACAAATGTAATGGAAAATGTAAATTGAAATACAGAAAGCATTGCCATTTTACATATTGCATTGTCATTTTGCATATTACATTTCAAATTGAATATTGCTACCCATAAGCTTCCATACAAAACAGCTGCAGTCACCCCCATCTTAAAAAATCCAGGACTGGACACCACCATCCTCAATAACTTCCACCCCATTTCCAACCTCCCCTTCCTTGGACAATGGAACGTACTGTTGCCTCCCAATTACAAACCCACCTGCTAACCAACAACATGTTCAAGCCCCTCCACAGTACTGAAACCGCACTCCTCAAAGTTATCAATGACCTCCTCACCTCTGCTGATGCTGGAGCCCTCAGCATCCTGATTCTCTTGGACCTGAGTGCCGCTTTTGACACAGTGAGCCATCAGATCCTCCTCACCAGGCTGAGGGCTTGGGTGTTGAGGGAACTGCACTCCCCTTGCTACAACCACAAACCTCACAAACTGGACCCACTATATCTCCCTCAATGGCCACACCTCAGCTGCAGTTATACAGGGTGTCTACCAGGGCTCTGTGCTGGGTCCCTTACTCTTCATCATCTACATCCTCCCTCTTGGTCAGATCTTCTGTCACTTCAACCTTGAATTCCACTGCTATGCCTATGACACCCAGATCTATCTCAGCACCAAATCCCTCTTCATCCCACCTCTGACCCACATTGAATCCTGCCTGTCCTCATAGGCACCAAATCCACCCTCACCAAAGCTGGCAACCTCACCCTCACCATTGACGACACCACTGTCTCTACCTCCCTCCCTCCATGCATGCAAACTTGGCGTCATCCTGTACTCCATCCTCTCATTTGACCACCACATAAGACAGACTGTCAAATCCTCATTCTGCCACCTCTGCAACATTGTCAAAGTCAGGTCCTCCCTTTCTTGTCCTGCCGCTGAAACCCTTATACTGTGCATGCATTCATCTCCTCACGTATTGACTAATTGCAGCCTTCCCGACTACTCTCAGGCATCAACTCAAGCTTCCTCCATAATCTCCAAATGGTTCAAAACTCTGCAGCCCGACCACTCACCCAGTCCTGGCAGCACATTACCCATGTCCTCCGTGAACTCTACTGGCTCCTTGTCTCCCCTCAACGCATTGATTACAAGATCCTCCTTCTGACCTTCAAAGCCATTCACTACCTTGCCCCCCCTTACCTCTAAGACCTTCCACCCCCCATACGCGCACCCCCCCAATACGCGCACCCCAGCAGGCCATCTTGTCATCCCCAGGTCGAAGCTCCAGAGCTTGGGCGATAGGGCCTTCTCCAGGGTTGCTCCTAGGCTCTGGATCTCCCTCTCTCCAGCCATCCGTGACTCAGAGTCCATCACAATCTGTTAGTCCTTCCTAAAGCCCCAGCTCTTTGACAAGGCCAACCATAATAGGCTACAGTAGGCTACTAAATAACATTTCCAGTGGCATACAGACTCACCTAATGATGAAGATGAAGCCATAGGCTACTACTCATGGTTATGGCCGATGGCCAATCTCAGGATGAGCTACATAAAAAAATAGAGCTGCTGTTAGCAAAAAATTGGGAGTAGAGAGAAATAAATATTGGTTCTACAGACAATAATCTTCTCTTTTCAGCAGTAGGCATTTGCTTTCCAAACTGTAAGTTTTTCCCTCGATTGTATTTTGAAATTTGAAAAAGGCAAACAGACAGCTGCAACCAACCATATAAATATAATCCATAGATAGCAGTTCCCATTCGAGTCAGGACTGGCAACCATTCTTAGTGTACCCATGAGTGTAATAGTCAATTTGCCAGGGTAAGAGGTTCCAAAACTCTTCTATTGATTATATGTCTATGGCCACAACACAACAAGCTGTATATTTGGCAGGCATGCTGGCCAAATTGCAGCCTTCCCGACTAGACAACCGGTAACTGCCAAAATAAAGGAAATGAGGGATAAAAATAATATGTTACGTTGTGGGGTGCATTTTCCTGGCATGGTTTAGGTCCACTTGTAGAATCTATGCCAATGCGCATTGAAGCTGTTCTGGCAGCTCTTGGTAGCTAAACACTCTTTTAAGACACTATGTTGGTGTTTACTTTATTTTGGCAATTACCTGTACTTGTGATAAAATGTAATCCACTGTTATTTTTTGAAACTATTGATCCTCTGTGGCTAAATTATGCTCTCTTGTGTATTTTGAACATTGAGAGCAGGCTCCTGTGGTTAAAAAATGAAATAATAAAAAATAATAATAACGTGCATAGAAATATAGAACAAACGTTGTCTCACACAATTGACCAGTCACATTTATATATCATGCAGTTTATTTTTATAACCCATGTTTGTAACCCACATGTGCCACCTAACGCCTCTCCTCCCCACATCTGACGATTAGCAGAGTGGAAGCAGGCAGGAGCAGGCTGTTTACACTCATTGAGAGCAGGCTCCTGAATCCTCCTGTTGCAGTAAAAAATATATATACACTGGCGGCCAAAAGGAAAATTACTCATTCAAGGGTTTTTCTTTATTTGCACAATTTTTTACATTGTAGAATAAAAGTGAAGAAATCAAAACTATGACATAACACATATGGAATCATGTAGTACCCCAAAAAGTGTTAAACAAATCAAAATATATTTTACATTTGAGATTCTTCAAAGTAGCCACCTTTTGCCTTAATGACAGCTTTGCACACTCATGGCATTCTCTCAACCAGCTTCATGAGGACCGCCACATGAATGGAAGACCCAGAAATACCTCTGCTGCAGAGGATAAGTTCATTAGAGTTACCAGCCTCAGATTGCAGCCCAAATAAATTCTTCACGGTTCAAGTAACAGACACATCTCAACATCAACTGTTCAGAGGAGACTGTGTGAATCAGGCCTTCATGGTCAAATTGCTGCAAAGAAACCACTACTAAAGAACACCAATAAGAAGAAGAGACTTGTGAGCTGCAATAATAAGTGAGCTGCAATAACAAGTGAGCTGCAACAGCAAGTGAGCAGCAACAGCAAGTGAGCTGCAACAGCAAGTGAGCTGTAATAACAAGTGAGCTGCAATAACAAGTGAGCTGCAACAGCAAGTGAGCTGTAATAACAAGTGAGCTGCAACAACAAGTGAGCTGCATCAGCATGTGAGCTGCAATAACAGTCGAGCTGCAACAGCAAGTGAGCTGCACAGTTCACTATTCTGAAATATGAACACAGAAATGCTGGACATTTTGAACTCTTATTATGGTGGCGATTTTACAAAATTACCATCATGGTCTGGAATTTGACTATTTTTCTGTTCTCCGTCTTAACTCGGTCTCGGACCCCTCGTCCCCCTCCGGTCTTGGTCTTGAATCAGACTCATTTTGCTACGGTCTTGGTCTTGAATTTGTCTCGCTTTCGGAGGTTTCGAACACAGCACTGCAAGCAATGCCCCTTTGTGGGTATCTTTCATTCCCCATGATAAAGAATACTGTTCAGAGGTAAACAGCTCAGGATCTCTGAGCGCCATACAAATCTAGCAGTGACAGTCATCTGACAGTTTGAGATTGCCCACCACTAGCTATGCTCAGGAACTGTATGGAGGGGATTCTGTGTTGATATGCAGCATGAAAGAGGCTAAAGGAACAACAGCACACATCCATATAGGCATTTGACTGCTCTTTTTACAATCATGTTGCAGGCGTGAAATGATCTGCCAACTGCCAAGCCAAACATGTCACTATTCACATACTTTCAAATTTGAATAAGCCAAGATATAATCAGATCAATCATTCTCACAAATTATGTGGATGAATGAATGAAAAACTGCTACTGTAGGTATTGAGTGGATCCATGTGAGAAAGCTAATCTATTATTCCTCACTGGTACCATTTCTCAGTGTATTTTGGCATAATTGTTGTACCAAGAAGTACTTACAAATGTTTGATTGTTTGCTGTCATGTGTGAGATTTTCTTTTCATTGCTTTGATTACAATAGTGTTTTCTGTTTCCTGTCAGCTGGTCTCTGAAGGGAGTAGGCCAGTAGGGTGAAGTTGGCCGTAGATATTGTTCTTGGGTTAGTTTAGCATTTCCCCCACTAATGGTTTAGGTTGGGATTGGGGAGGGGAATCTGATCCTAGGGGAAACTTCAACCTGGAGCGTCTTTGGAGGGTATGCTCAGGTGTAGCGCTTTATGGTAGTTGAGATTATAATTCAAAATGTCCGCCTGTATCTGTAGGGGTTTGTTGGGCTACTTTGAGCCCTAGAGCTTGTCAAGACTGATTGTCAGTCTTTCTTTTAATCTGACAAATTTCTTTGAAAATCAGTTACCTATTTACTTTGACCCTGGCCCAGTATTTAGTTGAATACATGATTAATCTTCTAAATACTTGCTCCTGCTCTAATGCCCATGTATTCATATTGCGTCTCTTGCTCTTACCCTTTTATTAATCCTCTGGTATTTTGTCAGGAGCGCTGGCCCCTTTCAGGCTGATCTGCCTCAGGGATATAACTCTACCGTAGATGTCACCCTGGGTCTAAAGCACAGGAGGTTGGTGGCACCTGATTTGTGGAGGTAATGGCTGGAGCGAAATAAGTGGAATGGTATCAAATACATCAAACACATTGTTTCTATATGCTTGATGAGATTCCATTTATTCCAGCCATTGTTATGAGCCGTCCTCCCCTCAGCATTCTCATGCGTTCTAAGGCAGGGCTCTCCAACCCTGTTCCTGGAGAGCTACCCTCCTAGGTTTTCACTCCAACCCCTGTTGTAACTAACTTGATTCAGCTTAACAACCAGCTAACTATTAGAATCGGGTGCGCTAGATTGGGGTTGGAGCGAAAACCTATAGGATGGTAGCTCTCCAGGAACAGGGTTGGAAAGCCCTGGTCTAAGGTAATACTGAACCATATCAACATCTCTCTCTCTTCTCCTTTTTTTACTCAGGCAAAACATAATTGTTTCAACTTTGACCTGGACATGCATTATTATGTGTGGCTTTACTTTCTGAGTGGACCACTCATTATTTTTTAAATCTATTTGAGCCAAATGCCACTTCTGTCAAATTGAAATGTATTCCTTCCGTGCAGCTCATATCAAAGTCATGTATCACAGTTTCCTTTTGCATAGTGATTATATACTGAACATAAATATAAACTCAACATGCAACAATTTCAATATTTTACTGAGTTACAGTTCATATAAGGAAATCCGTCAATTGAAATAAATTCATTAGGCCTTAATCTATGGATTTCACATGACTGGGCAGGGTCGCAGCCATGGATGGACCTGGGAGGGCATAGGGCCACCCACTTGGAAGCCAGGCCCAGTCAATCTGAATGACTTTTCACACAAAAGGGCTTTATTACAGACAGAAATACTCCTCAGTTTAATCAGCTGCCCGGGTGACTGGTCTCAGATGATCCTACAGGTGAAGAAACTTGATGTGGAGGTCCTGGGCTGGCGTGGTTACACGTGATCTCTGGTTTTTAGATAGGCAGCTTATGGTAGAAAATATAATTCTCTGGCAACAGCTCTAGTAGACATTCCTGCAGTCAGCATGCCAACTGCACGCTCCCTCAAAACTTGTGGCATTGTGTTGTGTGACAAAACTGCACATTTTAGAGTGGCCTTTTATTGTCCCCAGCATAAGGTGCACCTGTGCAATGATCATGCTGTTTAATCAGCTTCTTGATATGCCACACCTGTCAGGTGGATGGATTTTCTTGGTAATGGAGAAATGCTCACTAACAGGGATGTAAAAAAATGTGTGCAAATGGAACATTTCTGGGATCTTTTATATCAGCTCATAAAACATGGGACCAACACTTTACATGTTGCGTTTATATTTTTGTTCAGTATACTTTGTCAGTGCTAAACACGTAATACTTTTTCTTCAGAGCAGATCTCTCCTGAACATTTCCTGTCGATACTAATAATAGCTAAATTGTTTTATTTCATATTTTATTCATACGCCAGTTTATAGAACATTATTCTAAATGTCGCTGTTTTTATTGTGGTTAATTATGCCCTTCTTTGAGTTAATGTCAACAACATCTAGCAGTAATTCTGAGGAATAGAAGCCATGAGTGTGTCATTACACTCTGCAGTTTGCTAGCCTCTTATTTGTGTGTTGAGTGATCACTGTCTTGCCAAATGAATTACATCCACATATTTAGTTCCCAATTTCTCTATTATCTCTTGATTTTTTTGTCTGATGTTATTGTCTGTTTGCTTGGATAAAGCCACTGATGCGGGTCTAGTTCCATTTGTTGTGGTTTGTCATAGTTACTGTCTGTATGGGATGTGTTACTTAAAAGGGACTACATTGGAGAGCTCCATTCCTCTTTTTTATGTATCTGACACCCTCCTTTGCAGAGCTACATACTGTAAGTCTTCATAAAGTGGCCTGGGTACTCTGTTTTTATACTCATATGGAAAAGATATTCCATTACCCAAAAGTACATCTTTATGTCAATGAACATGTCAGTGCCATCAGAATGTCAAGTCCTTGTGTCATTGTTCACAAAGAAGATGCTTAGTTTTGTCAAAAAGCTTAGTCGTGTTGTCAATATAAAACTGTACTCTTTAGGTATTTTCTGATGTACACTATGGCTACATTTTTTATGACAATGATTGAAAATGCACAAGGCTGCACTTTTTCTGTATGGAATTTATACATTTCAACAGTACAAAGTCACACATTCCTTTATGTGAGATTAGGATTGCAAGAGATTGGACAGGATTCACATTTATGCTTTTATTTTTGGTTTTCAACAAATTACAGTGGCATTGCGATTCAGAAAGAAAAACACAAAACTATTTCATAGCACAAAGAAAAAAATACTATGTCAACATTCCTTTCAAATGGTACATGGTACAGCTGTTTCATGCTCATATGGTTTCTTTTCAGCACCCTGTTGATAGTTGAGATGCTAACAGATGGATGTTTACAAAGACATTGTTGTCTTCTATAATGGCACTCTGAATCTCCCTTAGTCTAATGGCATTATTTCCTCTGACCATGGTGCAAATAGCCTCCTGCTGTTGAGGTGTGAAAAGGGGCCCTCTCCCACCCCTGTGAGGTAGTCTTGCAGTCCTATGTGGGGAAATACAATGATGCCAAACACAAGATTGAGGAAGATTTCAGTGTAAAAAAGTATGTAGTATTACAGTGCATGGCCATGATTGACAACATGGTCCACAATAGTGGCCCTTATTTCATCTGAAATACGCCGGTCTCCTCTGCCTCTTCTACCTCTTCCTCTGTTTTGCCTCCCTACCCTTCCTCCACGCATCCTAAGGCCTCTTCTTCCCAGCTGTTGACCCTGTTCGTTTCCTTGTTGTTGTAACACTGTGTTGTGCTCTGTTTAGATATGCTTGCCAATTGAAGGTTCATTAGGTGAACCTTCAAGCTATTTTACATTGAGGTTGATCTGGTTGATCATTGGTTGATCTAATGTTTCACACAATCTCCTTCATTAGTGGAAGTCAAGATTCACCTGAGAGCAATTAATCAATTCTGGACAAATTCACAACAACAATCTATAAGAACAATTGGAATGTACTGTATGGAAAACTTGCTTGACCGATTATGACTATGAGTTCAACCATTTTGCAATTAAAGACATATTCAATGCGCGTATGATATAAGTGAGGGTAATAATAGTTTACTTAATATACAGTCTGGTTAAATGTACAGGTAAATGAATATTTTCATGGTTAAATTAACTGTACAGGTAAATGACAGGAAGAGATACTTAAATAGCTCAATGTGCGTATGATATAATTTAGGGTAATAATACTAATTCCCTTAAAATACAGTCTTTAGAACCGGGTTAATTACAGATAAATGCACGTATTGCACATTCGATATACTAAATACAAAAAAAATAAGAAAAGAAAGATACTACTGACAGGATACTAGTATACAGTACAGTCCTGAGTGAATGACTACGCAAGTTCAGTCCAATAATTACTTACAATATTGCACGTGATATGATATAACAACTGTACATGAATATGTACATACAGTCCTGAATTAATGAGTGCTGAATGAATAAGTCCTGAGTGAATGAGTGATTACAGACCAGAGAGTTACTCACGGATGGATGGACGCCTAATTGTTAAACTAGGCCCTAACACCATAACAGTTCCAGGTCTATGTTGCCGACGGCATGGCACCCCGGTGAGGCATTAAATAGCCGCCGGCAGGAAGGACCTCCTGTAGCGCTCTCTGGAACACCGTGGTGGGATCAGTCTGTAACTGAAAGTGCTCCTCTGCGTCATAACCATGGCACGCAGAGGGTGGGTGACGTTGTCCATGATGGCCAGCAGTTTGGCCAGGATCCTTCTCTCCACCACCTCCTCTAGAGTGTCAAGGTTAATCCCCAGAACAGAGCTAGCCTTGTTATTGTTATTGTTTCTGTGTGTATGTACGTGTATGTGAGTGTCACACTGTATGTGTTTGTGTGTGATGTGTCAGGAGTAGCTTGAAAGCCCTCAGTTAATAGGTTGTCCTGTGTACTCTGCTGCAGGTGTAAACGGAGGTGACATGCCTGTGGCATGCCTCACCCTCTGTTTCCTCACCACTCTGTGAACTATGTTATCCTCTACTTCTGACTTCAACATCAGCTTGCATACACTTGGCATCACTTTGTGAACTTCCTGTGCTCCTTTGACATGCACAGACCCATTCCATGGAGAATAAGATGTTTTAATGCATAGCCACTTCTGTATGTTCTCCCAGTTTAGGTTCTTAGTGCTTCAGAGAGCTGCATGGCGGAAGTCCGTTTTTAGGTCAGTGCTCTTGTACTTTCTGCACTGCTCAGACTCCAGGGAGATTCAGAAATCACTGAGGGGAGTTGTGCTGCCATCAAGTATAGCCTCTTTCAGGTTATCACAGGCTGCAGAATAGTCAGGTTTGTCCATCAATGTCCTCTTCTCTACTGCTGAGACTCAGTAAAGAGCCCCCTAAGACTGTGTATATTCTGAGTGTTGAAGTTTGTTTCCATGTAGACCTATTGATTTATCTTACTCATCCTTGTTTGCAACAAGAATGTGATGTAAATGCTGAGTGTTTCAGATACATTAATATTACAGAGGGTATTGACTAAATACAGTATATGTACTGTAAGGGTTGGCTTATTTTTTTCCTCTCAGGCATCACGGTAGGCTAATTAAAATAATATTGTAAATTAATGTTTAATTTGATTGTTACAAGAAAATGAATTTGTCCACATTATGCCCACATTAGCTGCTTGTTATCTGTGACTGATAATGCGAAGAATCAAACAGATTCCTCTACTTCTGTAGATCTCCCTTAGCGGGCCGTCACTAGTTACCACAGCCACAAAGTCATAATTATGTCTATACGCCACCTATTTCTACAATTTTTCTTTTTAAATCTGTTTTGAAACCTAATGTTAACCCTAACCACACTGCTAACCTATGTATATATATGTTTATTGTTATTTATAATTGTATTTTTTTCGTGATATGCAATCAAATCAAATCAAAATCAATTGCAATCCAATTACGACCTTGTCTCATCGCTGCAACTCCCCAACGAGTTCGGGAGAGGCGAAGGTCGAATCATGTGTCCTCCGAAACATGACCTGCCAAATCACACTCCTTAACACTGGAGGAAACACCATTCAACTGACGACCGGCGTCAGCCTGCAGGCACCTGGCCTGCCACAAGGAGTTGCTAGAGCACAAGTAAAGCCCCCCCCGGCCAAACCCTCCCCTAACCCGGACGACGCTGGGCCAATTGTGCGCCGCCCTATGGGACTCGTGGTCACAGCCGGTCCCAAATCATTATAAGTAAAGTACTGGTATGGTTGTTTTAAAGTAGGTGGTACACTGTTCAGCTAAAATATGCCCCCTTCTGGGATTTGAACTCACAACCTCCAGGTTTGACATGCACTGACAAAGTCTGTAGCATTCCCCTACACATTCCTTACCTATAATACATCTCTGCAATTACCAAAAGAAGGCCATCTGCACTGGTGAATGCTAATTTAGATAGAAGCAAATTAGAAACACATACAGTATTAGTGTGGAGAACCTATTGTAGAATTAAAAGGGTTAATGAAAGCCATTATTTCCTTCCCTTCCTCACAATGTGGACTTCACTGGCACGTTGCCCAAACCTGGACACTAAGAGATAGTTTGCCTTTTTAAATTACTCTTACCAAGGGGAACCATTGTCATTATAATTGCTTAATTTCCTCCAATTTGATCCTTCCCCTTTCTTACAACATAATGGGAGAATCTCAATTGCATACATTTCATCCTCTCTCCTCACCTCTTTCTTGAGAAGGCGAGGAGAGAGAAGAGAGGACGCAAGGAGTATGCAATTGAAATTCTCCCATTGTAGCAGTGGCTGCTCATTAGAATATTTTGGGCTGTGGTTTGCACACAGTTATTTTTGTGAGAGTTCAAGCGTAAGTGTTCTGTTGTGTTATGCCAATAAATATTAAACTTGATCACTGAAGCCATTTCATAGCTTATGTACATGCAAATGCAATATAAGAGCTATATTATCATTCCATTATGAACATAATCCATTTGGTTATTTTGGTGTCAGAAGTGGGATAGCAACACAACCATACCTACACCAGATGGCTGAGCCATTTTTAGATTATAGATTTCAAAAAAGGTGATTGATTTCACATACTCCACCAACCTGTGAGTGCCTTATGGAGCAAGTGCTGGCCACAACCCCTCACAACAAATGTGTTGTCTACATGGATGACCTTGTGCATGCAGCGGACTTTGTGGGCCCATGCCCTCAGACCTGTCCATGGGTCGGTGAGGGCAGGGCACTTCGGGCACATAAAGAATCTCCCAAGCGTCAAAGAGAAATTTTACTGGGCTGGAGCAGTTTGTGCATGCCTGCGATACCTGTACTGCCCACAAAGGCCCAAGTGGATGCTCCCATGCCCCATTGCCGTAATATCAGGTGTGGGCCTCCATGGAGCAGGTTGGTGTGGACATTCTGGGTCCTTACCCCGAGACTAAGGCAAATGGGCAAATGGTTCATACTTGTAGCCATGGACGGTTTCACCAAGTTACCAGAGACCTACGTGGTTCTCCACCAGGACACCACAACTACTGCCAACAAGCTGGTGGAGGAGATGTTCTGCCGGTTTGGAGCACTGCAAGATCTCCACAGTGACCAGGGGAGAAATTTTGACAATAATCTGTTAAAGAAAGTCTGCATGAAGCTGGGGGGTGAGCAAGACGAGAACCACCACCATGCATCTTCAAAGCAACGGCTTGTCAAACGAATCAGTCAAACTCTGTCGATACAGAGGGCCACTCACCTCAAACCACCAGAAGGACTGGGACCAACATTTGCCATTGGTCTTTTGGGCTGCAAGGTGCAGCATCACAGTGGCGCTGATGTTTGGTGGAAAAACTACACACTACAGTGGACTTGTCCTTTGGAAGACCTCCCGAGCTTGAGGTTTCCTGGAGCAGCAGGCATGGAGTACCCATAAGTGCCCATGACTTCACTCAATGTCTTTGTCAGAAGCATGTGTCTAAACGACCCTGTGAGGTCCAGGGGGGACTTGGCCTCTCATGACTCATCAGAGAGTAAGATAGATAGATAGATAGATAGATAGATAGATAGATAGATAGATAGATAGATAGATAGATAGATAGATAGATAGATAGATAGATAGATAGATAGATAGATAGATAGATAGATAGATAGATAGATAGATAGATAGATAGATAGATAGATAGATAGATAGATAGATAGATAGATAGATAGATAGATAGATAGATAGATAGATAGATAGATAGATAGATAGGTACTTTATTGATCCCCCGGGGGGGAAAATTCATTGTCAAGCAGCTACAACAAAACACAGGGCAGGTGCAAAATGCCACAACGAAAGTACACAAAAGACAGATACACGGTACATGATACATAGAGCGGCAGTATGAAAAAGTATAGAAATACAAGATATCTGGAGTGCAAAAAAAAAGCTATAAAAAGGACATTGCATAGTATGGGTGGTTGGCTGAATATGTACACTATACGTTGGTGGATGTTGGATGGTTAACTATACTATACAGGTCGATGGCAGAGAAATACTTCAGTAGCTAAAAATGCGTATGATATGAGCGAGGGTAATAATAGTTGACTTAATAGACAGACTGGGTAAATGAACAGGTAAGTGAAAATTTTGCATGGTTAAATTAGCTGTACAGTTAGGTATACAGGGGACATGTGAGATGAGTTCACATTGAACAAATAACTAATTTTACCTAGCCTACCAGGTATGTGGATTCAAATCACATAAGATTTCACAGGCGATGCCCTGCCAACAAAAATGTGTCAAAATACACACACAGTGCTTTTAACTTAGTGTTTTCAACTTACATATTTGATTATATTGTATATGTTTATTTATACAGTAGTTATTATTCAACATGTCCTTACCTGAGTGTGAGGGTTTGATTGTGGTATGGCCTCTTACTCCCACCAGGGGGAGTGGAAGGACCACAATCAAGCCCTCACACCCTAACTAGGGGAATAATGATCCTCAATCAGAGACAGCTGTACAAGGTTGTCTGATTGGGGATTGTATTTAGGCATCCCACACATCCACCTGTGTGTGGATCATTGTTCCTGCTTGTCTGCCTTGTGTTTTCAGAGAGCAAGTAAGTCACTGTGTTTTTTGTTAGACTCTCCTTTATTATTTTTGGGAACTGTTTAGGAGTAACAGTTTAAATAAAAAGGATGTCACTCTACGAGCGCTCTGTCTATCGTCCCATTAATACGCACCGTGACAGAATGATCCACCACCCTGGGACGCAAGGAGTTTGACATTGGGAGATATCCTCCTCTGTATGGGGAAAATTACCGAGGAGGAATACTCCCATTATCGTTCGGTGGAGGAAGGCTGTGGTCCGGAGCAGCGGCGCCGTGGTCAGGGAAAACGTCGACGGGCCAGAAAGGCAAAGGACCAGCCTGGAGCCCAGAAGAACCCCCAAACTGTTTTTGGGGGGGGGGCTATGGGGGTGGGAGCAGGAGTACGCCCAGGTGTTGGACGACGACGACGACGAGGTGCTCCTGTTCCCCAACTCGTGCAGAGCCGGGATCGGTGGAGGAGGGAGGACGACTGGGGGAGTCTACAACTTCCCACAGTGGAGCACCGGCGCCCGCCAGAGGGGTTCTTTGACCGGCCCCTGGAGGAACAGGGGAGGTGGTGGCGGGCTTGGCTTATTACCCTAAATTATATCATACACACATTTAGCTATTTAAGTATCTTTTCCTGTCATTTACCTGTACAGTTAATGTAACCATGCAAATATTCACTTACCTGTACATTTAATTGTATATTTACCTGTACAGTTAATGTAACCATGCAAAATATTCACTTACCTGTTCATTTAACCAGACTGTATATTAAGTAAACTATTATTACCCTCACTTATATCATACACACATTTAGCTATTTAAGTATTTCTCTGCCCTCGACCTGTATAGTATAGTTAACCATGCAAATATTCCTTATTTATCTATATCAACTTGTAATATTTGTATCTTATTTTTTTCACTTAACACTCTGTAACAATGTATAGTGTACATATTCAGCCATCTACCCATACTATGCATTGTCTTTTTATAGCTTTTTGCACTCCAGACGTCTTGTATTTTTATACTTTTTCATACTGCCGCTCTATGTATCATGTATCTGTCTTTTGTGTATTTTTGGTTCTGGCATTACAAATAAGTATGAACCTGGTGGAAACATTGATGCACTTCCAACCAAGAGGTTGCAAGTTCAAATCCCCAAATAATTAATGTATACTCTATTTCTAGTGTTCTTGAGTACTACTAGTTTTACGTTGGTGGTGATAATTGGAAAATTATTCACTTAATTTTGGGCACCTTTTAGCAAAGTGCAGGCGTTCTTGACAATAAGTCTGTAGCCATATCTCCTTCACGTTCACAGATCTGGTGGGGTAGCTGCACTGCAGCAGGACATTTCAGGTTCCTAATGACCAGGGGGTTATGAGTCCATATCCCATTTAAGGCTGAATCCCAAGTGTGGTCACAGTACAAGATAGAAGATATTTTACACTAATTGAAATCAGAATACAGCAGCATACCCTCATTTTATAGAAATGTCATCAACTTGTTGTATATATTTACTTTATTTTTACTGCAACTTTAGGCAAAGTGCAGAAATGTATTCTTGCCAATTATGTCCACAGACCTGGTGGTGTATCAGGAACGTCAGGTGCCTAGCAACCAAGATGTTGTGAGTTCAAACGACAAGTGAGGTTGAGTCCAAAGTAATCAGCATACAGCAGCATACTGTCCTTAAACATTAACTCCTGAATTTACTGGTAAAAATACAGTAACTAATTGTAGAGTAACCGTATTTTCACTGCAACTAGACAGAAATCTCCAGGGGACCATGACACAACATTCTAAAAACAAATATTCAAAATTACATTTGACACCTGGGTTTGACACTTGGGTTTTCATGTGCTCAAATGTTGTCAAGTTGAAATGTTGCATCCCCATGTTGTCATATTTACTGTATTTCACATTCATTTCATATGAGATAATGTGCTCACGTTGTCACGTGTAGTTTTATGTTATCACATGTTGCTTCACTTGTTGTCACATGTTGCTTCATATTATCATATTAACTTCACATTAAATCACATGAGATCACAGGTGTTCACATTCATGTGGTTTTTCTGTTAGGGATACTGAAGCTTTCCACAGACACACAACAGCTATTGGTAAAATAACTGTGCTCTTATGAAAATAATAATAATAATATTCTTAAAGACCAGAATACAATGAAGTAATATAGTGTATAGGCAAACAGTATGTCTTCATATAGATACTGTATCTTATTGATTGATCTGCTGATGTAAAAATGGCTTTATGAATACATTTGATTTGATTGACAGTAACTTTATAGAAACAAAAATAGAGAAAAGAGATGATATTATCCAAAAAACTCCAGGACCTATACTTTAAGACTAAAGAAAATGATTCCACAGATATATTCAGTTATTCATTAGCACTGACCAGTGGCTAGTCCCAGTTCTGTGGAGTGAAGCCAAGCATAGCAACCCCTCCTTCAGTAATCAGAGCTCACTGGGCTGTCTCTTGGACCTGGCCTGATAGACTAGATCAATGTCCTGTCAGATCCTACCCTTCAACATACCACATCACTGGGCTCCCCACAGCCCAGGCCCCACAACACAGGAATGACCTGCCATCTTACAACATCCAGTCTGTGTCCACTAGTAGGCCTATTTACCTGGCGTAATTGAAATTAATTGGTAATTACCTGCTGTCAAATCGGTACCTAGAGGTGCTTGTTTTCATAGGGGGAGACTATCTTTACTTCAAAGACAAGTCACTGTAAGCCTCACTAATTTTCTATCTATGTAATAATTGTGTATTCAGTAGCTGCATGGCTCTGGAATTGGTTTTCAAAATGTAGGTTTTCAATATGTGTTTTGTATGCCAGATGTCTAGTCTGCATTTTCTGTACTTGACACGCATGCTTTGCTTTTCAACTCTTCAACTTGCTAAAAAGCTAGCTAGTTGGAGTATGTGTGTGTACTTCCGTTAATACCACCGCACGTGTTGAAAATATTGAAGCATGTGCTACACTGCGCCAACGTAGCGTTGCGCACTGCTCCATTTAAAATAAATGACTTCGGCCGGAACGCAAAGAGTTTGATGCATCTGGTGGGCATGAGGAAAGTGAAGTATAAGCGCACTCATGTAGGACAGTAGGAGAGTGCACTTTTTGTAAACACGAAGAGCCAGTGGTGTAGTGGAGGCTAAATGCAGGTTGTTCAGTGGGCATTGCATATAGCTACGCCTTACTGTGATTCTGACAACGTTTGAGGATATTTTTCAACGAAAGTAAAGGACAGTAATGTTATGAGTAAAGTAGGAAGCCCAGGTTACAATAGGCGATAAGATATTAATGTTTCAAGAAAGGAGTGTATTGTGTATAGGCCTACTGTATATTTGGTCTGGACGAGCGGTTTTGTGCGCTGACGGAATGGAAGCTCATAATCAAGTTTTTTTTATTACTCCGCTGGAAATGACGATTCCTCACTGTCTGAGACTGAGTCAAGACCGAGTAAAAATGTATCCGAGACCGGTGGAAAAGGTGCGCAATTGTCATACTTGAGTCAAAGTAAAGATACCTTAATAGAAAATGACTCAAGTAAAAGTCACCCAGTAAAATACTTATTGAGTAAAAGTCTGAAAGTATTTGGTTAAATATACTTAAGTATCAAAAGTCAATGTCATTGCTAAAATATACTTAAGTATCAAAAGTAAAAGTAGCCTATAAATAATTTCAAATTCCTTATATTAAGCAAACCAAATGGCACAATGTTCTTGTTTTTTAAATTTACAGATAGCCAGGGGCAATCTCCAACACTAGGACATAATTTACAAACAGTGTGTGTTTTTAGTGTATCCGCCAGATCAGAGGCAGTAGGGATGACCAGGGATGTTATATTGATAAGTGCTTGAATTGAACCATTTTCCTGTCCTGCTAAGCATTCAGAACTTTTGGGTGTCAGGGAAATTGTATGGAGTAAAAAATACATTATTTTAATAAGGAAAGTAGTGAAGTAAAACTTGTCAGAAATAATAAAGTAAAGTGCAGATACCCCAAAAAACGACTTAAGTAGTACTTTGAAGTATTTTTTACTTAAGTACTTTACACCGCTGACGGAGGCACTCAATATTTGGTCTCGAGACCAGACTTGAAACCGACCGGTCTCGAGTACTAAAACACTAATTGCTTGTATTTTGAACCAGTGATTGAATTGAAATGCCTGCCATTATCACCAAACAGTAAATATTTACTGTATTGTATCAGCTTAGTGAAATTTTACAGATACTGTACGAAGTTTAAATACTGCAATTGCAACAGTACTGCAACATATTGTTCAAATCAAATCAAATTGTATTTGTCACATGCACCGAATACAACAGGTGTAGACCTTACAGTGAAATGCTTACTTACAAGTCCTAACCAACAATGCAGTTTTAAGGAAAATAAGTGTTAGGTAAACAATGGATAAGTAAAAAATAACAGTAAAAATAACAGTAGCGAGGCTATATACAGGGGGTACCGGTACAGAGTCAATGTGCGGGGGCAGAGGTTAGTCAAGGTAATTGAGGTAATATGTACATGTAGGTAGAGTTAAAGTGACTATGCATAGATAATAAAGAGAGACTAGCAGCAGCGTAAGTTAGAGAAATGTCATATGCGCACCATCAAAGTGATGTAGCTTCTTCTGTGCTGCACACACTGAAAAATACAACAATAGCCATGATGTGGGGAAAGGGGGAGAAAAAGTGGAAATGAATAATCTGTAATCCATGCCTTAAGGAAAGGCTAAAGGCATAATATAGCTACGCTTTAAAGTTGACTAACTTCTTGGTTTGCTGCCTAGATTGAAGAAGAGAACAGCAACTGCAGAAACTATCTTGGAGCTCAACACTTGCATGAACACACACACACACACACACACACACTGCAAACCTCCATGCTTTCAGACACCAGTAGACTGAGGAGATCTAGCTAGGGCTGATACAACAGGATGAACAGCTGCATGGAGGTGATACCATTCAAATAACTTAAGTGCTCCAACATTCCAATAAATTGATCATTTCCCCTGAGGTATCGACAAATGCAGAAGTTTAATAAACTCAGGAGAAATGCAAGTCTAGTATTCTTACGTTAGGGATGGGCAAAAATCATTATAATGTATTTGGATAATTTAGAATAAGAACTTTTTTCCTCAGCCAAAGTCCCCATGGTAGCGGACCTGTAAATCGTATTTGGGTTAAGACTCAGGTCTGGGAGTGCTTCTGAGAGTGTCCATCTGCAGACTGAGACACCAGGGCCACTTCAACTGCTAAACATTGTCAAATGTTGCAGATAGAAATACCATGAATAGAGCCGACATGAATCCTTGTTCTACATGTTGTAGAGGCATGTTTGTTCTACATAACATTTATTACTGAATGTTCTGAAACATTGTGTCCTGCTGAACACACCCCAGGTTAAAAATATGGACGCTGTAGGGTGGAGTCAGAAGTTTTAAAATAATGGGTTAGTAATTCAAATAAGAGAGAATTTGTTTTAGATACATTCAATAGAATAAAGTAAATGAATGTTGCTGTATGGAATATACCACCAGATGGCAGTATAGACTTGTGGAACAGAAATCAATTTTGCTCTCTGAAAGGGTTTCCTCTAGCTTCTATAGCCACAAAGTCAGATTCCACAGCCACAAAGTCAAAATTGGTTACAGAAATGTGGTTAGGGTTAGGCATAAGGTTAGCAGTGTGGTTAAGAAGATAAATTGTAGAAATGGGCAGGGTTTAGAAGCTAGTGATGACCCTCTGAAAGGGATAATACCTTTTGTCCAGTTTTTCTTTACCTTTTTCCCTGTTACAATATTATCAATGCCGAACACTTTCCTAAACTGTTCACAGAATGGAAAGACATTGTCGAAAATTTTAAAAGCATTTACGGAAATTGGTTGCACTGAAAATAAGTAACTGAGTTTATGACCCTGCGATTAGACTTTGACTATGTTATTCCATAAGAAAACTACTGTATGTACACAGGACAGTAGACGTATTTCCTCATCGTATCACATAACATCATAGCTCACTCATAAAGGATATTGAGGTGAATCCTCAGTCAGAATGTCCAGTTTAGGAATTCTCACATATAAAATAAATAATCTGTAGGCCACATTCCTGGAAATTTGCCTTGGGGCAAGGTGAATAACATCTGGCATTTGCAGTATCAACATACGATATGTGTTTGTTACAATCTTTTCATTTTAACTATATAGATTTTAGCCCTTTAGAACCCTTGAGGTGGGCCATGACCTTCGCTCCTCCATGTCCGTCTCACTTCAACAGCCCCGCAGTAGACTAAAAACTACGGGTGACAGGGATTTCAGTTGCGCTGCTCCGCAGCTGTGGAATACACTTCCAGACCCTATTAGGGCTGTACTTTGCCTTTCCAAATCATGTCCAATCAATTGAATTTACCACAGGTGGACTACAATCAAGTTGTTGAAACATCTCAAGGATGATCAAAAGAAACAGGATGGACCTGAGCTCAATTTCGAGTCTCATAGCAAAAGGTCTGAATACTTACGTAAATAAGGTATTTTATTTTTAATACATTTGCAAAAATTTATGAAAACCAGTTTTTGGGTATTTCTGTAGATTGATGAGGGAAAATGTGAATTTAATCAATTTGATTGGACATGATTTGGAAAGTCACACACCTGTCTGTATAAGGTCCCACAGTTGACAGTGCATATCAGAGCAAAAACCAAGCAATGAAGTCAAAGGAATTGTCCGTTGAGCTCTGAGACAGGATTGTTTCGAGGGACAGATCTGGGGAAGGGTACCAAAACATTTCAGCAGCATTGAAGGTCCCCAAGAAAACAGTGGCCTCCATCATTCTTAAATGGATGAATTTTGGAACCACCAAGACTCTTCCTAGAGCTCGCCACCTGGCCAAACTGAGCAATCGGGGGAGAAGGGCCTTGGTCAGGGAGGTGACCAAGAACCTGATGGTCACTCTGACAGAGCTCTAGAGTTCCTCTGTGGAGATGAGTGAACCTTCCAGAAGGACAACAATCTCTGCAGGTACTCCACCAATCAGGCCCATATGATAGAGTGGTCAGACGGAAGCCACTCCTCAGTAAAAGGCACATGACAGCCCGCTTGGAGTTTGCCAAAAGGTACATAAAGGACGCTCAGACCATGAGAACCAAGATTTTCTGGTCTGATGAAACCCAGATTTAACTCTTTGGCCTGAATGCCAAGTGTCCCGTCTGGGGGAAAGCTGGCACCTTCCCTACGGAGAAGCATTGTGGTGGTAGCATCATGCTGTGGGGATATCTTTCAGCGACAGGGACCGGGAGACTAGTAAGGATCGAGGGAAAGATGAACAGATTAAAGTACAGAGAGATCCTTCGGGACAAGTCTCTGAATGTCCTTGAGTGGCCCAACTAGAGCCCGGACTTGATCCGATCTCTGGAGAGGCCTGAAAATAGCTGTGCAGCGACAGACAACTGTCACATGTGGTGGGAGATGAATGGAGAGAAAGTGTGCTCGCAGCAGCAAGGCTACTGAGTGAAATTGACCAGGTACACAAATAAGCACACAAGCACGCGCTTTTCAGAACAAGGCAACAGAATTGACACATTTCCTTGAAAACACGACCGTGGATTCACTATTGATAATTCACTAATGTGTGAATGTTCTGTGTGTATTTGTTACTGTAGCGAGGTGGAGGTATCTTAAAGGCGGAGTATCTTCATGGCTGTCTTGACCATAGACACAGTGACTATGAAGGACCTGCAGTCAGAGTTCAAGTGTGTGGCCATGAACGACCAGAAATGGATATCTTCAGTGGTGATTCTCAAGCCAAAAAGTTAGTGGAAACACACATGCGCAGTCCAACCCGCGCACATAGGCTACACACACATCTCACATACACACTCAGACACCATCCACATGTCACACTAACAGGCTTAGACACACAAAATCACACATACACTACCGGTCAAAGGTTTTATAACTTTTTTCCTACTCATTCAAGGGTTTTTCTTTATTTGTACTATTTTCTACATCGTCGAATAATAGTGAAGACATGAAAACTATGAAATAACACATATGGAATCATGGTGTAAACAAAAAAGTGTTAAACAAATCAAAATATATGTTATATTTGAGATTCTTCGAATAGCCACCCTTTGCCTTGATGACAGGTTTGCACACTCTTGGCATTCTCTCAACCAGCTTCACCTGGGATGAGTTTCCATCAGTCTTGAAGGACTTCCTGCATATGCTGAGCACTTGTTGTCTGCTTTTCCTTCACTCTGCAGTCCAACTCATCCCAAACCATCTCAATTTGATTGAGGTCAGGTGACTGTGGAGGCCAGGTCATCTGATGCAGCACTCCATCACTCTATTTCTTGGTAAAATAGCCCTTACACAGCCTGGAGGTGTTTTGGGTCATTGTCCTGTTGAAAAACAAATGATAGTCCCACTAAGCCCAAACCAGATGGGTTGGCGTATCGCTGCAGAATTCTGTGGTAGCCATGCTGGTTAAGTGTGCCTTGAATTCTAAATAAAACACAGACAGTGTCACCAGAAAAGCACCCACACCATAACAGCTCCTCCTCTATGCTTCACGGTTGGAACCACACATGCGGAGATCATCCACTCACCCACACCGCGTCTCACAAAGACACTACAGTTGAAACCAAAAATCTCCAATTTGGACTCCAGACCAAAGGTCTAATGTTTATTGCTCATGTTTCTTGGCCCAAACAAGTCTCTTCTTCAGGCACAACTGACTGCAGTCCCTATAAAGGGGATGGATGTGGAAATGGTTGAGTCATACAAGTTCCTGGGTGTCCATATGGACAACAGACTGGAATTGGCTGGTAACACCGGGGCCCTGTACCAAAAGGGCCAGAGCCAACTCTACTTTCTGAGGAGGCTCAGGTCCTTCAACGTGTGCAGTAAACTACTGCATACCTTCTACCAGTCTGTGGTGGCCAGTGCCATCTTTTTTGCAGTGGTGTGCTGGGGAGCAAACATCAAAGCCGGTGATGCTTCTCGGGTAAATAAGCTGATCAGGAAGGCTAGCTCTGTCCTGGGGATGAGCCTTGACACTCTAGAGGAGGTGGCGGAGAGACGGATCCTGGCCAAACTGCTGGCCATCATGGACAACGTCACCCACCCTCTGCACGCTATGGTTATGACGCAGAGGAGCACTTTCAGTCACAGACTGATCCCACCACGGTGTGCCAGAGAGCGCTACAGGAGGTCCTTCCTGCCGGCGGCTATGAGACTGTATAATGCCTCACCGGGGTGCCGTGCCGTCGGCAACATAGATCTGGAACTGTTGGGGTGCTAGGACCTACTTTAACAATTATGCATCCATCCGTGAGTAACTCTGGTCCGTCAGCACTCATCCACTCAGGACCTATTTATTCATACAGGTCTGTATACACATACTCATGTACAGTTGTTATATTATATCACATGCAATATTGTAAGTAATTATTGGACGTAGGCATTCACTCAGGAATGCATATTAGTATCCTGCCAGTTGCACCTTTTCTCATTGCTTTTAGTATATCGAATGTGCAATAAGTGCAGTTGTCTGTAATTAAACCCTGCGCACTAAGGACTGTATTTTAAGGGAATTACTATTATTACCCCAAATGATATCATACACACATTTAGCTATTAAAGTATCTCTTCCTGTCATTTACCTGTACAGTTTGTGTAAACATGCAAGTATTCACTTATCTGTAAATATAACTGTATACCTAACTGTACAGCTAATTTAACCATGCAAAATTTTCACTTACCTGTTCATTTAGCCAGTCTGTCTATTAAGTAAACTATTATTACCCTCGCTCATATCATACGCATTTTTAGCTACTGAAGTATTTCTCTGCCATCGACCTGTATAGTATAGTTAACCATCCAACATCCACCAACGTATAGTGTACATATTCAGCCAACCACCCATACTATGCAATGTCCTTTTATAGCTTTTTTTTGCACTACAGATATCTTGTATTTCTATACTTTTTCATACTGCCGCTCTATGTATCATGTACCGTGTATCTGTCTTTTGTGTACTTTCGTTGTGGCATTTTGCACCTGCCCTGTGTTTTGTTGTAGCTGCTTGACAATGAAATTTCCCCCCCGGGGGATCAATAAAGTACCTATCTATCTATCTATCTATCTATCTATCTATCTATCTATCTATCTATCTATCTATCTATCTATCTATCTATCTATCTATCTATCTATCTATCTGTCTGTCTGTCTGTCTGTCTGTCTGTCTGTCTGTCTGTCTGTCTGTCTGTCTGTCTGTCTGTCTGTCTGTCTGTCTGTCTGTCTGTCTGTCTGTCTGTCTGTCTGTCTGTCTGTCTGTCTGTCTGTCTGTCTGTCTGTCTGTCTGTCTGTCTGTCTGTCTGTCTGTCTGTCTGTCTGTCTGTCTGTCTGTCTATCTATCTATCTATCTTATTGATGTCCTTTAGTAGTGGTTTCTTTGCAGCAATTCGACCATGAAGGCTTTATTCACGCAGTCTCCTCTGAACAGTTGATGTTGAGATGTCTGTTACTTGAACTCTGTGAAGCATTTATTTGGCCTGCAATTTCTGAGGCTGGTAACTCTAATGAACTTATCCTCTGCAACAGAGGTAACTCTGGGTCTTCCATTCCTGTGGAGGTCCTCATGAGAGCTAGTTTCATCATAGCGCTTGATGGTTTTTGCGACTGCACTTGAAGAAACTTTCAAAGTTCTTGAATTTTCCGTATTGGCTGACCTTCATGTCTTAAAGTAATGATGGACTGTCGTTTCTCTTTGCTTATTTGAGCTGTTCTTGCCATAATATGGACTTGGTCTTTTACCAAATAGGGCTATCTTCTGTATACCACCCCTACCTTGTCACAACACAAGTGATTGGCTCAAACACATTGAGAAGGAAAGAAATTCCACAAATTAACTTTTAAGAAGGCACACCTGTTAATTGAAATGCATTCCAGGTGACTAACCTCATGAAGCTGGTTGAGAGAATGCCAAGAGTGTGCAAAGCTGTCATCAAGGAAAAGGGTGGCTATTTGAATTTGTAGGTGTTCTTGAATTAGTAGGTGAATTAGTAGGTGTTCTAAAACTTTTGACTAGTAGTGTTTGCACACATTCTCAATTTTTCTCTAACTTGATGGTGGATATATGTGTGGTCTGCTGCTCTTCCTCCTGTTGGCTGCTGTTTTCAAACACTAGAGTCATTCTGAGGGTAACATTTAGTCCACAAACTGACGTTTACTGATGCTATTTTATATACACATTTCATTGTACAGAATTGCTTAGTCATTCTATGTTGGTATAGTATTGGGAGTCATATAAAACATGTTACTACATGTAGTTCTTAGTCACACCACACAGAGGCACTCTAACCTTGTACTGTACAGAAAAGGTCTCTCATTGTGTAATGCAGTAGTCTGCAGTAGGCTTAGTCTGCTCTTCTCAGCAGGTCCCATCTGGGGTCAATCCCACTACTAGTGTAGAACTAATGGGCCATTTCTAAAACAACAAAAATCAATTTCCGTTCTAATTTAATAAAATCTCTAGAATCCAGTCTTTTCATGCTAATGTTTGACAGAAACCTATTTGATGCTTACGTTGTCTACCAGATGGATGGTGTGGACAAAGGCATGGAGGAGAAAGTGTGTCTCTTTGTGAGCATTGTTCTGCCCACTGTCCTGGAGCAGAAGGGTGGCTTTAGACTCTTCATCCACGGCAGAGATGACTTACCTGGAAAAGGTTGGTTCTTTTGAAGTAATAGTACTTAAGTAGAACATTAGCTTATCCCCAGAACGCTTGGAGCTGGTGGAGGCCTGCATGCGGCTAAACAGGATGCTGATGGTCATCCTGACCAATGCTCCCTTAAATATGAACTCACTCAAAGATGTCTAGAAATATACATGTTTTGCGCTCTTGTAGGAAGGTATCACTCCCCTAACTGGGCTAATAACTCACTAACTAGCAAAGGATATGAACAAAATGTGCATACGTGGCTACATGCAGCTCTCGCTTTGATCTCAAAACAAGCACATCTACTCACGACCATTCATGCTGTAAACATAGTCCAGTTCAAAGTAAATGGCACAGATCCATATTTGGCAATGTTTTATTTGTCAAATGCGCTGAATACAAGTGTAGCTTATTTACAAGCCCTTAACCAACAATGCAGTTCAAGAAATAGAGGTAAGAAAGTATTTACTAAATAAACTAAAGTAAAAAAAAAAAAAAAATGTAACACAATTAAAATAACAATAACGAGCCTATATACAGGGGGTACCGGTACCGAGTCAATGTGCGGGGTACAGGTTAGTCGAGGTAATTTGTAGGTAGGGGTAAAGCGACAATGCATAGATAATAAACAGCGAGTCCGGGTGGCCATTTGATTAATTGTTCAGCAGTCTTATGGCTTGGGGGTAGAAGTTGTTTAGGAGCCTTTTAGACCTAGACTTGGCGCTCCAGTACCGCTTGGCGTGCGGTAGCAGAGAGAACAGTCTGGAGTCTTTGACAATTTTTGGGGCCTTCCTCTGACATTATATAGGTCCTGGATGGCAGGAAGCTTGGCCCCAGTGATGTACTGGGCCATACGCACTACTCTCTATAGCGTCTTACGGTCAGATGCCGAGCAGTTGCCATACCAGGCACTAATGCAACCGGACAGGATGCTCTCGATGGTGCAGCTGTAGAACGTTTTGAGGATCTGGGGACCCATGCCAAATCTTTTCAGTCTCCTGAGGGGGAAAAGGTGTTGGCGTGCCCTCTTCACGACTGTCTTGGTGTGTTTGGACCATGATAGTTTCCGGGATGATTGTCACGCTGTATATAAGGATTGGAGACAGGCGCAGGAATACGTAATAGGCGGTTTGTTTTCACCACCCAAACAAAGCACGCATATACTGTATATATTAACACAGGGTTGAAACCCAAACAAAAGAACGAGGTGTAAACCTCTACATACATCACGGGACGAGATCCGTAATACAAGTGCACAAATATAAGTAGCACGAAAGCCGATACAATGCACAGGTACTCACAGAACCAACGGACATGGTAAGAATAACCGACAAGGACAATGGGGAACAGAGGTCACTAATATAACAGGGGAAATGGGAACCAGGTGTGCGTAATGGGGGTAATGAATCCAATTCAGTGACATCTAGAAAGCCAGTGACATAGATCTCCGGAGCTGGTGCACGGAATGAGCAGCAGTACCGGGGGGATCTGTTACAATGATGGTGTCGATGTGAGCCAAGACCAGCCTTTCGAAGCACTTCATGACTACCAACGTGAGTGCTACGGGGCGGTAGTCATTTAGGCAGGTTACCTTCGCTTTCTTGGACACAGGGACTTTGGTGGCCTGCTTGAAATGTAGGTATTACAGAATCGGTCAAGGAGAGGTTGAAAATGTTCGTAAAGACACTTGCCAGTTGGTCTGCGCATGCTGTGTTTGGTGGTTTGTCTGAGGGCATAGCGGGATTTCCTATAAGCATCCGGATTAGTGTCCCTCTCCTTGAAAGCGGCAGCTCTAGGCTTTAGCACAGCTGAGTGAGCATACATTTAAATAATTCGCTTTTTATTTTTATTTTACTGGGCTGATGGTGCCTGCATCTGATGGTCAGTCTTAGGGTCCGACTCTCAACATCCCTCCGCTCTCCCTTTCCTCCACTGACACTGACCAAAAAGGGATACTGTCTTCCAGCTGATGGCGAAACTCGAGTCGCACCGCATTATTTCTGCCTCATGCACAAATTCATGGTGTTACTCCTATGAACAGAATAAGTGAAATATTCCTTGATATTAAAAAAGACCCAAGCCGTTAATAATAACAACAACGCAAGCCTATAGATACACTTCCCTACTCATTCATTACTGCTGCAGTGCTTGTTGTAGCGCTGAGTGGAAATAGGAAGAATGTGCGTTATGTGGCTTATAAAAGTGTTGAATACAAAATGTTGACAGTGCTGAGTAAGAACTTAAACATGAACTCACTCATAAAAACAGCAGCACTTTGCTTTATTTGTTGACAGTCTCTCTCTAGTCAGGTTTTTAAACGTTTTGAAAGCTCACAGTATCAACATTGCTGTAGATTTATTTCATGCCTGCTAGGTTACAGCAGACACGGTCATCTGAGCCATCCGATTGGCCAACAGTAGGCCTATAGAGCACTTGATTTGCTCTCTGGGCCCGTGGGAAAGGCAGAGCTTGTACATTCAGACACATGAAATGGTCCAAAATGACAACAGTTTGCCTACCCGGCGCGCAGGGCAGCTGAATCGGTGCACCTTAAAAGCTCATTTACGATCTCTGAAAAACATGCCTGTCTACTTACATAAGAAAAGGTGTTGACTATTATAAAAGAAAAGGAAGACTAGATAGTCTACTGTATGTATGTTGCTTTTGAGTTTATAAAGAGCTGCCTGTCATTTACTCACGCCATGTAATAAAGAGATTATATTATGTTTGGATGGCAGCCACGGTGCGTCCTTTATTTAAAGGGGGAGATCAAGCTGATCCTAACTGTTATAGGCCAATTTCTGTTTTGCCCTGTGTATCAAAAGTGTTTGAAAAACTTGTCAATTATCAACAGGCTGGCTTTCTTGATGTCTATAGTATTCTCTCTGGTATGCATTCTGGTTTCCGTTCAGGTTATGGATGTGTCACTGCAACCTTAAAGGTCCTAAATGATGTCACCATTGCCCTTGATTCTAAGCAATGTTGTGCTGCTATTTTTATTGACTTGGCCAAAGCTTTTGATACGGTAGACCATTCCATTCTTTTGGGCCGGCTAAGGAGTATTGGTGTCTCTGATGTCGCTCAAAGAGTGCAGTGTATAAAATCAGAACATCTGCTCTCTCAGCCACTGCCTGTCACCAAGGGAGTACCCCAAGGCTCGATCCTAGGCCACACACTCTTCTCAATTTACATCAACAACATAGCTCAGGCAGTAGGAAGCTCTCTCATCCATTTATATGCAGAAGATAGTCTTATACTCAGCTGCCCCCTCCCCGGTTTTTGTGTTAAACGCTCTACAACAAAGCATTCTTAGTATGCAATAAGCTTTCTCTGCCCTTAACCTTGTTCTGAACACCTCCAAAACAAAGGTCATGTGGTTTGGTAAGAAGAATGCCCCTCCCCCCACAGGTGTAATTACTACCTCTGAGGGTTAGTCACCTCATACAAGTACTTGGGAGTATGGCTAGACGGTACACTGACCTTCTCTCATCACATCTTAAAGATCGGCAGATAAGGGTGCTCTCGAGCGTCTAGATGTTCTTTACCATTCGGCCATCAGATTTGCCACCACTGCTCCTGATAAGGACACATCACAGGACTCGCAAGGCCCACTGGTTGAAGCTTATGTATAAAACCCTCTTAGGCCTCACTCCCCCCTATCTGAGATACCTACTGCAGCCCTCATCCTCCACATACAACACCCGTTCTACCAGTCACATTCTGTCCCCAAAGCACACACATCCATGGGTCTCTCTTCTTTTCAGTTTGCGGCAGCTAGTGACTGGAACGAGCTGCAAAAAACACTCAAACTGGACAGATCTCTTGATCTCTTCATTCAAAGACTCAATCATGGACACTCTTACTGACAGTTGTGGCTGCTTCGTGTGATGTATTGTTGTCTCTACCTTCTTGCCCTTTGTGTTTATGTCTGTGGCCAATAATGATTGTACCATGTTTTGTTCTGCTACCATGTTGTGCTGCTGCCATTTTGTGTTGCTACCATGTTGTTGTCATGTTGTGTTGCTACCATGCTGTGTGGTCATGTGTGGCTACCATGCTATGTGGTTGTCTTAGGTCTCTCTTTATCTAGTGTTGTGGTGTCTCTTTTGTCGTGATATGTGTTTTGTCCTATATTTAATTAAAACATTTTAATCCCAGCCCCCTCACCGCAGGAGGCCTTTTGCCTTTTGGTAGGCTGTCATTGTAAATAAGAATTTGTTCTTAACTGACTTGCCTAGTTAAATAAAGTACTAAATAAACTAAAGTAAAAAATAAAATAAAACGTAACACAACAAAATAACAATAACGAGCCTATATACAGGGGGTACCGGTACCGAGTCAATGTGCAGGGTACAGGTTAGTCGAGATCATTTGTACATGTAGGTAGGGGTAAAGCGACAATGCATAGATAATAAACAGCGAGTCCGGGTGGCCATTTGATTCATTGTTCAGCAGTCTTATGGCTTGGGGGTAGAAGTTGTTTAGGAGCCTTTTAGACCTAGACTTGGCGCTCCAGTACCGCTTGGCGTGCGGTAGCAAAGAGAACAGTCTGGAGTCTTTGACCATTTTTTGGGTCTTCCTCTGACATTATATAGGTCCTGGATGGCAGGAAGCTTGGCCCCAGTGATGAACTGGGCCATACGCACTACTCTCTATAGCGTAAAATTAAAATAAAAAAAACCTCCTGTCAGTCTGTGTGGATGGTTTGGTTTGGTTAGTTGCCATGTAGCCTATATATGGCTCTGTCTCGGACCATGTGAGGCATCCAAGTTATTTGCGTTCGTTTATAGATAGCCTGTCTTCGGAAAAATAGCATGTTTTGTTGGGAAATATAAATGTTCGGTGTGAATTCAACTTATCTGATGTCCTGAAGATATGAAAGCCACTGAATAAACTCGATGGTGAAAATGCAAGGACTGTAAATCTTGGCAGTCAGCATTACAAATGCCAGGTAAGCTAATAACGAAAGTTATTACTGCTACCACAGAACACATCAATCAACATGATGAGTATGATCGATTAAGATCTATAATCATTTTAAATTAATGTTTACTTCCGGATTAACATTATTATTAATCTGCTCTTGCAACTCATTATGTTCCTAGTAGTCGAACACTAGCTAAAGAACACTGAAAATGTGTGTGTGTGTGTGTGTTTAAGAACAGATGGTTATTATTACTGTTGAGATAACTGAATGCAAGTAGTCACTTGGACTGATTGCTTGTTTGACCAGGTCCTTTAAAAACATTTAAAAAAGGCAAAAATGAACCAAAATGCTAAAACCCTTTTTCTTTCCATCCTTTTTGTCATTTGTAGTATTTTACCACTTATGTCAATAAAAGTCATCAAAAAATGTTATATAATTCATCAATTTTTTATTATAATTCATCCTTTTTTTAATTCATAAATTTTGTGTGAGGCTGCAAACTGCAAAGTGTTATTGTATTCACTCATTGATTGATTACTGTTTTTTTTTTATGGTTGTGTGCATTAAGGGCAGTTTTGGATCGTTGATTCACAGCCAAAATCCGCTGATGATGTCTGTTGAAAGATGTCATGATCCAAACACTCTATCCAAGTCGCATAGGTCTGGATCAGTTGTTTTATATCGTCTCCTCTCTCTCATCATCCAACAACTTCTGCCTGAAAGATATCTATCTCTTTCTTAGTCATCAAGTTAAACAAAGTTGTGACTGTCTGTGTACGTGTATGATTGTGTATTTTTGCACATTTTGTGTGTTTCTCTGCATGTCTGTGTGGCCTTTCCCCCCAGACATGACCGTGGACCCCTGGGCCGGACCGTAAGTGTGTGTGTGTGTGTGTGTGTGTGTGTGTGTGTGTGTGTGTGTGTGTGTGTGTGTGTGTGTGTGTGTGTGTGTGTGTGTGTGTGTGTGTGTGTGTCAGCAGAAGCCAGCACACTCCCATTCGGGGCTAGCTGTGGTAGTTATGGTGGTGATGTTTGGCCTAACAGCTGGCACAAGGCCGTAGGGGACCTGCTCCACGGCTTTGTTCGTCTTTGGCCCCAGTGACATGGCACTCGCCCTGCTGTCCCACCACCCACACTCCACTCTCCTCCTCCACACCCCTCTCTCTGGACCCCTTGAACCCAACAACCTCCTGTCCGAGCCCCACCCTTTCAGGGACTAGACCAGCGGGGGCCAATCCATCACGACTTAATCAGAGAGCACCAAAAACACTCCAGACGCACAATGAATGACCACTACATAGATAGCCCAGGCAGGAATTGGTTATATGACCATTGGTGCACCATTGTGCACCATGTAGTCACTACCACTGCTAGGGATAGTTAAGGTCTGTCCGTCACAGCCTATTTGAATGCATTGTGTTGATAGAGAAAGCAAATTGATAGTGGTTGAAATTAATTTATGGGAATAGTGTGGTGGTGGCACACTTGACCTTGTCTCTGTGTCATACACCATTGTGGTGACGGCAACAGCACCATAGAAATGACTGGGGAGGTCCGTGTAGGACTTACACTAGGATTCCTATTGTGCTAGCCTGGCTGCCACAGTGTTTCCTGGATGATAATGAAAGTGTAGGTGAGTTAGACCAAAGCATCTCAGTGAAGTCTTTCCTCATTTCCTCAGGGTTTTTGTGGGGAGGAATCCACTTCATCGCTATTACCCAACAGCTCTGAGTGAACAGCAGGTGGTGAGAGTGTGTGTGGGGGGATGAGGGTGCATCTGTGTGTGTGTGTGTGTGTGGGGGGGGGTTGGAGTTATAGAGGACCTAGGGGGTACAAAGGACTGACTGGCCTTAGGATCACTTAAAGGCAATGTGCACGCACACATACACACGCGCATACACACCCACCTCCCGAACACAATACTAACAGCCCTCACACATGCTCCCCCCTATGGAGAGGACGGCAAGCCTGAGTAATCTAACAGGGGCACATTGTGTGTGTGTGTGTGTGTGTGTGTGTGTGTGTGTGTGTGTGTGTGTGTGTGTGTGTGTGTGTGTGTGTGTGTGTGTGTGTGTGTGTGTGTGGGGGGTGGTGAGTTGACCTATAAGGACAGAACATCAGCTGGGCCCCTGGACTGTCTCTTCTCCTTTAGAGGCCTGGGGCTCCTAGTGCAGGCCTAGTAGCTCGGGGCTGAAGTAATCCCCTTTGCCTTAAAAGGTGTTGACACAGTGGGGCTGAAGAGGAGGCACTGCCTGGCCATAGGAACTCTTCTGTTCAGGCAGTCTTTTGGTCAATAGGATTAGGAACTCTATCCCTTTTTACCGCCCATCCCCCCTCTGTTCACACCCTTCCTTCTTTTTTCCTCTGACATGTATTTTGCTCTCATTGACCGCCCAGCTCTCTGTCCATCTTTTAGTATCTCTTTCTCTGTCACTTTCTCGTGGCTTGTCCTTCATTTAAGTCAGCATTGATGGGATGGAGTATCTCTCTCTCTCTCTTTTTCTCTCCAGTAGTTTCGAGAAGTGGCTCAGCCTAATCGGTTATGGCGCTGTACAACAAGTAAATAGTTGAACTTCCTTTTATTAGCACCTCAAAACATATGGTGCTTTCTACTGAAGTTAGCAACACAGCAGCCCATTATTATTTTTAAAATTCTTCAAGCTCTGTCAAATTGGTTGTTGATCATTGCCATTTTCAGGTATTGTTTTAGATTTTAAAGCAGATTTAAGTTAAAACTGTAACTCAGCCACACAGGAACATTCACTGTCTTCTTCGTAAGCAACTCCAGTGTAGATTTGGCCTTGTATTTTAGGTTATTGTCCTACTGAAAGGTGGATTAATCTCCCAGTGTCTGGTGGAAAGCATACTGAACCTGGTTTTTCTCTAGGGTCTTGCCTGTGCTTAGCTTCATTCTGTTTCATTTTTATCCTGAAAAACTCCCCAGTCCTTAAGTTTTACAAGCATACCCATAACATGATGTAGCCACCACTATGCTTGAAAATATGGAGAGTGGTACTCAGAAATGTGCTGTATCGGATTTGCTCAAAACATAACACTTTGTTACTCCATAATACTAATCCTATTGACAGAGTGAAGAGAAGGAAGACTGGACAGAATACAAATATTCCATAACATGCATCTGGTTTGTAACAAGGCACTAAAATAATACTGCAAAGCAATTAATAAATGTGTTATTTTTATACAATCGGGTTGATCTGTCCTCAGCCATTAAACTCTGTAACTGTTCTAAAGTCATTAAACTCTGTAACTGTTCTAAAGTCATCATTGGCCTCAAGGTGAAATCCTGTGGTGGTTCCTTCCTCTCCAGCAACTGAGTTAGGAAGGAAGCCTGTATTTCTGTGGTGACTGGGTATATTGATACACCATCCAAAGTGTAATTAATAACTTCACCAGGCATTGGAAAACATCCCTGGTCTTTGTTTGAAATTCACTGCTCGACTGAGGGACCTTACAATTATCTGTATGTGTGAGGAACAGAGATGAGGTAGTCATTCAAAAATCATGTTAAACACTATTATTGGACACAGAGTGAGTCCATGCAACTTATTATGTGACTTGTTAATCACATTTTTACTCCTGAACTTATTTAGGCTTGCCAAAACAAAGGGGTTGCATACTTATTGACTCAAGACATTTCAGCTTTAAGATTTTAATTAATTTGTAAACATTTCGAAAAACACAATTCCAATACAATACATTATGGGGTAGGCCACTGACAAACAATCTTCAGGTTGTAACACAACAAAAAAGTCAAGGGGTGTGAATACTTTCTGAAGGCACTGTATATAATAACTTCAAGAGACCCACACATCTTCATTAACAAATCCCTTTGAAAACGGCCTATTTGGCATCGATATGAGCCAGAAACAGTTATTTTAGTGTCAAAATTGACTACTAAGTGTAAATAAAATAATTTTGGTCATAAAGTTAGTCTCATCTAAAATGGAGGGGGAGGGGAGAGGTAGGGCAGTGGTTTGTTCTTGTGTAAACAGACTAGAGCAGGCTTTGAAAGGTGCAGGGCCAGGCAGGCAGAGAGGCAGGCAAAGAGGAGGAGGATGACACCTGTTTATATTGGCCTTAGCAGCAGATGGTCGTCAGTTTACGGGCCCCCAGGGAAAGCAGTCAGCTGAGCCTCAATTAGGAAGTCATCCACGCACTGCTCGGCAACGCAATTCAAACGGCTCATTATACCTGGCCCACCCGCCCACGTGCTTACACACACATATGGACCCACATAGGAATGAACATACTGTACGTAGGCACACACACTCATATAAGCGACTGCATGATATTCATCCTACGACTCACCTTGTGCTCCAAAAACACAATTTCACCAGCATAAAGACCCATCACACATTCACTACTTGACCCCCTCAGCTCCTAGCTACCCTATCACCCCAAACATGTTATTACCTACAGTTACAAAAGCCCAAGCCTTGAACACGTCACCATTTTTCTCAGTAAATATATTTCCAAAGGTGCTATTGACTATTTTAACCAGATGTTGGTAACAACCCAAGTAATCCAGACATAATTAAGTTATGTGTAATAATGTGAAATGACACAGGGAAAAAGTATTGAACACATGAAGAAAGGGAGGTGCAAAAAGGCATGGAAAGCCAAGACAACAGCAGGTACTGTTGTCTCAAAGAAAACAGTAAGTAATGCACTCCACCACCATAGCCTGTATGCACGCTCACCACGCAAGACTCCATTGCTGAAAAAAAAGCATGTTGAAGCTCGTTTAAAGTTTGCTGCACAACATTTGGAAAAGCCAGTGTAATACTGGGAGAATATAGTGTGGTCAGATGAGAGCAAACTGTTTGGATGCCATAATACACACCATGTTTGGAGGAGAAATGGCACTGCACATCACCCTAAAAACACCATACCAACAGTGAAGTTTGGAGGTGGGAACATCATGGTGTGGGGCTGCTTTTCAGCAAATGGTACTGGCAAACTTCACATAATTGAAGGAAGGATGAATGGGAAAATTTACCGAGACATTCTTGACAAAATTCTGCTGCCATCTACCAGGATGATGAAGATGAAACGAGGTTGGACATTTCAGCAAGACAATGATCCCAAACACACAGCCAAGGAAACTCTCAATTGGTTTCAAAGAAAGAAAATAAAGCTGCTAGAATGGCCCATCCAATCACCTGACTTAAATCCCATTGAAAATCTATGGAAAGAACTGAAGATCAAGATTCATAGAAGACGCCCACGGAACCTTCAAGATTTGAAGACTGTTTGTGTGGAAGAATGGGCCAAAATCACACCAGAGCAATGCATGAGACTAGTTTCTCCATACAGGAGGCGTCTTGAAGCTGTCATTACCAACAAAGGCTTTTGTACAAAGTATTAAATAAATATCAGTAAGTGTGTTCAATACTTTTACCCTGTGTCATTTCACATTATTACACATAACTTAATTTCTGAACTTATTTGTTTTGTTTTCTTTGTATGTATGGATTACTTGGGTTGTTACCAACATCTGGCTATTGAATTTCATGTCAATAGCACCTTTGGAAATATATTTACTGAGAAAAATGGTGACGTGTTCAATACTTATTTCACCCGCTGTATATAACAGAATGGCATGAAATGCGCTGCCTTCATGTGCTTTTCGCAAGTGGAAAACGTTCCAGTCGTAAGTCTGACATGACTGTGTTCAAGTGCTTTTGATGTCAGAATAATTCTTCAACCAATACAATTTAAAATAACTAGCTAGGCGAGCTAGCATAAGGTTGCTAATAATACAGTTAGCTAGCTTGCTTAACATTGACAATACGGGGGCATTTCCATGTAAATGGACACCACAATTCCATGAACGTTGAAAAGTAGTTGAAATTTGGTCAGTCTGCCTTGGCCTTGATTTCAACGTCCACAGACACAGTTTTTTGGTACGGTTCAGACCAGCTTCCACAGATGACATCTATGTTTCACAAGCTTGGAGAGCACAGTGCAGTACAGTAGGGCACAGTAGAGTACAGTACAGTGAAGTAAAGTTTAAAAACAGTTGAGTTGAGTATTGTTCAGTACACTGTACAGTAGAGTAGACTAGATTTAAGTACAGTACATAGTTGACCACACGAGTTAAGTACACTATAATGTAATGTATTGTACTGTACTGAACTATATTCTACTTTACTGTACTCTATTTTACTGTACTGAACTATACTCTACTGTACTCGACTTTACTGTTATGTACTGTACTGTATTGAACTCTACTCTGCTGTGCTGTACTCTAATGTGCTGTACTTGGATGTCCAAACTTGTGAAACATAGATGTCTATGATGGTTCAGATTTGGTCTGGTCCGAACCAACCAGTTGTTTGGGGGTGGAGCTGATTAATGCTTAAGAGTCTGTTGACGCACCTGTGCGTCAATCTAAGTAATTTAATAAAATCCCCATCAAAATCCATACATTTAAGCTAGATGGTGGAAGGTGGCCGAGCTACAGCGGTGTTTGTCAGACCATGAGACATCCTGAAAATCAGTCTTCTCACGAAAATGTCTGTAGCGTCCGATCGGTTTGGCCTACAAAACTATTATGACCACTTTATGGAGAGGGGAGACTCTCTGTTTTGCTCTACAAGTCACAAGTTATGTGACTCGCCTGAAGGTAACCCATACAAATTAATGGAAGTATGGAGGTAGTTTTGTGCCCCAAAAAATAAGGGGTTAAATTTGTGTCTAAAAAAACTAAAATATTTCCTGAGCTTTCCTATACCTCCTATATATAGGATAGACACTTCAAAACCTTATTCCTTATGAAACATTTTTTGACTGTCTTTTTGTGTTATTTATGGATATCTTATTCAATGCGTTTCTATGGGCTATAGTAGTAAAGGCCAAATTCAATATTTGATCAAATAATTGTTTTATATGTATATATTTTAGACCTAAAAAGGTCCTAAAATTCAAAATCAAATAGCTAAATGATCCATGGTATGACCAGTAAAAGACTAATATAAAAGACGCTAAAACGAAACATAAGAACGGGAATCATAGAAATAGCGCACATATCTACCGCTTCTTAGACTTGCCTTCGATGAGAATGACAGATCTATAACTTACATTTCTATGTGAAATTGGTCGAGTTGCCCAAAAGGTTAAATATTGCAGCTCTAAAATAGTATCCAGTGTTTAGAATTAAACCCAAACATGCAAAGGAGGATATTGCATATTTCTACCTTTGTGTATTTAGTGTACATCACCATGAAGAGAATTACATTCATATCCATAATTATGCATTTCTGTTACCAAACTTTACATCTGCAGAGTTCTTCCAGTACATGTGCTTTTGTAAAACGTTCAGTGTAAATTGTTGAAAGTAGTCCTTGTGCATAGAGTTGTATGTTTTTCTTAAACTTTGAATTCAATGTTTTTAGTTTATCCTCCATTTTAAAGTGAAAAATCTGAGTCTCAGCGCAATTACATTATGGTGGAATTGCCCATGGTCAAAGAACTTGGAAATGTAGGTTTCCCAATGTAGGTGTCATTCAAGCTAAACTTCTGAGTCGGAAAGTCGTGTTATCGATAATTCCGATAGCATGTGGAGGCACCATTAGCAACAGATCTCAACAGGACTTGAGAGAGATACACATCACTGGTTTCAGTGCATTTCACTTAGTCAACACTTTTCTTTTTGTAGGAAAATCTAATAAAAACTTGTTGCAGCACTATAAGATACCTTTTGTGTGAAGGGTTATTGTGTTACATTACGGGTGTTTGCTTTTTCTTTGTTGTATTTAGGGCAAAGGATGAATCCAATGTGTAAATCTCTGTATTGTTTGTTAATGAGTTGTGGAGATTAGGGTTTGGATTTGAGCCTGGGAGATATTTGGAATGTCTGTGTTATATGCAAATGAGCACTGAGTGGTTAGTCCCTTTCTGAGGTCTTTTCGATTTCGGTAATTTGTGTAAAAAAAAAATTACATTAAATGCGCTATGCATTATGGGGTTGAATGCTGTAATAACACAGAATAAAACAATGAAGTCCCATTATGGTGACTGCTGATCACTTATTAACCATCAGTTATAGAGCCCCACAGTTATAGAGCCCCACAATGGAGGTGTCATAAAATCTAGCAGTCAAACAAGGAAATGGTTCCAATTGTTTTTCCACCATTCATTTTTCCCATAGGGGATTTTAGAAACACTTAAAATAAGGGCTGTGTTTCGTGTAGGCTAACCCTGGCATGACGTTTTGATAACAATGTAAATCTTTTTCGGACGAATTGACTTTTATCAATATATTCGGCTATATTTACTCAGATTTGAAAATGCTACTTAGCATCAAAGTAGACTTCATGCAAGACTACAAATTCCTGCAAGCTCCTGCACGTCATCTCTAGCTGGTATTGTGTCAATTTCAAACTGTCCCAAGATAGTTCACAGAATTGTCAATTTAAAGAAATGTGGCCATTTTATTCATTACTATATTTATTAAACCTTTATTTAACTATGGAGGTCAGTTAAAAACAAATTCTTATTTACAATGATGGCCTACACCGGCCAAACTCAGACAACGCTGGGCCAATTGTGCGCCACCCTATGGGACTCCCAATCACGGCCATTTATGATACAGGCTGGATTTGAATCAGGTTGTCTGTAGTGACGCCTCTAGCACTGAGATGCAGTGTCCTAGACCACTGTGCCACTTGGGAGCCCCAAAATTTAGCTAACATTAAATTCTTACCTTTGCCTCAATTCGGGAGTCTTGTCTAGATCATCATGGCATTTTTTAGTTCTTTATGATAGCCACATTAGCAGCTAATTAGCATTTAATTTGTTGGGGGTAAATACAAGCGAATATATTGATAAAAGTCACCTTGTCCGAGAGAGATTTACACGGTTATCAAAACGTCACGCCAGGGTAAGTCTACATGATAGACTTCAAGCCCTTATTTTAAGTGTTTTAAAAAAATAATAATGGTGGAAAACTGATTGGAACCATTTCCCTGTGCGATTGCTAGGTTTTATGGGTATTATGACTCCTACTGTAGTACTCTATTCGCATTACTTTACTTCACATTACTTTATAAAATATTTCAGTTGATGTGTATATTTAATTTGTTTTATTTGATTACTTTATTATTTAACTCCAATTCATCTCATCTCTATTATAGAGCTGCTGTTTATGCTGTCTGACAAAATCACAATTTGAATAGGTCTTCAAAGTAGATAAGGCATACTTTTATGACTGTTGAATACCAACTATCAATCACTTAGAGCATGTATTTTCAGGTAGAGATACCTCACAAAGAAACTGCTCTCTATGTATCCCCTCCTGATCGATTTTCATCAAGGATCCCCTCTCTTACGAGGCGTAAAAAAAACACAGAGCTGACAAGTTTAGCCGCGCAATGGATTATGGTCATTGCCATTAATTATCATGTTTTCTGCGCTAAACTATGTAGAACATTGGCCTGTTGATTTATCTCTAGAGAAACTGCAGCACAATGTGTGCATTAATCGCTCAGAACTAATGCAAATATATGTTGTAAAATACATATTTTATTTGCATTGGAAAGATTACCGCTACTACTGTTTCTGGTTTGTAGCCAACAGCGGTAATGACAGGTGATAATGGAGAGGTAAGTATATCATGTCACCTTGGCTCTCAGGGAAAGAGAGATGCCAACCCCAGTTGTTTAACTGTTGTCTCATACTGACTCTTTGTCATTGACAACCTCAAAGTCCGAAAGTAATCCCTGTCTGTCTCCCGTCCGATTCCTTTGAAAAGAGAACACCATTTTGTCAAAATGTGTCCAAACAACGAGGGTTTTTGCCCTGGCCCTCAACCCCTCTTTCTCTCTCTCTCTCTCTCTCTCTCTCTCTCTCTCTCTCTCTCTCTCTCTCTCTCTCTCTCTCTCTCTCTCTCTCTCTCTCTCTCTCTCTCTGGACCTCTAATTACACTAAAAGCTTTTCAGTGTCTCCCTCCCCAACCCCCTCCCCTCCTTCCCTCCTCCCGTCTCTTCTAACATCCTTTAGGAACACGCACTACTTTTAACATAATTCAACTCATTGTCTGCCTGGCCCCCTCCCCCTCTACCCTCCAGGGGACAAAGGGGCCAGGGAGACCATGGTCCCCAGTGAGCCAGGTGTTCCTCAGGGTAAGGCCGCTGCTCTGTATTGGCTGTAGCCTGGTGCCTCTGCAGCTGCCCGCCGGCCGGGACGCTTTTGTGTGACTCCCATTGTCAGCGCACACCCCTCGTCCATTCATGGCTCGAGCTGGAGGGTAGGGGGGGGGGGGGGGGCAGCTACTTGCTTATCTTAGTGGCCTTTGGTCTGTGTGTGTGGTTTGTGTGTTGAGGGGAGGGGGGGGGGGGGGGGGGGTCGAGGGAGGGGATTTAGGGTGGTGTATGTGTGTGTGTGTGTGCGTGAATAAACACTTGCCGGAGGATTGGGCTTGTGGTCACTGCTGTGCTCTTATTGGTCACTGCAGCTCCATCTGTTTACACTCACATTGTTCAACTCTCCTGCCTTGGGACCAGACTGCAGCATTACCCAACCTAACAGGCGTTGAGTTGAGTTTGGACCACTGAGCTACAGGGAAGCTTGTTTCACTTCACCTCCCTTTAGGATTTCTTGTCACTTTATGTATTCTCTGCTGGATACAGAGAACCTGGATTTTTATGTACTAGCATCAACACATCCAAACTTGGAGAAAATTTGACAAATCTGAGACAGTCCCCCTGGCATGCTGGAACGAGGAGTATATCTTTAGGAGTTCCTTCTGTCTTTGTGTTGCTGCTTTACTTTTTCCTTGGAGCCTGTGGTAAGTATTTTATGCTTTTAATACACTTTTATATAAGCAGATAGATAGATAGATAGATAGATAGATAGATAGATAGATAGATAGATAGATAGATAGATAGATAGATAGATAGATAGATAGATAGATAGATAGATAGATAGATAGATAGATAGATAGATAGATACTTTATTGATCCCCGAGGGGAAATGTCTTAAAGTTAATAAGTTCATATTAGAGTTACAGTAGGTGTAAAAACTACATCTGAAATCTCATTGTGTTTTTTGTCAGTTTTTTTTTGTAGGAGTTCATTTTTACCCTCAAACCTTTTCATACATTTTTTAGAATTGATTATGTATGTGTGATTAAGTGTTTTTGTTTTCTGAATTCCTGTTGGTAAAAAAAAATCTTAAATGTTACTAATGATAGACTCACTAAGCCTCATCCCAGTTTGATGATTTGTTCATTTGATAACTCTAGGATATATATATACTTATCAATACAAGTATACTATCAGTTAAACACTAAAGACTTAACCTGCTGATTGTACTAAATGTAGCTATTTGTTTATTTTTGGAGCATACTGTAGCAACCACCAGGGAATCCACACATAGGCATGAAACAGTTTCAGAGTAGACGATACAAGTTGGGAGTGTGTTCGTGTAGAAGCCTTGGGCTAAAGTTACAGTTTAGGATTGACAGAGAATTGTTGAATCCATCTAGTCAGACGCTTTTCGAGTCATCAGTCTTCATGTTTAATGACAGGGAAAAACAGGTCAGGTATTGTTGCCAATGGCAATATAACTGTAGCTAAGTGTGGCAGGCAATGAAAGTGAATTGGTTGAAGAGTTTTCTCATTCTCGTTAAGGATTGTGACTCCACGAAATTGTTTGACAAATGTTTACCTGCTTTCTTTGGTAACAAAGAAAAATATGTTTTACAGTTAAGGTTATATAATGTTACTTTCACATACAGTAGTCTATGATGCAGTGGATATTTTGGGAACTCATTATAACATTTTACCAACTAGTTAAGTTAGACAAGGATAGGAAATATGTTCAAGTTACATTGTGAGTGTAGTTCTACAGTATCAGTGTATTGTGCATATGCAACACAGAGAGAGAGAGAATGGGGAGCAAGTCAGAATATAAAGTGAGTGAGTGACTGAGCATATGGACATGTGTGCCTGTCTGCACTTAGGGGTGAAAGTGAGGTCCACTGCCGGGTCACATGATGGTGGTGATATGTACCATCCTCTACTGATCACGCTCTGTAGAAGGACGAGCAGGACAGGACACCAGTTGCCGTGGTCCCCTGTGGTTTCAGAAGGCATCTGTTGCCCCTGCTGCCTATACACTCCCCCTCTCCCCATCTCTCTTTCACTCCTCCAACCTCCCCTCTTTGTCCCTGACTTGGTGCAGACTTCAGAGTGGCATGGCTCAGCATTCTGAGGCTGCCGTGGCCAAGGGGACTATCCCAGGTCAGGTCTGCCTCAGTCCCAGGGGAGATAGCAGGGCCCTAGGGGGCTAACCTTGGCTCTCTCCCTCAGCAGGCTGAGACATTGAGGAAGAGGAGGAGGAGGAGGAGGAGGAGGAGGAGGAGGAGGTGGTGGAGGCTGCAGCATCTGCTCAATGTAGTAGGACCTTAACTCCCACCTCTGTCTCTATCTCAGTGGTCATCTTCATGTCTAGATCTAGCTTGCCCTGTATTCCCATATTTCCATCGCATTCTTTATCTTATTTTGTATCTATCTCGAACTCCATCTCCAGCTCCAGCTGGAAGCCTAGAATTACCTCTACCTCCACTCATATTTGCTGGGAGACTGAGGGAGTACAAGAGGGGAGAGCAGGTTTGGAGTTTCTATGACTGCTAGTGCCAGTGGTTAATGTTTGCAGTTTGGCAGATTTTGTGAGTCATTGAAAGATTTATAAGAAGTAAGGGCATTTTGGGAAAATATTGAATAGAAACTAGTAGTAAAGTCATCTCTAAGTACCCCGGCTCCACTCACAACTCATTGAGCTGATACAGTATATTAGAGATAAAATGTTTTATTTTATTTTATTTATTTTTATAGTGTCTTACATCTTTAGCATACCCAGCCCACATGGGCTTAAAAGACACTGTATTTGCGGTAACAAAATAAAATAATCATATATATTCAGGATGGAAGTGGAGCCACAAAAAATCTGAACTCATCATGAGGGGCCGCAGTTACTCGCTGGTCTGCGTACACACATTTGCTGTTTAACAGCTAATTCCCTGCAATTCTACACATTTGTCCATATGGTGGAGAGAAATGTTTGTAGGTTTTAATGATATCTGATCAAAACGACTTCAAAATAGACTTCACCCTAGTCTATTACTGGCCAATTGCCCATCCCTGATATATACAGTACACTGAGTATACCAAACCTTAGGAACAACTTCCTAATATGGATTTGCACCCCCTTTTGCCCTCAGAACAGACTCAATTTGTTGTGGGCAAGTACTCTACAAGGTTTTGAAAGCGTTCCACAGGGATACTGGCCCATGTTGCTTCCCACAGTTCTGTCAAGTTGGCTAAATGTCTGTTGGGTGGTGGACCATTCTTGATACACACAGGAAACTGGTTGAGCGTGAAAAACCCAGCAGCATTGCAGTTCTTGACATAAAACCGGTGCGCCTGGCACCTACCACCATACCCCATTCAAAAGCACTTACATTTTGGGTCTTGCACATTCACCCTCTGAATGGCAATTGTCTCGTGGCTTAAAAATCCTTCTTTAACCTGTTGCCTCCCCTTAATCTACACTGAATGAAGTGGATTCACCTGTCCATGTCATGGAAAGAGAATGTTTTCTTCATTTTTTGAAAACTCAGTGTATATGTGCATATATACAGTCCATTCGGAAAGTATTCAGACCCCTTTACTTTTTCGACATTTTGTTAAGTTACAGCCTTATTTTAAAATTGATTGAATTGTTTTTTTTCCTGATCAAATTACACACAATACCCCATAATGACAAAGCAAAAACAGTTTTTTATAAATGTTTGCAAATGTATAGAAATAAAAAAACTATATCACATTTACATAAGTATTCAGACCCTTTACTCAGTACTTTGTCGAAGCACCTTTGGTAGAGATTACAGCCATGATGTGGAATATATGTGGAACATCAATAAGACATGATGTGTCTTATTGGGTATGACCCTACAAGCTTTGCACACCTGTATTTGGGGAGTTTCTCACATTCTTCTCTGCAGATCCTCTGAAGCTCTGTCAGGTTGGATGGGGAGCGCTGCTGCACAGCTATTTTCAGGTCTCTCCAGAGATGTTCGATCAGGTTCAAGTCCGGGCTCTGGCTGGGCCACTTAAGGACATTCAGAGACTTGTCCCGAAGCCAATCCTGCGTTGTCTTGGCTGTGTGCTTAGGGTCGTGTGCTTAGAACCTTCGCCCCAGTCTGAGGTCCTGAGTGCTTTGGAGCAGGTTTTCATCAAGGATCTCTCTGTACTTTCCTCTGTCCATCTTTACCTCGACCCTGACTAGTCTCCCAGTCCCTGCCACTGAAAAACATACCCACAGCATGATGCTACCACCACCATGCTTCACCGTAGGGATGGTGCCAGGTTTCCAATAGACGTGACGCTTGGCATTCAAGCTGATAGTTCCGTCTTGGTTTCATCAGACCAGAGAATCTTGTTTCTCGTGGTCTGAGAGTCTTTAGGTGCCTTTTGGCAAACTCCAAGTGGGCTGTCATGTGCCTTTTACTGAGGAGTGCTTTCCGTCTCGCCACTCTACCATAAAGGCCTGATTGGTGGAGTGCTGCAGAGATGGTTGTCCTTCTGGAAACTCTAGAGCTCTGTCAGAGTGACCAACTGGTTCTTGGTCACATCCCTGGCCAAGGCCCTTCTCCCCCGATTGCTGAACTGGGCAGCCAGCTCTAGGAAGAGTCTTGGTGGTTCCAAACTTCTTCCATTTAAGAATGATGGAAGCCACTGTGTTCTTGGGGACACAATCCTGTCTCGGAGCTCTACGGACAATTCCTTGGTTTTTGCTCTGACATGCAATGTCAACTGTGGGACCTTATATAGACAGGTGTGTGCCTTTCCAAATCATGTCCAATCAATTGAATTTTCCACAGGTGGACTGTAGAAACATCTGGAAACAGGATGCACCTGAGCTCAATTTCAAGTCTCATAGCAAAGGGGCTGAATATTTTCGCTTTGTCATTATGGTGTATTGTGTGTAGACTGCTGAGGATTTTATTTTATTTAATCCATTTTAGAATAAGGCCATAACATAAAAAAATGTGGAAAAAGTACTGAATATTTTCCTGAAGGCACTGTATATATACACATTCATACGAAAAAGAAAAACAATAGAAAAACAAAAATCTGCAATTTCAATTATATAACTTCTTCCATGCTTTGAAAATACAATTTGCAACAAGGAACTTATTTTCAAAAATAATCATTCAAGTTTATTTTAATCTCTAATCCAGAACAGTTCTGGTTTCTATTGTTGCATTTGATAAAACAAGGTTAGCCTTACATCATCATATAAAGTACTGTAAAATAAAGAAGCAATGGACACAGTCCTCTATAAACGAGTCAAAGGACCAAAGGGCGTTCATTGATCTGATCTCAAAGCCTTGATCCCCGCAACGTTCTAATTTCAGTGTCTATTCAGCCATGGTCTTCCACATCTAACTATAGTAACATCACTGCACTGCACTACTCATCTCAAAGACGATTTTGCATATCTTCTTACTGACACCGTTTCTCTAATATTTATGCAACTTACAGAAAGAAGTCTGACCCAGGATAGTTATAGGGAGAATGAGTAGATATAACCTCATTATCCATTGATTGTGGAAGATTTTAATCGTGTCTGTGTTTGTTTGGAAGATTGTTTGTGGAAAAAAGTGTAGCTTGGTTTGTGTTTATGCCACAAAAGATATTAAGAATGTGTGTGCTTGTGTTGGTATATGTGTATGTGTGTGTACGTGTGTGTGTATTTGTGAGTGGGTGTCGTATCATGTTTAAACACTTGCAAAATCAGTCTGGTGAGCAGTGACTCAGGCTCGCACCAGTACGTCTGTTCGGATTCTAACAGGGTCACTGCAGAACAATGCTCCGTCAAAGGAGTCCAGATTGGGATGGCAGCTGCTTTATTAGAGGATGGCAAGCCAGACATACTTTAGCCCCCACCATATCGCCCACCACCCTCAGCCCCTGACCCCCCCACACACAGATATGCACACACTGTCACTTTCTTTGTGCCCCTTTCTGTTGTTGGAGGATTAAATTATTCCATCTCTCTTGTGGCACTCATGAGGAGCCACAGTGAGGCAGCAGCTTGGTTCTGAGAGGCAGGTCATTAGGCTTAGTGAGACTGGTACTAAGACCCTACCTTTATCCTGCTTATACATGCACACTTACAGACACTCATATACCAATCCATAAATTCCCTCAAGCTTTGATGTACAACTGTTTGTGCGCATTGATGAAATAAATCAACACAGCTGAATCAAGCAAGTGCTGGCCTCCTTTATATCCTAGCCTACATAGCATGCTTAGATATACAGTAGAAATAGATATGTTAATACAGTATGTAAGTGAAGCCCATGCCTGTAAAGCAGGAGCCCTGGGCCCCCAGATTAGTGTGTCACTGTGCTCTGATGATGCTGGGACACATGTCCCTTTTTAAATGGGTCACTGAGCAATTAGGAGGCAGGCCCATTAGAACAGTTCTTTCTCTTTTTCAGCCAATCACAAACCCCTGCTGGGACTGCAAGTGACACCTGATCCTAGTTTGAATATCAGGTGGTGGATGTAAAGAGTCCCCCCCAAAAAATCCCCCGTACAGCATTCTCCTGTATGGGTGTAGGTGCAATGTAGAGTATGTTATTGAGTGCCAATTCAGCTATGCACAGTGTGTTATTAACACTGACGTTGATTGAGAGCTTTTCTGACAGCTATGCTCAACACTGCTAAAATGCAAATCAGTGGAAGTGAACAATGACGATAACAGTTTTAAACTTGCCCTTTTGGAAATGCCTTTGGTGTGTCGTTCAGCCTAATGCTTGAGAAACTCTATTACAGCTCAGGTTACTTACTAAGTACTCCACTTTTAAGGTTAGCCCCTGCAGCATGGGTGTTGGAGGGGAGGGCTGGATCCAGTGATTGACACTGGCTGTTATAAAGTCGCTCAACAAGTTGGGACTTAAATCACTTGGGGGCTAACTGTAACATTACGAAATGTTCAGATTGAAAAGCACAGAAAATTCTCCAGATTTCTAGGTGGAAAGCAGTCTGACCAATGGGATAACTTTATTGCACATCCCTTTCCACCATGCTTCCATCCCAGGATTGGTCAGAGAACAGCCCATCAGCAGCAGTGACAGTCGTCCGTATTCAGAGGCTGGATGTATAAGACGGCTACATGGGCCTGAAGGACCATCTGGAGGATGGAACAGGCCACAACCTCAACCTGCGGCTGGATTTGGACTACCTCCATGTGGAAGGCACCGACCGCCAGGCCAGCTTGAGTGCCACAGCCGGCACCCACTCAGGAGCCTTGGAGGGGGAAGAGGCGGAGGTGGGAGGCACCCATAGCAGTGTCAGTAGTAGCAGCATCAGTAGTAGTAGTAGTAGTAGTAGTAGTAGTAGTAGTAGCAGTAACTCCTCTGAAGAAAGTGCTGCGTCAGACAGCGAAGATGAGCGGGGGGTCCACCATGGCTCTGGTTCTGACGCTGAGACCCCCCACCCGCACCCCTGTCACCCTGCTGGCCTGGGCCCGGCACAGAGCCCCCCCTCTAAGGACCCCAAATTCCCCACAGACACCTCCACAGAGTACCGCTCCAAGATGGAGTTTGCCCTGAAGCTGGGCTACTCCGAGGAGCTGGTTCTGTTGGTGCTGAGGAAGCTAGGGCCTGACGCCCTCATCAACGACATACTGGGAGAACTGGTCAAACTGGGCACCAAGACAGAGGCGGAGCAGGCTGGGGAGTCTATCGCCTCCCAGTCGCCCTCCTCCTCCTTATCCTCCTCCTCTCTGGACTTCTGCAGTCTGGACTGCTCCTCCCAGCTTCTGTTGGATGACAAGGAGAACATCAGGCCTGTGGTGGTGGATGGGAGTAACGTAGCCATGAGGTGAGTCAGCACAAACTGCTGCTGCATTCAGAAATACTTTCCTCAGGTTCCTTTTCTATCTGCAATACCTCATACACTGCGCTCCTGATCTATAGTATTATACAAATAAACAAAAACATGTCATGATCATGAATTTGTGTGTGTTTCTTGACAGTCATGGGAATAAGGAAGTGTTCTCCTGTCACGGCATCCAGCTGGCTGTTGATTGGTTCCTGGAGCGTGGTCATCGTGACATCACTGTGTTTGTGCCCGCCTGGAGAAAGGAACAGTCCAGACCGGACGCCCTCATCACAGGTAAACCAGCACTAATTTTGTTTTCACAAATGTTTACAATATAGCACATTTTTACTTTGCAGCTGGCTCATCTAGCAAAAACGACTCAGTTCTGCCTCAAGGACAAGACTCATTCCAATAAACGTCAACCTGCTTAAGAGGCATTAGAAGAAGACAAAAATGTATATTAGCAATTTAACATCTATTGCAGGATAAATCAATGTTAGACTTTACATAGCTGGCCATTAATGGATGTTGCATTTTACTTTATGGGTTGGTTATGTAGACTTCTTCTGACCCATTGCTTTCTACTACAGATAATAATATGATTAGGATATATCTTTACTTAAAAAACAGAGTCTGTTAGATTTTCAGTCATTCCAATTGATTTAATACCCCTTTATCATAAAAAATAGGACTTGGAAATATGGAAATACCCCTTATGGTGCAGCTGTAGGATTTGAGGATCTGAGGACCCATGCCCAAACTTTTCAGTCTCCTGAGGTGGAATAGGCTTTGTCATGCCCTCTTCACGACTGTCTTGGTTTGTTTGGACCATGATAGTTTGTTGGTGATGTGGACACCAAGGAAGTTGAAGCTCTCAACCTGCTCCACTACAGCCTCATCGATGAGAATGGTGGCGTGCTTGGTCCTCCTTTTCTTGTAGTCCACAATCATCTCCTTTGTCTTGATCACGTTGAGGGAGAGGTTGTTATCCTGGCACCACACGGCCAGGTCTCTGAACTCCTCCCTATAGGCTGTCTCATCGTTGTTGGTGATCAGGCAAACCACTGTTGTGTCATCAGCAAACTTAATGATGGTGTTGGAGTTGTGCCTGGCCATGCAGTCATGGGTGAACAAGGAGTACAGGAGGGGACGGAGCATTCAGACGCTGCATTTGTTGAATTTATGAAATAGCTTCTTCCAATTATTGATAAACATGCACCTGTTAAGAAACTGACTGTTAGAACTTTTAAGGCTCCATGGATTTATGAGGAATTTAAAAACTGTATGGTTGAAAGAGATGGGGCAAACGGAGTGGCTGATAAGTCTGGTTGCACATCTGACTGGCTGACTTACTGCAAACTGTGAAATTATGTGACTAAACTTAACGAAAAGAAGCAGAAACTGTATTGTGAAGCCAAGATCAATGATATAAAGAATGATGGAAAAAACTTGAGTACTTTAAATGAAATTATGGGCAGAAAGACAAATTCAACTCCATCTGCCATCGACTCAGATGGCTTATTCATCACAAAACCATTTGATATTGCCAATTATTTTAATGATTACTTCATTGGCAAAGTGGGCAAACTTAGGTAGGAAATGCCAACAACGAACAGTGAGCCATCGTATTCATGCATAAAAAAACAAATAATGAAAGAAAAGCAATGCAAGTTTGAAATTTGTAAAGTTAGTGTGGGAGAAGTGGTGTTATCGATCAATAATGACAAACCTCCTAGCATTGACAAATTAGATGGAAAGCTACTGAGGATGGTAGCTGACTCTATAGCCACTCCTATCTGTCATATCTTTAATCTGAGCCTAAAGTCTTTGTCCTCAGGCCAGCAGGGAAGCCAAAGTAATTCTGCTACCTAAGAGAGGTAAAGCGGCCTTTACTGGTTCTAACAGCAGACCTATAAGCTTGCTGCCAGCTATTAGCAAACTGTTGGAAAAAATGCTTGACCAAATAGAATGCTAATTCTCTGTAAACAAATTAACAACATACTTTCAGCATGCTTATGGAGAAGGGCACTCAACATGTACTGCACTGACACAAATGACTGATGATTGGTTGAAAGAAATTGATAATAAGAAGATTGTGGGAGCTGTACTGTTAGATTTCAGTGCAGTCTTTGATATTCTTGACCATAACCTGTGGCTTTTCAACCTCTGCCATATCATGGATTCAGAGATATCTAAGCTATCTATCGCCCAAGTGGTGCAGTAGTCTAAGACACTGCATCTCAGTGCTAGAGGTGTCACTACAGACAATCTGGTTCAAATCTGTATCACAACTGCCCGTGATTGGTCACTGTGGGGACAATGTCATCGATGCACTTGTTGATGAAGCCAGTGACTGATGTGGTGTACTCCTCAATGCCATCGGAAGAATCCCGGAACATATTCCAATCTGTGCTAGCAAAACAGTCCTGTCTTTATTGACCGAGTCACTGGTACTTCCTGCTATTCCTGCTCTTTGCCCGCAATATATCAAACGGATTTGTGTCATCATAGTGGCAGGTCTAGCGATATTGGCGGGCCCTGGCCCACCCTACCGCACCTCCTTTCCCATCCAAATAAAATATTGAAATATTTATAATTTAATTGACCGAGAAGCGCGCAGACAGAAAGACGCATGAATCTCAGTTAAAGCGTCCAAGCGATCGAGACAGCGCCCCTCTGTCTTAGAACATGTAACTGATGCTGTCTGGACCAAAACAGTATTGCATGTCATACTATACTGAACAAAAATATAAAGGCAATATGTAAATTGTTGTTCCCATATTTCATGAGCTGAAATAAAAGATCCCAGAAAAAGCTGATCTCGCTCAAATTTTGTGCACAACTATGTTTACATCGCTGTTAGTGAGCATTTCAACTTTGCCAAGATAATCCATCCACCTGACAGGTGTGGCATATCAATAAGCTGATTAAACAACCTGATCATTACACAGATGCACCTTGTGCTGGGGACAATAAAAGGCCACTCTAAAATGTGCAGTTTTGTCACACAACACAATGCCACAAATGTCTCACGTTTTGATGGAGCGTGCAATTGGCATGCTGACTGCAGGAATGTCCACCAGAGCTGTTGCCTGAGAATTTAATGTTCAGTTCTCTACCATATGCCGTCTCAAACATTGTTTTAGAGAATTTGGCAGTACGTCCAACCAGCCTCACAACCTCCACATCTGGCTTCTTCACCTGTGAGATCATCTGCGACCATCTACCCGGACAGCTGATGAAACTGAGGAGTATTCCTGTATATAACAAAGCCCTTTTGTGGGGAAAGACTCATTCTGATTGACTGAGCCTGGCTCCCAAGAGGGCCTATGCCCTCCCAGGCCCACCCATGGCTGCGACCCTGCCCAGTCATGTGAAATCCAGAGATTAGAGCCTAATTTATTTATTTCAATTGACTGATTTCCTTCCATGAACTGTAACTCAGTAAAATCTTTGAAATTGTTGCATGTTGCTTTTATATTTTTGTTCAGTATATTTCTGTCCAGACGACATCAGATACATGGGCTACATATACTGCCCTACCAAGCAAAAAGGCAGTAACTGCTCATAGCGTGGAACTGAGAAAATTGTATTTTATTTACCTTTACAGTAACTTTATGCAGTTACTGCTAATTTGACCCCCATTTTCTCCAAAACATAATACAATAGAGGCAGGATACCTGTCCACATGATTAAACATGTATTTAATGTAGCAGAAATGACAACACATTTTCGACCAAATGAGCAGTCTTTTTGTTTGGTAGGGCAGTATAGAGGGGGCTATTTCGCATGGTCGGATGCTTTCTCCGGTGACATAGTTTAGAGAGGAAGAAGCGAAGCGACAGGGCTCACTCTTGACAAAATCGTTGCAGAATAAGCCCAATGCGTTTATATGGGCATCATTTGCAGACTTGTCACTTGCCTTTGGGACAAAGACTCCCATTGTTATGGCTGAGACATTATATCGTCATTATATACATATCTCTGAATTGGAAATGAAAGTTGGCGGGTGCACAGTGCACTGTTAGGATGCTGGATTCCCCTAAATTACGCCAAAATGATAGGCTATAGGGGCTTCCCGAATGGCGCAGCGTCACATGCAGTGCTAAAGGCGTTACTACAGACGCGGGTTCGTATCTAGCTGATTGAGTTGCGGTTTTCAGTGATAAGCATCTAAAATATTAGTGAAGATAATGTGAATTGAGTATAATTTAAAATGTTGCAACAACCGTTCTCATTCTCGGACTGGAAACGTTGTTTGTGGAATTTATTTCATAACCATTATGAGTTTTGTACATTTGTTCATTGTCTAATGTCTGATTTGTGATTGTTATAGCTTACCATGTCCACCACTAAAAACAATGTGTATAAAATATTTCACATTAAGCTTTCTACTCCGCCAGTCTGCCTCAATTTTATATCTGTCTTGACTTGAGCTATTTCTAGTGAAGTGCAACATTGTATCAAATCATCAACTGGGTCGGCCCGAAGCTGGCACTAGCGAACATGCAACATTATATCAACTATCCTATTCTTGGCCCTCAGAATTTCCCGCACCAGTGAGGTCGGGACAAACAGCTGTTTTTTATGACTTTTCTACTGGATATATAGAATCATCAGATCATTATATTTTGCTCTTTCACACCGAGACATGGTGATTATCGAGGCCGGAAGTGTTGGAAAGATTTGTAAAGTACTGAGGATCATTCGCAATGGATGTAAAAAAAAAATGACGAATAAGTTATAGGCTTACTGCTGCATTAGCCTATACTAGGCTATCTCTGAGTTCTATGCGTTCACGTCTTTAGCCGCCAATGGATCAGTGTGTCAATGTGTTCAGGCTGGTGCTCTCGCCTTAGTTACATTTGAACTTTTAGATTTGTATCGTTTTACTTCAGAGTTGTATGATTATTAACGAAACGTTATTTCTGAAATGAAACTATTCCACGAACATGCGCGTATAAAAAAAAAGTCATAGCTGGCACGCAAATCTGTAGAAATGTTAGGATAAATTGTAAGCTTCCCCAAGCTTCAAACTCACGAGCTGCCTATGGTCTTTACTAAAAAAACCAGATAAAAATACACCTTATGGAACAGCGGGGACTGTGAAGAGACACACACAGGCACAGACACACATACACATGATAAGACACGCACTGTACACACAAGTACACATGGATGTTGTATTGTAAATATGTGATAGTAAAGTAGTGGCCTGAGGGAACACACTAAATGTAATGGGTAAAGTGTTATGAAATGCAATGTCATGTAATATTTTAAATAGTATTTAACTGCCTTAATGTTGCTGGTGCCTTGGCTGCCTGGGTATCCTTAATAAATACAAATACAAATACTATAACACCCATTACAAAAAATGGTGAACATGCAAACTCACATAGGAGGTCACGTGAAAAAACTTGCCCTCCTATAGAAATCAAAGGCCTGTCCAACTGATTTGTTCTGGTGCCGGAACTGCATAGTGGTCTCTGACTTGTGGTCAGACTTGCTCAGCCGGAACAAAACTTTTCAACAAGCCTTTTTTCAATTCTGATTTGAATGTCATTAAGAAAACAGAAAGGTGTCAAATATAATTTGGGCAATCATCCTTTCTGAATTTAAAAGTAATCCTAGAAGTAATAATTTTTAAAAAGTATATGTAATCTGATTACAATATTTTAACTGGTAATCTCTCTCTCTTCACCTCTCTTTCTGTTCTCTCTCTCTCTCTTCTTTCTCTAGACCAGGAGATATTGCGGCGTCTGGAGAAAGACAAGATCCTGGTGTTCACTCCATCTCGTCGGGTCCAGGGACGCCGTGTGGTCTGCTACGACGACCGCTTCATCGTCAAGCTGGCCTACGAGTCCGACGGCATCATCGTCTCTAACGACAACTACCGGGACCTGGCCAATGAGAAGCCAGAGTGGAAGAAGTTCATTGACGAGCGGCTGCTCATGTACTCATTCGTCAATGACAAGTAAGGTCCCACCAAGCCTATAACTATTAGTATCTGGAGTTGTTTTTCCAGGTGGATTGATATGTGGATGTTGAGTGGTTATCTGATGATGTGCTTGTGTGTCCAGGTTCATGCCTCCTGATGATCCTCTGGGTCGCCATGGACCCAGTCTGGAGAACTTCCTGAGGAAGAGACCAGTGATCCCAGAACACAGGAAGCAGCCCTGCCCCTATGGTAACACCAAGCCATCCTCTCTTATACATTATTCATCCAGCCTCCTCTGGCTTGTCTCATGATTGAGAGTTAACCACCCTGTATTCTTTAAAGGGAAGAAGTGCACTTACGGCCACAAGTGTAAGTTCTACCACCCTGAAAGAGGCAGTCAGCCCCAGCGCTCTGTAGCCGATGAGCTGCGTGCCAGTGCCAAGAACTCCTCTTCCTCCTGCACCTCTTCCTCCAAGAACCTGGGCGAGGCTCTGCTGGTGAAGAGCCGCACCATGTCCAGCAGCTTCTGTGCAGATGGGCTCCCAGACCCCCACCGAGCCGCCCCAAAGAGGCAGTCAGACCCCGGCTTGTGCACCCCCTCCTACAACGACCTCATGGAGGAGCGGCTGGGCGGGAGGACCAAAGCAGAGGCCCGCAGAGGGAGTAGCAGCAGCAGTAGCAGCAGCTGTAGCAGCAGCCTCCTGGTCCCTGCCCCTGGGGGTCCTCCTTCTAGCCAAGGTTTCTCTCTGCAGGATTGGAGGGACCACAACGCAGGGAGGAACAGCTCCTGCAGAGCTACAGGGCTATTGGGGCTTGGTCACTCTGAGTCGTATCCCACCTGTAAGTCCCCAGAGCTGGACTACAACTCTCTGATGAGGGCCTACTCCAGCCTAAGCCTGGTGGTGCCACGGAGCCCTGAGCGGCTGTTCCCGGCTGACCTACAGACGGGCTTGCTGGCATCTGACTGCAGCAGCGAGGGCAGCATGAGCTCTGACTCCTTCTCCCCTGACCCCTTACTGGAGGATGGCCTCAAATGCCACCACCCCCATTACCACCACCATCACTGCCCCAGCCGCTACCCACACTACCCCAACCACACACCCCCTGGTTTGACCCAGCACCCACATGGAGGCTCCCACCATAGCTTCCCCCTAGCTTTGAGCATGGGGAGGCCACAGGGCTTCAGCGTGGAGGATCCTCCCTCCTCCCTCCACCACTTCAAGGCCCATCTCACCTACCTTCCTCCCCATCTTCAGCATCCGTCTGTGGGGAGCATCTCTGGCTGTTCTGAGGACTACCTTCCCCAACATCCACCCCAGACCTCCAGCCCCCACTTCCACTCTCACAGCTCAACACAGGGGCATAATCTGGGGAGCCCCACCTGGCAGGACAACAACAGCCTCCAGGACTCCCGGCTCTACGAGCGCTCCCCTGTCCGCCCCAGGAGGACCTACCCTGGGCCGGGACAGGAGCAGCGGCTGCCCAGCTGGGACCCCCACTACCAGCAGCTCCCCCAGCCCTGCTACGAGCCCTTCACCTTCCAGTCCCAGCCTGAGGGCCGGGAACAACCCTGGCACTCGCCCTGGCCCAGGGGGACACACTCGCCCCACCCTCAACCCCCTTCCTCCTCCCATCCTCCACCCCACCCCTCCATGGCCCCCCAGCACCAGGGGGGACGATACCAGGACGTGAGGGATAAGGTGTTTGGAAACCTGTGTAACATCTTTCCCCCAGAGCTGGTGAAGGTGGTGATGGGGAGGAACCCCCATGTGATGGACGCCCAGCAACTGGCTGCAGCCATTCTGGCTGAGACGTCCCAGGCTGGCTACTAAGTACTGACACTACTGTAGTAGAGGAAAAAAGTGGCGTGCTCAACTCTACAGTCCTCCCAAAACGTCTATGACGCAGGGGGAGATTTTTGAGACGGCATATGGTAGAGAACTGAACATTGATTTTTTTTTTCAAATTATATTTTTTAAGGAAAATCCGAGGTACCTTATTGTTGTTTGTTACTGTTGTGCGGTATGAGACCACCTCAAGCACTTAAGGTCAGGATTGTTTATGGTGGGTGGGTAGTAGTGAACATGTGTGTCAGCGTTATTTCAGGAGACTCTTTGAATGAGATGTGTTGCTTTAATTAATTTATTTTGTATGTTTTAAATAATTTATATAGTTTTATATTTTGTTATGGCACTTTTCGTTACTTTTTTATCAACATTTTAAATTTCTGCCAATCATATCATAGGGGGGCTCAAGTGTTTCAGGGTGCTTCAGAGTTAGGGAAGATCCTGAGGTGTCAAGACAGGGTGAATTCTGGGATTCCAAATCTAAGGTATGGTTTCTCGTCATACATTTTTTACTTTTAAAACTAAAAGACCAATCAAACACATAAATCTAAGCTACATTGACTTAGTTGTGTCCCTGTAATTTGTTCTTTAAAGATTTGTAAAAGCAGGTGGTGAATTTAATAGCGTTGTTGAAAGATTTGATGAATTTCCCCTTTAGAGAAGTGAAACACAGGAACTGCAGCTGTGAAAACCCCAGAGCATTGTTTACTCTGACAGACAGGAGCTAGTTCATCTCTGGGGAGAGCTCTGAAGCTTACTTCACAGTTTGGGAGATTGCGATATTGAGGATATGCAAACTAGTGCAGGTGCACTGTTTATCTTAAAGTTTTGATTTAAACATATGAATGTGTTAATTTATTATTGTCCCTTTGTCATTTTCGTTATGTGTGAGAGTATTTTAGTTAAAGGGGGTCTCCGCTGCTAGGGCTTCATTACAAGAGAAGACGTCAGGTGTAACCATCCATCCATCAATCCATCCATCCAGACAGACAGATGGTGCTGTACTGTAACTATCTGTGTACTTCAGTCTGTGGACAAGGCAATTCTTCCTCTACCTCCTGGCTTAGAATCAATCGCAAGTTGCCACAATCTCTCAGTGAATAGGAATAGTTAGGCAATTACACATCTGTGTTGGGAAATGCCTTACTCACACACAGCAGGAACTATATCTACCTGTTACAGTCCAAAACACTGGACTTGTATTGCCAAGGTAACCTGACCACCACAAACTTTAGTGGCCAAGAGAATCCCTCTCCTCGTTGATACAAATTGTATCCTATTAACTTAAACCAGATCATTGTTTTATATGAGAATATGTATACAAAAAGTATTTTTAGTTTTATGTCCTGTAATTGGTCACATTTGTTACTGTTCTAAAATATATTTGTTGAATTGTTTTTTAAAATTATTATTTGGGAAAGAAAAGGCATCAAATGCAATTTCTTCCAACTACTGTACTGTGATTGGTGATCAGCAGACAGAGAGGACAGAAAAGATGGGTTGTTGTTATATCATTGAACTGAACGTGTTTTTTCTCATTGGGTGGTCACAAGCTAACTGAGGTCACAGTCATGTGAATGTGTCTGTGGGGGTCAGCTTTATGGTGAAACAGTGAATTTGTTCTTCCCCATCAGTCCCTATTGATGGTCATGATCTTTCACTTAACATGTTTCTGTACCGTGGTTCTCAGCTCTCTCATCAAACTAAGCCTATCACTTCAGAGGATCAGTGGAACACTGCTAACTTGACAGACTACTTACTCTCTGGAACCAGTTTCTCAACATGACAACAGCCAAAGGGTTAAAATATGTTGTTTGTGTTTTTTACATTTAAGAAACCATGTCCATTCACACAGTAGTATTACATGGCAAGTCACTCAATGACAGTGTTCATTTCTGGTCCCCTGAGTTGGTTGGCATATTGGCTTTGAGCTGAGCAAATATGTGACATTGTGGCCAAATAAATCCACCACCCAAGACTTGACTTCTAGCACCTTTCTAAAAAAAAGAGCCTGCAGGGCACTGTGTGCCAGTGTGGGCTGGGTTGTGGGCAGAGTAGTAAATGCCTCTACATGGCATTGTGCTTTTTTAAACATATCCGATGATAGTCTGAACCATGTTCAGTTAAACATTTATTTTTCCATGTCCTGATTTTTTAAGTGTTGTTTTTGGAATTATTTTATATGTATATATATTTTTTTTTATCAGCATTAATACATTTTAGGGAAATTGTTTGGGTGGTTTTTCCCTCACTGTCACTGGATATGGGCTGTACTGTAACGTTCACCTTTTGTATAATGAAACACCCTTCAATGAGGTGAGGTTCAGTTTGAAGACAGTGTATGTATATGTGCTGGGTTTTGGATATAGTACTGGGTTGAATGTCTTCCACTATGGCCATTTTCGGAATCTGGATCTTAATTGGTGTTATGTCATTTGGTCTGACTGGTTGCCTTAGTATTCTGTTTGACTGCTAACTGTTTGTTTACGTTTGCCAGTCTGTATCCAGGGCCTACAATTCAAGTGAAAAAAAAAAATAGATTGTGTCAAACTTCTCCAATGTCAAGTATAATTTATTTTCATATTCATCACTGCTGTGCTTTAAATCCAACATCATGTGTTACAATAAAACTTAAATATAAATGTCTTAAAAATGATTGTTAGGTTGGGATGCAGAATTCTGTCTGGGACCAAAGTAATTGGCAAATGTACTGAGGGTTAGCTTATGTTTTTGTATTATGATGCTCATTTCTTCACAGGTCAACATGGGTCATTTCAAGCCAAAATGGAATCTGGGAAATGGAGAACAAGAACTGTGACCTGATGTGATGTTGATGTTTATGCCTTAGTGACTGTACTGTATGTGAATGGGAGGAAACACATGTTGCAACAATGAGCTTTAGGTTCTGGAACCCCAGAGCATGTGATTCTCTATGACACTCTGGCCTGTAGCAGACTTACATGCTGATTCAGGGAACTGTGGCCAAATGGTATACGTTGACTCCTAAGATGAATAATAGAGCAATAAAGCCCTACTCAAGATTTCAGACGGTGACAATTTTTGTCTTCTTTTTTGGGGATTGGATGGGTGTGCTGCCAAATGGTGCTCAGGTTAATTTAGATAGGATGTCAATGAGGCAAGTGTGTATCATGTGATAATGATATTTCAATGCTCTGGGGCATACAGTATGTCAGATAAACTGTGTTGTAGCCTACAGTGAATGGGTTGACAGGAAAATAATAGTAATTAACTAAACAAATGTAAATAACACTTATGAAGCTTGTCATGTCAACATTGTTTTGATAATAAATGTAGACTTCACTTTACCTTTAAATGTCAAATCGAATAGGCCTCAAATATACCATTCTTTCCCCCCATAAACATTGTCAAAAGAATGTCTGAAGATGATGCGTACATACATCGGAAAGTATTCAGGCCCTTTGACTTTTTCAACATGTTACGTTACAGCCTTATTCAAAAATGTATCAAATAAAAATCTCAGCAATCTACACACAATAGCCAATAATGACAAAGCGAAAAACAGGTTTAGACATCTTTGCAAATATTTCCATTGATCATCCTTGAGATGTTTCTACAACTTGATTGAAGTCCACCTGTTATAAATTCAATTGATTTGGAAAGGCACACACCTGTTTATGTAAAATTGACAGCACAGTCAGAGCAAAAACCAAGCCATGAGGTCAAAGGAAATGTCTGTTGAGCTCCGAGACAGGATTGTGTCGAGGCACAGATCTGGGGAAGGGTACAAAAACATTTCTGCAGAATTGAAGGTCCAATAACAGTGGCCTCCATCATTCTTAAATTAAATACGTTTGGAACCACCAAGACTCTTCCTAGAGCTGGCCGCCCGGCAAAACTGAGCAATCGGGGAAGAGGGCCTTGGTCAGGGAGGTGACGAAGAACCCAATGGTCACTCTGACAAAGCTCTTGAGTTCCTCTGTGGAGATGGGAGAACCTTCCAGAAGGACATCAATCTCTGCAACACTCTACCAATCAGGCCTTTATGGTAGTGACCAGAAGGAAGCCACTCCTCAGTAAAAGGCATATGACAGCCCGCTTGGAGTTTGTTAAAAGGCACCTAAAGACTCTGAGACCATGAGAAACAAGATTCTCTGGTCTGATGAAACCAAGATTGAATTCTTTGGACTGAATATCAAGTGTCACGTCTGGAGGAAACCTGGCACCATCCCTACGGTGAAGCATGGTGATGGCAGCATCATGCTGTGGGCATGTTTTTCAGCGGCAGGGACTGGGAGACTACTCAGGATCGAGGCAAAAGATGAACGGAGCAAAGTACAGAGATCCTTGATGAAATCGTGCTCCAGAGCGCTCAGGACCTCCGACTGGAGGACAACAACCCTAAGCACACAGCCAAGACAACGCAGCAGTGGCTTCGGGAAAAGTCTCTGAATGTCCTTGACAGTGACACAGCCTGAGGCCGGACTTGAACCTGATCGAACACCTCTGGAGAGACCTGAAAATAGCTGTGCAGCAACAACCCCATCCAACAGAGCTTGAGAGGATCTGCAGAGAAAAATGGGAGAAACTCCCCAAATACAGGTGTGCCAAGCTTGTAGCGTCATACCCAAGAAGACTTGATGCTATAATCGCTGCCAAAGGTGCTTCAACAAAGTACTGAGTAAATGGTCTGAATACTTATGTGAATATGATATTTTTATAAAAACTAATATATATATATATATTGTTTTGTCATTATGGGGTATTGTGTGAAGATTGATGAGGGGGAAAAAAACTAATTTAATCAATTTTTGAATAAGGCTGTAAGGTAACAAAATGTGGAAAAAGTCAAGGTCTGAATACTTTCCGAAGGGACTGTAAATCAACTGACATTTGAAATGTAAAATCAAACGGATGTTATATTTACTGTGGTGATAAAGTTGAATGAATAACCTATAATGTGTCGTCACCTTTCTACAACACTGTATATTAAAAAGGTAATACTCTGGAAAGGTTACTACAACATTAGATTTTATTTTTTAAATGTTAACTATTGATTAATGGGTTCAAAGTTGTAACTCAAGATGATAAAGGTTAGTAAAGTACATTATTGTACATACTGTACATTAGTTGACATTTAAGGATTAAACAATTGACAATTTAATAACAGTTTTTTTCTTTCAGGAGAAACAACACCAGTTGTAAATTCAAGGAGGTGGCAGACTGATCATCCTTTGATTTAGAACGCCAACGTGGCTAGGGCGGTTTTATGGTTATTTTCTTATTCCCATTCTGTCTGGAAGGTGATGAATCTGGAATGTTCAACGAGGCAGCAGTCCATATAATATTGGACTGCTGCCTCTTTCCCCATTCGGTTTTACCTCATTCAACCTGGGGATGAACACCTTCACTGACTGGAAGTAAGAAATATACATGGAATCTTTATTGTGAACCAAAATAAATGAATGGTAAATGCTTCAACATCAGCTGACCCATGACTGACTAGAGCACAGCTAACTCACCACAGATAAATATGAAGCCAAAATGAAATGGACATGAAATGAGACAAATAAGGCTGTTTTGTTAAAAAATAAAAATGATTTAAATTCTTCAACCGATGGCAAAAAAAAAAGTAAGATATGGTATTTAAAGCTTTACTTACAAGCGACATCAAAAAGCTACACATTGCAATTGTTCTCCCTCAATTAAAGCAAGATATCAAACAATTTATCTATCCATTCTCTTTTTTTTTATCCATTCTTACATCAAACATTAAATTATCCTTTGCTCATGGAGAAGTTTGTTTCGACAGAATGTTGCTTGCCATTCCAGATTAGGCGATTCCAGACGTGGTTGGGCAGAGCTCTAAGCATGGAGCAGTTTGATTGGCCAACCGCTAGTGGGCAAAGCTTTGGCAAGGCATAGTTGGCGGGACATTGAATCCACACACCTCTGGCCTATTTGCAAGTAGGGATTTGGGGGAATGGGATGGGAACGGGCAGGTTCGGGTGTAGCGAGCCGTTGTCGTGGCAATGCAAGGGTGGGAGGGAGAGGTCTCTCACATGGACTCAAACTCATCGATGCGCTGCTTGGTGTTGCCCTGGCGGATCTGACGCAGGGTCTTGTACTTGTCCCTACCAGCCTTCACATTCTCCGCATGTAGCATGTCATTCTGGGTCTTCTTGCTGTCATCCCTCGCCTGGGCCAACTCTGAACTCAGAGCCTGACAGAGGGAGAGGGGAAGAGAAATAACACTTAATTTTGATAGTTGCAGAAAGATGGTCTATAGTTCAACAAATTATCAGCAAACTGTTGATCCACTAAGCCCAACACTAGCCCTAGGCCTAACCATAACCCTAATTTGCAATTGGTAGTTTGTTGATAGTTTGAGCCTCTAGGGGTCTATCCATCCTAATGGTGTCTCAGGTTTCTGCACACTCCTGGATTGCATCCTACCTGGCAGGTCACTCCTACCAGGTGGCGCAGAGAGGATATGAGTCTACACCATGTGCTCTCACTACTGGTGTCCCCCTCCCCCTGGTCTCGGTTCTAGGCCCTCTCCTCTTTACACCAAGTCTCTCGACTACTTCATATCCTCACATGGTCTCTCCGATCATTGCTATGCGTATGACACTCAACTGCTCTTCTGCTTCCTCCCTTCTGACACCCAGGTGGCAACACGCATCTCTGCATGCCTGGCAGAAATCTCAGATTGGATGTTGGCCACCACCTCAAGCTCAACCGACACAAAACAGAGCTGCTCCATCTCCGGAGAAAGCCCTGCCCTCTCCAAGACCTCTCCATCACGGTTGACAATTCCACAGTGTCCCCCTCCCATAGTACAAAGAACCTTGGCGTGACCCTGGACAACACCCTGTCGTTCTCTGCAAACATCAAAGCAGTGACTCGCTCCTGCAGGTTCATGCTCTTCAATATCCATAGAGTACAACCTTTCCTTACACAGGAAGCGGCGCAGGTCCTAATTCAGGCACTTGTCATCCCATCTAGACTACTGAAATTCTGTTGTCTGGGTTATCCGCTTGTGGCAAAGCCCCGCCACTTATCCAGAATACCGCAGCCTGTCTGGTGTTCAACCTTCTCTCATGTCACCCCGCAGCTTGAGTCATCTTCAAGACCCTGGTGCTTGCCTACGGAGCAGCAAGGGGAACTGCACCTCCCTACCTTCAGGCTATGATCAAACCCTATACCCCAACCCGATCACTCCGTTCCGCCATCTCTGGTCTCTTGGCCCTCCCACCCCTATGGGAGGGCAGCTTCCGCTCAGCCCAGTCAAAGCTCTTCACTGACCTGGCCCCCGATTGTGGAACAAGATTCCCCCTAAAGTCAGGACAACGGAGTCCTTGCCCATCTTTCAAAAATGTCTGAAATCCTACCTCTCTGAAGAATATCTTAAATAACTCTCACGGCACCCCTAATAAAGGCCATTTAGCAGATGCTTTTATAATATATATATATATATTTTATTTTTTTACGTATGTGTAGTCCCAGGAATCAAACACACTATCCTGACGTTGCAAGAACCATGCCCTACCAACTGAGCTACAGAGGACCATTGTGATGTGTTGTTGTCTCACCTAGCTATCTTAAGATAAATGCACTAATTGTACAGTAAGTCGCTCTGGAGAGAGTGTCTGCTAAATGACTAAAATGTCAAATGTAAGTGAGGCCACGTCTTCCTTAGCCTACCTGCAGCTGTTCCTTGACGCGTTCGTTCTTCTGGGCCTCTGTGACACGTTCCTCCTCGCTGCGGTGGCTGGTGACCCCATCACTGTACAGCTCGGTGCTGCCCTCAGCGTTGGTCTCATCCTGCTCATCGTGCTCTGGCGCCGGGGGTGATGACATCACAGACTTCAGCTCCTCTTTAGTCTTCTCCAGGTCCTCCTGGGCTGAGATGGCCTAGTGGGGAGGGGGAGGGTAATGTGCGAAATACTGTCACTTGGCGTTGAATAACTATCATACAGTACTGACACATTTCAATATTCTATTTGGATCCACAACAGGTAACACAGACATTCTTGGTTTCACACACAAACACATTTTAAGATACATTTTCCAAAATACAGGGACGTCTGTATTTAAAAGGTAATGCAAGTGTAGAGCCTGAGTAGGCCAGAGACTTGTAAAAAGCTATATAACATTAATGCACACAGTAGCGGGTTAACATGCAAATAAAGGGCAGGGGGCATGCGGGGGATCAGAGAGAGGTAGAGTAGGTAACCGTTACTTTGTGTTGCCATTCTGTTGCTTCCTCTTCCTTTTTCCTCTTGGCCTCTTCAAGCAGAGCGATTTTGGCAGTGAATTCTCCTAGCTCAGCGGCCTGCAAGCGCCAAACACAAAGCACCCTTCTGTCACACACCAACACACTGGCCACCAGACTGCAAGAGTTGGCCATGGCCCACTCTCCTCCGCATGAAGTTTAATGACCAACTAATATAAAATTGACACATGGTTCTGTGATGAGCAATTTTAGCATGTTTTACCACCTATGAAATATTACCTGGAACACCAGAGAGAAGCTGGTGAGAGGATAGAATTACCCCTGGGGCAAGCTGCCTGCACATTAACCCCTCAATCGCACATATCTGTCAGCACTCCACTCTAAAAAGGTTACTGCCTCAGGGCCTTCCAACACAGTGAGTGAGTGTCTCTCACACACACACCCTAGTTTATAATGTAGAATAGAGAATTTACAACTGTTTTAGTGTGAGAATTTCACAATCCAGAGGATATTGTTGACATAGAGAATTGCTGTATACCAGCCTACAGTAGGTATATGTACATGTTTTAACTACACAAAGACCTATACTTCCTTCCTTCCTTCCTTCCTTGATGTAATCAATAAATAGAGAGCAGAGTAAGGTGTCTTATCATAATGCGTTCACTTATCAAGATCAGTGATTTCTTCAAGGGAGGAAGGAAAAATGGATGCACTGAGAGTATATTCAGTAAACGGGGCCCTAATCCAAAGTGGGGCCCAGATTGGTGATGTGTTACCAGTTGTTCCTGGTTCTTCATCTGGTCAGCAGCCTGTTTAACCAGCTCTGCCTTGGCCTCCTCTGCTGCCTGTCTCTCGCTCTCCAACCTCTCTGCCTCCTCCTTCGCTCTCTTCCTCTCCTGGTCCAACTCCAGGGCCCGCCGCGTCTGCTCCTCCAGCTCTGTGTGAGCGTGCACAGACAGAAACAAAATACACACAATTAGTGATGACAACAATTTATGACAAAATACTCAGATCTGAGCAAGAGTCGCACTCATCTTTCCTGACGTACATTCACACAATCACTATATGTTATGAAACAAGATAAATACTCAAAATAATCTCCCATGGAATGACAGTGTTTACCTGAGAAAGCCCTCACCTATATTATAAAAACAGATTGCTAGAGGCGCCATAATGTCGGCACTACAGCATCAACGGCTCATACTTGTCCACGACTTCACTCTATGCAAATACACCCCAGGTATGTTATGCCCTGTCCTAACAGAAAAGATGTGGTGCAACAAGTCAAGAGCCAACAATAATCCCTGTTCCCGTAACATGATATAACAGCTGGCAGTGTCATCCTATGTCCATCTCTAACTGATATCCCACTTCTCACTCCTCCTGATAAGACGCTAGTATGCAAATTCCAGTATTGCGTACTGTAGCTGTGAACTTGTTCTGTGGTAATAGAGTGTCTGAACACCAGTTGTGTACTACAGTGGGCGTTAAGGTGTCAGCATGCTTCAGTTCAGCTGGCTACTCAGCTAGCCAAACCGAACGAGTGTGCTCGCATTCTCTCTTAAAAGGCTTTCCCTTGAAAAACAAGAAAAAAAGCGACAATAGTACTGATTGTACATTTTTAGACGCCGTAGCCAGTATACACTTCCACAAAATAGTCAGAATTAATCTAAGATAACTCAAGAAGTCTGTCATTAATTTTTACATTTTTGCAGAGATCTTAGTTGCCAAATTTTACATCTAACTAAGATGTTTGGTGCAGCATTGTTCAATTAAAAGAATGTGCATGAAAACATTTATTCTCTTGTTGAATGACAACAAACTCTTTACTGAAGAATCCCTACTGTTGACCAATCACAGACGAAGGGGAGTGGACTTTGGCTTCACTAGAAAAACATTTGTGTGGCAGAAGAGCCAAAAAAAAAGTCAAAAACGAACAAAAATATAATCAAATGTCGTCATGATATATACACAAACTCTTGAGAATTGTTTCGCTGGGAAGCATGCGGACACCTTTAGCGTAACGCCAAGGTCTTGCTTGCAAGGTTAACCTCTGACATTTAAAAGTAAATGAGAGAATGGAAATCAGTCTCCTTTTAATTTTTCCTCTGAAGTTGTATCCTTAGCATGTGCGTGTGTGTAGATACAGTTGAAGTCAGAAGTTTACATACACCTTAGCCAAATACATTTAAACTCAGTTTTTTCACAATTCCTGACATTTAATCCTAGTAAAAATTCCCTGTCTTAGGTCAGTTAGGATCACCACTTCATTTTAAGAATGTGAAATGTCAGAATAATAGTAGAGAGAATTATTTATTTCAGCTTTTATTTTTCTTTCATCACATGAATTTTGGCCCATTCCTCCTTACAGAACTGGTGTAACTGAGTCAGGTTTGTAGGCCACACGCTTTTTCAGTTCTGCCCACACATTTTCTATAGGATTGAGGTCAGGGCTTTGTGGTGGCCACTCCAATACCTTGACTTTGTTGTCCTTAAGTATGACCCCAAGTATGCTTGGGGTCATTGTCCATTTGGAAGACCCATTCGCGACCAAGCTTTAACTTCCTGACTGATGTCTTGAGATGTTGCTTCAATATATCCACATAATCTTCCTTCCTCATGATGCCATCTATTTTGTGAAGTGCACCAGTCCCTCCTGCAGCAAAGCACCCCCACAACATGATGCTGCCACCCCCGTGCTTCACGGTTGGGATGGTGTTCTTCGGCTTGCAAGCATCCCCCTTTTTCCACCAAACATAACGATGGTCATTATGGTCATACAGTTCTATTTTTGTTTCAATCAGACCAGAGGACATTTCTCCAAAAAGTACAATCTTTGTCCCCATGTGCAGTTGCAAACCGTAGTCTGGCTTTTTTTTTTTATGGTGGTTTTGGAGCTGTGGCTTCTTCCTTGCTGAGCGGCCTTTCAGGTTATGTCGATATAGGACTCGTTTTACTGTGGATATAGATACTTTTGTACCGGTTTCCTCCAACATCTTCACAAGGTCCTTTGCTGATGTTCTGGGATTGATTTGCACTTTTCGCACCAGAGTACGTTCATCTCTAGGAGACAGAACGCGTCTCCTTCCTGAGCAGTATGATAGCTGCGTGGTCCCATGGTGTTTATACTTGCATACTATTGTTTGTACAGATGAATGTGGTACCTTCAGGCATTTGGAAATTGAACCAGACATGTGGAGGTCTACAATTGTTTGATTTCTTTTGATTTTCCCATGATGTCGAGCAAAGAGGCACATCCACAGGTACACCTCCAATTGACTCAAATGATGTCAATTGTCCTATCAGAAGCTTCTAAAGCCATGACATCATTTTCTGGAATTTTCCAAGCTGTTTAAAGGCATTGTGATCTAGTGAAATAATCTGTCTGTAAACAATTGTTGGAAGAATTACTTGTGTCATGCCAAAACTATAGATTGTTAACATGAAATCTGTGGAGTGGCTGAAAAATGAGTTTTAATAACTTCAACCTAAGTGTATGTAAACTTCCGACTTCAACTGTACCTTTCTGGGCCTTTAGCGTCTGTTCCTCAATCTGTCGGAGTCTCTCCATCAGCTCGTCCTTCTCTTTCTCTATCTTCTCTCTCTCTTTCTCTGCGTGTTCTCGTTTTTTCTTCTCATTTTCTAGCTGGGCTCTGAAAAAAATTAAACTCATTGTAGAATATCATTCAATATCAAGCTATTTTTTATGTATAAAATACGATCACAAAACAGGTAAAACATTCTGAGATGCTTTACAAAGAGACAAGACACACAAAAATGCCAATTATCATACTTGAGTCCAAGAAAATACAGAGATTGACCTTTTGTGTGTCTCTAATGCAGACCAGACATATTTTAATACAATGCTGCCCCTTCTGGTCAGAATCACAACCACATGTGTTCCCCAGTACTGAACCTCTCCATCTGTTTGTGGTGTTTCTCCTCCCGGGCCTGGGCCTTCATCTGCTGCACCTCGATGGTGTCAGGCTTCCTCCTCCTCATGTAAAGCTCGTGGTTCCCCATGCACAGCGCCAGGATACGCTTGTTGATCCGCAACCGTGGCGCATAGAATACAAAGTCCTACAGGGAGAGGAGGAGGGGAGAAAAGGGAAGAGGAAAGGAATTGGTTAACTCAATTCACAGGTAATTTACAGACCAGTGCAAGGTAGAGAACAGGGGTAGCCAACTCTACTCCAAAATTATTATAATATTCTCATTGTGTTGTATTATTTCCTCCCACCGTTCCCTACCTTCCGGGTAGACTGATCCCCTATCTTCCCGGTACACTGACTTACTGGGGCTTTTTTGTCGATGGGTTTGATGACAAACTTCTTGTCGTTGAAGGAGATGTTTCTGATCTCGCTCCAGGGGAAGCCAATCTTTGGTGTCAACCTGGGGAGGAGGGAAGGGAAAACACAGACTTTCTCAACACTAAGCTAGTACAGTAATATGTAATGGGAAGATAACTACCTACCTACAGTACATCAGCGTACAGTAGTGGTTAAATGTTTTGAGAATGACAAGTATTGGTCTCCACAAAGTTTGCTGCCTCAGTGTTGATGATGACAATTTGCATATACTCCAGAATGTCATGAAGAGTGATCAGATGAATTGGAAAGTCCCTCTTTGCCATGAAAATGAACTTAATCCCCCAAAAACATTTCCACTGCATTTCAGCCATGCCACAAAAGGACCAGCTGCCATCATGTCAGTGATTGTCTCGTTAACACAGGGGAGAGTGTTGACGAGGACAAGGCTGGAGATCACTCTGTCATGCTGATTGAGTCAGAATAACAGACGGGAAGCTTTAAAAGGAGGGTGGTGCTTGAAATCGTTGTTCTTCCTCTGTCAACCATGGTTACCTGCAAGGAAACACATGGCGTCATCATTGCTTTGCACAAAAAGGGCTTCACAGGCAAGGATATTGCTGCTAGTAAGATTGCACCTAAATCAACCATTTATCGGATCATCAAGAACTTCAAGGAGAGAGGTTCAATTGTTGTGAAGAAGGCGTCAGGGCGCCCAAGAAAGCCAGGACCGTCTCCTAAAGTTGATTCAGCTGCGGGATCGGGGCACCACCAGTGCAGAGCTTGCTCAGGAATGGCAGCAGGCAGGTGTGAGTGCATCTGCACGCACAGTGAGGCGAAGACTTTTGGAGGATGGCCTGGTGTCAAGAAGGGCAGCAAAGAAGCCACTTCTCTCCAGGAAAAACATCAGGGACAGACTGATATTCTGCCAAAGGTACAGGGATTGGACTGCTGAGGACTGGGGTAGAGTCATTTTCTCTGATAAATCCCCTTTCCGATTGTTTGGGCCATCCGTAAAACACCTTGTCCGGAGAAGACAAGGTGAGCGCTACCATCAGTCCTGTGTCATGCCAACAGTAAAGCATCCTGAGACCATTCATGTGTGGGGTTGCTTCTCAGCCAAGGGAGTGGGCTCACTCACAATTTTGCCTAAGAACACAGCCATGAATAAAGAATGGTACCAACACATCCTCCGAGAGCAACTTCTCCCAACCATCCAAGAACAGTTTGGTGACGACCAATGCCTTTTCCAGCATGATGGAGCACCTTGCCATAAGGCAAAAGTGATAACTAAGAGGCTCGGGGAACAAAACATCGACATTTTCGACATTTTGCAAGAATGGCCTGCCATCAGTCAGGATGGGCCCAGAAGTTAATTGACAGCATGCCAGGGCGGATTGCAGAGGTCTTGAAAAAGAAAGGTCAACACTGCAAATATTGACTCTTTGCATAAACTTAATGTCATTGTCAAGGAAAGCCTTTGACACTTATGGAATACTTGTTATTATACTTCAGTGTACCATAGTAACTACTGACATAAAGATCTAAGAACACTGAAGTAGCAAACTTTGTGGAGACCAATACTTCTGTCATTCTCAAAACCTTTTCTAGTACTAAAGAAAAGGTTTTGAGAAAGTAGAGGTACCATCCATGGCCAGCAGAGGGCGATAGTGTCTTGGAGTATATCTGACAAGGCCATGCTTAGGTAGCCAGCCACAAAAGCTCTCTTACCTTCCACTCTAAAATAATTTATGGATAAATATGGAAATAAATAGTAGACAAATAAATATTCCACATTGTATAAGTCAGTATTGCATACTTGTCCTCGTGTTCATAGATATTGAGTCCCAGTGCATCCACACCCAGCCACAACTCGGTTCCCTTCTTGTTCTTGATCTCAAAGTAGTTGACTCCATACATCTCCAGGTCCTGGGCTATCTTCAGATACTCCATCATTGAGTCCTCTCTGTGTACATAAACACACGTTAGAAAGTTATAACTTGTGTAGAGGAGAAAGTGTGACAAACACCCTCATACAAAGCCACACACAGACAGAGACCCTCATACACATACCTACCTGAGCATGCCGGTGTGTTCCTCGTGCCAGGTCTGTATTCTGTCCTCCCATTGTTCCTTAGTCAACTTGTGCTGCTCCAACACTCTGCAGGACACACACAGGTTTATTCAAACAGAGCCACAGTAGAGGCCTGGCATCAAAAGACAGAACAGATTTATAGTGAGGGAGAGCTGAGACACTTTACTAAAGAACAGCTCATTTAAAAAGCACACACTCGCTCTGAGGGGGACAGAGAGGGAACAGAGGAATGGGTGTGGGGTAAAGACCTCTGTGGCAGCAGGCGATCAGAGGTGAGGTAACCAGGCTTGTGGACATCCCTGTTGTAGTCTGCATATTTGGCCTGGACAGAGTAGGAGGCCAGCAACACGGCAGTCTCTGGAGGACAGTAGTTCTCATCATTCAGGATGGCCTCCTTCACCTTGAATGGGCAGGGAACACACAAACACGTTTGGATCTGCATTGAACATTGTGAGTACAAAGGACACACTGTAGAAGTGTGTGTGTGTGTTACCTGCAGGAAGAAGAGTCTCTGTGTGATCTCCTGGATGAGTTCCTCAGACACGTCCTCAGGGAAGAACTTGGCTCTGAACTTAAACTGCAGAGGGTTCTCCTTTTTCACATCTTGCTGAGTCACCTTCTTATTGAGTTTGAGCCACGTGCTGTAGCCTTTACTGTCCGTGTACTGCAGGCCAAAAAACCACACCTCCCGAAGACCCACTGTCTTCACCACCTGAAAACACAAAATGCCTCAATGATTAGCAGGTTCTCGTGCGCTCTCTCTATAGGTGGACTCTGTGTGTGAGGTTGATCTTCTCTGTGGGGACGTTTATGATGAGGCATTCAAGCAACGTTGAACTTTTTGTTTGACCAGGCCAAGTTGGCCATATGGCTAACAAGAAGGAACCGGGGGCAACAAACCCAGTGTTATTATTCAAAGGGATGTATCTGCGCGATGAACACATTTCAGGAGTCTCTCTCTCTTCTAAAATGTATTTAAAATTCTCAATCTTAACACAACAAAACAAAAAAACAGGTTTTTAGAAATGTTTGCAAATTTATTGAAAATAAGAAACTGAAATATCACATTTCCATAAGTATTCAGACCCTTTACTTAGTACTTTGTTGAAGTGATTATAGCCTTGAGTCTTCTTGGGTATGAAGCTACAAGCTTGGCACACCTGTATTTGGGGAGTTTCTCCCCTTCTTCTCTGCAGATTGTCTCAAGCTGTCAGGTTGAATGGGGAGCGTCGCTGCACAGCTATTTTCAGGTCTCTCCAGAGATGTCCGGGCTCTGGCTGGGCCACTCAAGGACATTCAGAGACTTGTCCCAAAGCCACTCCTGCGTTGTCTTGGCTGTGTGCTTAGGGTTATTGTCCTGTTGGAAAGTGAACCTTCGCCCCAGTCTGAGGTCCTGAGCGCTCTGGAGCAGGATCTCTCCGTTCATCTTTTCCTTCCGTCTGGACACTACAATAAATGCTTGATTGGTGGAGTGCTGCAGAGATGGTCACCTCCCTGACAAAGGCCCTTCTCTGATTGCTCAGTTTGGTCGGGCGGCCAGCTCTAGGAAGAGCCTTGGTGGTTCCAAACGTCTTACATTTAAGAATGATGGAGGTCACGGTGTTCTTGGGGACCTTCAATGCTTGGCATGGCTTGGTTTTTGCTCTGACATGCACTGTCAACTGTGGGACCTTATATAGACAGGTGTGTGCCTTTCTAAATAATGTCCAATGTTGAATTTAGCACAGGTGGACTCCAATCAAGTTGTAGAAACATCAAGGATGTTCAATGGAAACAGGATGCACCGGAGCTCAAAACTTTAATACATTTGCTAAAATGTCAAAAAATCTGTTTTCGCTTTGTCATTATGGAGTATTATGTGTTGATTGATAAGGATTCTTTTTTTAAATACATTTTAGAATAAAACAAAAAAAAAAATGTGGAAAAAGTCAAGGGGTCAGAATACTTTCCGAATGCAGGATCCAATCAACAAATGGATCCTAAACAGCAGAAGTGAATGAGTATCGCCTAAAGAAGCTATGTGAATAATAATATTGATGCATATCACCATATAATGCCAATTCTTTTGCTATTGGATACACAAGTCATATTCAGTAGATTAAATATGTTATCATTGACGTCATGAAATTATTCAATGAGTCTTATTCAATGAGTTTTGTTGTGCTCATCTTACTATCATTCAGAAATGCAAATACACACACACACACACACACACACACACACACACACACACACACACACACACACACTACAAGCCACTCCGTTGCACTCAGCTCTGCGGACATACTCTCTCTCAAACACCAGTGTCTCTACACTGGGCCAACTGTTGATCCTAGTCTGACGTCAGGTGCGTATCTAAGCACACAGGCACACACTGCTCCTGCCTTTGTATTTATAACACACACACAGAGGCTCTGACAGACAGAAAGCCTGACTCACCGGATCTCTATGTCTCTCAGTATATTTGTCAGTCACCATGGAAACCAGCTGTCCAACGCTGACTGAAGCACGCCCGATGTGCTCCATCAGCAGCGAACAGCAGTTGGTGGACGTGTTTAACTATACCTGTGGGGACCAGAAGTCCCCACAAGAATAGTAAACAAACACAAATTTAACCAACTGGCAACATTTTGTTAAGTCAAATACTATTTCTAGGGGGTTTAGGTTAAGGTAGAATTGGTGTTAGAATTAAGTTTAGGAAAAATAGGATTTTGAATGGTTATAAATTGTTAAACAAGTGTGTGTGTGTGTGTGTGTGTGTGTGTGTGTGTGTCTGTGTGTGTGTGTCTGTGTGTGTGTGTGTCTGCGCGCACGCTTGTTGTAGTGAGCATGACTGAGTGTGCATGTGAGAGTGTAAGTTAAGGTCAATGGAGTCCAATGACTGAGTGGCACACACACTGATGAGCTGTGAGGGGAACCAACAGAGCCCAGTCAACAGAAGAGGATCCCTGCTGAGTCAGAGCTGGGCTCCAGTCCAACGCTACAGAAATAACTAGTCGCAATGGGGAGAATTGTCAGACAATCTTCGGAGTGGAATGGAGCCGCACATTTAACCAAATGTACATGTAAATCACATAACGATTTAAAAGGTTTCAAATATCAGGTTTTCCTCCACTCACATACACAGCCAGTTCCCCATCTCACTCAGCTTCCATGGGAAACACATGCAAACAATATCACTGTCTGTACATCTCTCTGCTGCCCCAGCAGTCTCCTGCAGCCCCCCCCCCCCCCCCCCCCCCTCCCCCCCAGGGTTCAGCTACTGAAAGCTGCCCTTTCTCTACTCAGACAACACACACTGGCCTCTCTCAAAGCACAACGATTGCTCTGTTTCTCAGTCTCGCTGTTGCTGACAATACCCATACAGGCTCTAACTAGACCAGTCCAGCTCCCAGCCTTGTTGACCCTCAGTAGTGTGTGTTTGTTGTACGTTAACCCCATGCTTACCTGGTCATTAAGCTGGTGTGTAAGTGAGTGGCATGAGTGATTGAGAAGTAAATTAACCCCATGCTTACCTGGTCATGAAGCTAGTCTGTATGGAAGAGTGAGTGAGTGAGTGAGTGAGTGAGTGAGTGAGTGAGTGAGTGAGTGAGTGAGTGAGTGAGTGACAGGTAAATTAAAACCATGCTTACCTGGTCAAAGAGCTGTTTGCCAGTGGTGTTGGGCTGGATGGCAAACTCCAGCTCTGCATCCATGGTGGTGACCCGCACATTGATCTATACACACAGACAGAATACCCATTAGTAACTCATATACCAACATGTTCATATACAAAGACAGTATTTTAAGTAAAAGGAGTGGAAACATTTGTGCACAGCAGTGTAATTCTCTTCCAAGCGGCTGGTTTTGACAAGACCATTATGTGCACATTGCTGACACACACAGCTAATTCTGAGGAAGCAGACACTCATGTTAACGTCCTCACATACATTATACGTTTATAAGCGTCACACAGCCCAAGTGGCAGCCCGCTCCCCCCTCCACCCCTCTTATCTCCCTCTATCAGTCTACTCAGATGCACCCCGTCCCCTCTATCTCACAGCTGGAGAAAAGAAGACACATTGTTAGTGTATAGCATCCATGATGGAACCCAGTACACTGAGACAAACCACTGCATGGGAATTATAGAGAGGGGGCCAGTGCTATAGCTGCATATAGCCTAATGTGTGTTCACATGGATGTTGGATTTAATCACACTGTTGAGTGGGCACCTGTGTGCAGTATTCTGCTGAAGACGTGAGGGAGAGTGTGTGTGCTCCACTGCTTACCATTCTTCTAGAAATACCCCTATTCTCTTGTAGGACATCGACGCACACATTGCATATGCACCCGCACACAATTCAGACAGGCTCCAATTGTCATTTCCTAATTTGGGTCAACTACCCCTTTAAGTTGATCAACGATGTAGTCAAGAGGGCCGTGCCACAAACATGAAGACGAAAACACAATAACAAACATCAACTCCTGTCCAATTCACACGATACTGCTCATATGACCCAAAAGAAGCCCGAAAGTGCTCCGGGCCAGAACCAAAGTGAGTCACACTTTCTCTGTTTAAATGATCCTCTCTCTCTCTCTCTCTCTCTCTCTCTCTGTCCGATTTCCCTCCCCCTCTCCTCTTTTCCCCGAGGCAAAGTCTCTGAGCTTCACAGAAAGAGGGAACCAATAGCAGTGATTTGGCACCAGAATAGCAGCAGCAGCCGCCATTTGCCCATGGACATTTAGTGCATGAATGAGTAAACATTACTTGAACAGAAACAGAACTCCATGGGTTTGAATTATTCACAGCTTTAAAAATAAATCCTCCATGCCTGTAGAACTTGAGGAGTGAATATTGCAGTGTTGTTCTGTTCTAGGAGCTGAGAGGTGGGCCAAAGACGGAGAGGGAAGAAACCAAGTGTTTCCCATCTATAGAACACAGAGGCCTGAGAAACAACTGGCAGAGAGAAGAGGAGGAGAGGCTGGCAGAGAGAAGAGGAGGAGAGGCTGGCAGAGAGAAGAGGAGACTGGCACATGGACAGCAAGTTAGAGCAGAGCAGATAGAGCAGGGAGCTGGGCTCTAGCAAGTGTGACAGAGGGAGTCTATATTCCAGTGCATAGTTAGCTGACTCAGCTGACAGACTGACAGCACTGGCGTGGGGATATATGGTACAGTACTGAACAGTACAGTAGAACCAACAGAGAGGAAGCTTGGGACAATGCACTAGCAGTGAGAAGTGTACAAATAGAAGCTTGAAGAGCATGCACACATTTAGAGCAGTGTGCACAAGGATGGGCCATATGAGTGTGCACGAGGAGAGAGGATCTATCAGGAGCGTGCACGAGGAGAGAGGATCTATCAGGAGCGTGCACGAGGAGAGAGGATCTATCAGGAGCGTGCACTACATTCCTAAAGAAAAAAAATGTACTTTTTCCTCCATACATTTTCCCTGACACCCAAAAGTTCTCGTTACATTTTGAATGCTTAGCAGGACAGGAAAATTGTCTAATTCACACAATTATCAAGAGAACATCCCTGGTCATCCTTATTGCGTCTGATCTTGCGGACTCACTAAACACGTTTCAGTGTTGGAACGTTTCAGTGTTGGAGAACTATTTTAATTTTTTGTTATAAATAAACATCTGCCAGAGCCCTAACCTTAACCACATCAAACACCTTTGGGATGAATTGGAACTCTGACTGCGAGCCAGGCCTAATCGCCTAACATCAGTGCCCGACCTCACTAATGTTCTTGTTGCTGAGTGGAAGCAAGTCCCTGCAGCAATTTTCTAACATCTAGTGGAAAGCCTTCCCAGAAGAGTGGAGGCTGTTATAGTAGCAAAGAGGGGACCAACTCCATATTAAGGACCATGATTTTGGAATGAGATGTTCGACGATCAGGTGTCCACATACTTTTGTATATAGAGCTAGACAGAGCGCCTGGGGCAGTCAGTGCATCATACAGTCGTGGCCAAAAGTTGAGAATGACACAAGTATTGGTCTCCACAAAGTTTGCTGCCTCAGTGTTGATGGCAATTTGCATATACTCCAGAATGTCATGAAGAGTGAGCAGATGAATTGCAATTCATTGCAAAGTCCCTCTTTGCCATGAAAATGAACTTAATCCCAAAAAAACACTTCCACTGCATTTCAGCCCTGCCACAAAAGGACCAGCTTCAATCATGTCAGTGATTGTCTCGTTAACACAGGGGAGAGTGTTGACGAGGACAAGGCTGGAGATCACCTTGTCATGCTGATTGAGTCAGAATAACAGACTGGAAGCTTTAAAAGGAGGGTGGAGCTTGAAATCATTGTTCTTCCTCTGTCAACCATGGTTACCTGCAAGGAAACACGTGCCGTCATCATTGCTTTGCACAATAAGGGCTTCACAGGCAAGGATATTGCTGCTAGTAAGATTGCACCTAAATCAACCATTTATCGGATCATCAAGAACTTCAAAGAGAGAGGTTCAATTGCTGTGAAGAAGGCGTCAGGGCGCCCAAGAAAGTTTAGCAAGCGGCAGGACCGTCTCCTAAAGTTGATTCAGCTGCAGGATCGAGCCACCACCATTGCAGAGCTTGCTCAGGAATGGCAGCAAGCAGGTGTGCATCTGCACGCACAGTGAGGCGAAGACTTTTGGAGGATGGCCTGGTGTCAAGAAGGGCAGCAAAGAAGCCACTTCTCTACAGGAAAAACATCAGGGACTGGTGTTTGATATTCTGCAAAAGGTACAGGGATTGGACTGCTGAAGACTGGGGTAGAGTCATTTTCTCTGGTGAATCCCCTTTCCGATTGTTTGGGCCATCTGGAAAACACCTTGCCCGGAGAAGACAAGGTGAGCGCTACCATCAGTCCTGTGTCATGCCAACAGTAAAGCATCCGGAGACCATTCATGTGTGGGGTTGCTTCTCAGCCAAGGGAGTGGGCTCACTCACAATTTTGCCTAAGAACACAGCCATGAATAAAGAATGGTACCAACGCATCCTCCGAGAGCAACTTCTCCCAACCATCCAAGAACAGTTTGGTGACAACCAATGCCTTTTCCAGCATGATGGAGCACCTTGCCATAAGGCAAAAGTGATAACTAAGTAGCTCAGGGAACAAAACATCAACATTTTGGGTCCATGGCCAGGAAACTTCCCAGACCTTAATTGAGGACTTGTGGTCGATCCTCAAGAGGCGGGTGGACAAACAAAAACCCACAACTTCTGACAAACTCCAAGCATTGATTATGCAAGAATGGCCTGCCATCATTCAGGATGTGGCCCAGAAGTTAATTGACAGCATGCCAGGGCGGATTGCAGAGGTCTTGAAAAAGAAGGGTCAACACGGCAAACATTGACTCTGCATAAACTGAATGTCATTGTCAATGAAAGCTTTTGACACTTACAGAATACTTGTAATTATACTTCAGTGTACCATATTAACTACTGGCATAAAGATCTAAGAACACTGAAGCAGCAAACTTTGTGGAGACCAATCAAAACTTTTGGCCACGACTGTACATGCACCTGCAGTTACAGACACAGGAAGGAGCTCTCAGCATCTCCAGATAACTGAATAGAAAACGCACGTCTCTCTGGCCATCTTTCTCAGACCATACCACGGTTTTCTTTAACAGCACACTACGACAGACGCACACGTCAGTGTTGTGGTAGCTGTGGGTCCATCGTCTGATGGTCTGACCCTGGACTGCCTGAGGCTGGTCAGAGAGAAAAGCCTCTTCACACAATCCCAGGTACACCTTGTTTATGTCCAGACTGCTGTCTAGAAGAGACTAGGCCTGGGTTCAGATGTTCTGTACGCACTGTGTGTGCACATGCTCGTGGGCACGTGTGTGCATGCCTAAGAGGTGGGCGACAATGTGACAGACACCTTGCGGAACGGTTTAATGTAACTGTTTAAAAAGCTGGCCCACACCACTAAAACAGGGATTTAAACACTGAAAGGGGCACAGAAAACAATATTTGTAGGATTAACCTCAGACTGGGAGATGAGTAACACCGCAACATTAACACGATGGACCACAATAACACTGAGGAGTTCTGACCTTGGAGCTATAGGACCTCTAAAGTCTTACATGTAGACCACTTTTTTCTCTTCAGCACAGTGGTCCAATAAAACACTACAGTTCTATATATTGTGTACATAGAATTATGATGTGGCCTGGATTCTGGTATTGGAGCTAATTATGGTGCTCTACAGGGGAAACAGACTGAGGGTTAGGGAGATATGGAGCTGTGTAAAGACCCTTTCGTTTGCGTCTTAGCAGTGACACCCATCCTATTGCCAACAATGGCTTATTTCTGTGAGGAAATAATTTAATATTTTTGTGTGTGCGCATTTGAGACCAAGAGAGAGCGAGAGAAACTGAGCAGGAGAGAGAGAAGGAGAGAGACTGACAGATAGAGGAGAAGAGCAGACGTCTCAGAACTGATAAGAGCTAATCCCCAACTGACAAACCACATGGAGAGCAGAGCAGTGCACAGTGAATACTAGAAACCCCCATTCTCTGACTGCTACTAGGCTATACATAGCCACGTCTGCTAGGGTCGGGGTCAATTCAGTTTCTGTTGAGCCAATTCAGGAAGTAAATTGGAAATGGATTAGAAAATCAGGCAGGAGAACAGATACCATCTATGTTTGATTGGCTATTTCTAGCTATTAGTAAGCCTCAAGGCAGAGGTAGTCCTTTACATATCCCCCACCCAAGCTTGTTTGTGTGTGTGTGTGTGTGTGTGTGTGTAGTACCAGACAGGCCTAATTAAATGCACAGCTGTTTGTTGCTAAGCTGGTTACCATTAAGGGAGAGGACTAGACATGGGCTTTACCCCTCACCCATCCCCCTCCGGCACAGCCTTCACCTTCCCATCATCTCCTTCACCCCACTATACCTCACCACTCCTTTGCCCTCTTCCTTTCTCCTCTCTACCTTCCTCTCACCCCACCAGTCCTTTCTTTTCTTCTCATCTCCACTTCTCATCTACCCTCAAGCCTCCTTCCCCTCTCCATCAAGACAGTCCCCTTAACCCAACAGAGCTAATCCCCACAGCCTGGGCCAAACAGACATCCTCCTAACTGAGAGGTGGAGGACAGAGAGAGAAAGGAAGGAAGGAGGAAGAGCTGGCAAGAGAGACTAGGAGAGGAAGACAATAGAGAGGGACTAGAAGCACATCAAAAAGGTAAAGAAAATAAGGAGTGAGGGAGAGTGAAGGTAGAAGTGGGGAAATATGTAAAGTTGAACTCTTTCTATGTGTGTGGGTTAAGGAAAGGTGGAGGGATGGGTGAGTGAACTTCACACCTGATAATTAGATTTAGTGACTTGGATAATTCCCATTATATTAATGAAAACTGGGTTATGAAATATTTAAAGCCTGACTGTGTGTGATTATATTAATGAAAACTGGGTTATGAAATATTTAAAGCCTAACTGTGTGTGGCATGGACGGCGGGCACAGGCTTGCTGGTGTGGAGCAGAGAGTAGTGAGGTAGACCAGTGGAGGGGCGACCTGCAAAACGGCTCAATAAATCAATAATGCATCAGGTCCCACTGTGCCCCACACCATAGCTCTACAATGGAGATGCATGCTTACAATCCACGCACATGCAGTGTACAGATCAAGTCAAATCAAATGTTATTTGTCACATGCTTCATAAACAACAGGTGTAGACTAACAGTGAAATGCTTACTTACTGGCCCTTCCCAACAATGCAGAGAGAAAATAATAACACAATGAATAAATACACAATGAGTAACGATATGCACGGGGTACCAGTACCAAGTCCATTTGCAGGGGTACGAGGTAATCGAGGTACCTATGTACATATAGGTAGGGATAAAGTGTCTAGGCAGGTAACAGAGAGAACAGTATACTGTATGACTTGGGTGGCTGGAGTCTGACCATTTTTAGGGCCTTCCTCTGACGCCACCTGGTATAGATGTCCTGGATGGCAGGGAGCTCTGCCCCATAGCAAGTGGCGATTCAGCCAGTCAAGATGCTCTCAATGGTGCAGCTGTATAACTTTGAGGATCTGAGGGCTCATGCCAAATCTTTTCAGCCTCCTGAGGGGGAAGAGACGTTTTGGTGCCCTCTTCACAAATGTGTTGGTGTGTGTGGACCATGAGAATTCTTTAGTGATGTGGACACAGAGGAACCTAAAGCTCTCGACCTGCTCCACTACAGCCCCTCCATTTCCTGTAGTCCACGATCAGCTCCTTTGTGTTGCTGACATTGAGGGAGAGGTTGTTGTCCTGGCACCACACTGCCAGGTCTATGACCTCCTCCCCAGGCCGTCTCATCGGCAAACTTAACGATGGTGTTGGAGTTGTGCGCGGCCATGCAGTCATTGGCGAACAGGGAGTACAGGTGGGGACTGAGGGGCCACCATGTTGAGGGCCAGCGTAGCGGATGTGTTGTTGCCTACCCTAACCACCTGGAAGTGACCTGTCAAGAAGTGCAGAATCAAGTTGCAGAGGGAGCGGTTTAATCCCAGGGTCCTTAGCTTAGTGGTGAAGTTGGAGGGCACTATGGTGTTGAACGCTGAACTGTACCCAATGAACAGCATTCTCACGTAGGTGTTCCTTTTGTCCACGTGGGAAATTGCAGTGTGGAGTGCAATAGAGATTGCATCATATGTGGATCTATTGGGGCAGTATGCGAATTGGAGTGGGTCCAGAGTGTGTAGAATAATGGTGTTGATGTGGGCCATGACCAGCCTTTCTTAGCATTTCATGGCTACAAATTTGAGTGCTATGAGGCGATAGTCATTTAGAAAGGTTACCTTGGCGTTCTTGAGCACAGGGACTATGGCTTGAAACATGTAGGTATTACTGACTGGGCCAGTGGGAGGTTGAAAATGTTTTTTATTTATTTAACTAAGAAAGTCAGTTAAGAAGAAATTCTTATTTACAATGACGACCTACAGGGTCAGCCCTTGGAGCAAATTAGGGTTAAGTGCCTTGCTCAAGGACACATTGACATGTTTTTCACCTTGCCAGCTCGGGTATTCGACCCAGCGACCTTTCGGTTACTGGCCCAACGCTCTAACGCTAGGCTACCTGCCACCCAGGTAGTGAAGACACATTTCAGCTGGTCATCGCATGCTCAGAGTGCATCCTGGTAATTCGTCTGGCCCTGTGGCCTTGCAAATGTTTAAAGGTCTTACTTATATCGGTTACAGAGAGTGTGATCACACAGTCGTCCAGAACAGCTGGTGCTCTCATGCATGGTTCAGTGTTGCTAGCCTCGAAGTGAGCATAGAAGGTATTTAGCTCGTCTGGTAGGCTCATGTCACTGGACTGCTCATGGAACGATTTCCCTTTCTAATCCGTGATAGTTTTCAAGCCCTGCCACATCCAACAAGTGTCAGAGCCGGTGTAGTAGGATTTGATCTTGGTCCTGTATTGACGCCTTGCCTGTTTGATGGTTCAGGATTTCTTATAAGCATCCGGAATAGAGTCCCACTCCTTTAAAGCGGCAGCTCTAGCCTTTAGCTCAGTGCGGATGTTGCCTGTAATCCATGGCTTCTGTTTGGGATATGTACGTACGATGCACTTATTAATGAAGCCGGTGACTGAATCCCATAACATTTTCCAGTCCTGTAGTTTAGTATCCGCTTCATTGGACCACTTCCGTACTGAGCGTGTCACTGGTACTTCCTGTTTGTGATTTTACTTGTAAGCAGGAATCAGGAGAATAAAGTTATGGTCAGATTTGCCAAATGGAGGGCGAGGGAGAGCTTTGTATGAGTCTCTGTGTGTGGAGTAAAAGGACAAGTACACACAAAACAAACAAGTGCTCACTAACAAACACACACACACACACACACACACACACACACAGAAATATTTTTCTGCTAACCAAGCAGAGCATATAGGAAATATCCTTCAGCACCTAGACTCCCTGCTGTGTCCTCCCACAGGTTGGCCCTCAAACTATAGTTAACAAGGACCCCCTTTACAGCAGACAGAAACACAGGCACACCTTTGGACACCTATTGAGTGGTGTTACAGAGGAATAATCCCCAATTAAAACATGCCCAGAAGGAAGGAAGGATCCTACACAGAAAACTCCTGATTTAATGGAGTGCCCCAGGCAAGCTAGAGGCCAAAGGTCCCTATATATCCCCCCCCCCCACCCCAACCCCTTTTAAGCACACAACAGACCTGTCTACCTCGCTCGCCAAAAACACACTGCACCCTGATGGAGGCATTATTTACTCTCACCATGTCTTTTTGTAGAGTATATCTGGAGGGGCCACTTAGACAGAACCTCTTACAGTAAGTGCAGACAACAAAATGTCAGAATAACAGGCCAAGGGAATACAATGCATTTAGTCCAACAATATGTTACCATATAAAAATGTCTGATGAACATCTTTCCCCTGAGGGAGTCTTGGGGATTAGTTGGGTAATGTATTCTCTCTCACTCCCTCTCGCTCGCTCTCTCACCCCCTCTCTCTCCCTCCCCCTGTGCTTTCCATCACGTTCTCTCATCTTCCACTTTCCAAGAAGTTGAGGTGGACCCAGTCTAATTCCTGTCCGGTGTGTGTGTGTGTGTGTGTGTGTGTGTGTCTGTGTGTGTGTGTGATGGACTAGCCATGTCTGTAGAGTAGAGGGTTTACAGTGCTTATGTAAGATCTAGACCACAGGGAGACTCTCTGGAGCTCTGTCTGTCCGCAAGCTCTGAGCCTGTTAAAGACACAAGTGTGTGTGTGTGTGTGTGTGTGTGTGTGTGTGTGTGTGTGTGTGTGTGAGCTCTGAGCCTGTTAAAGACACAAGAAGTGTGTGTGTGTGTGTATGTTGCTGGGTCTGTACCTGTGTGTGCATTTTTGTTTGTGTGTGCGTGTGTGTGTGTGCACGTGCGGAGAGGGGGTTTGGGGGGTGCATGCATGTGTATGGGAGCGTTTGTTACAGTTAGGTTAGATGTGTTTTAGCAAATGGCTGTGGTTCCTGCATGCTGTGATTGATACTTTATGACAAAGCCTCAGGTGTTGTGGTGGAAAATACAATGTAAAATCTTACAACCTGAACATTCACTTCTCCTGTGAATATTGTTATATGTCTTTATACTTTCTCCCGAGGTGAGTCTTACCGGTTTGGGCATCTTTGTCCTCTCTCCGGCCTTGCCCTTCCGCTGAGAAAATGCTAAGAAATAGTCTTCCGCCTTGTTGCCTCGCCCTGGGCTCCACCGCCTGGAGGAGTGAGCAGAACAGTTATTATTAACACTATAAATAACAGAGAGACGCACATGAAAAAAATACTACAGTTTACTATAGAATACTACAGTACTCACTATAGAATTCTATAGTAAACTGTAGTAAATACTACAGTAATGTCTGCAAAAACACTACAGTTTTCTCCATTAGGTTTCTTGGAGATAATATAACAAAAACACTACAGTAAATAATACAGTCATGTCCCCAAAAACACCACAGTAAATACAACAGTATAGTACAGTCCGCAAAAACACTACAGTAAATACTAAATATACTACAGTTATTTTACTACAGTATTTATACTATACTTAACTGTAAATACACGAATACAAATTCACAGTGAATACTTCAGTAAAGTCCGCAAAAACACTAAAGAGAATACTATAGTATTTCTTCATGTGGGAGAGAGAGTCACTTGCTTTAGTAATGTTAACATATGTTTCCAATGCCAATAAAGCACCTTGAATTTAATTTAATTGAGAGAGAGAGAGAGAGAGGCAATTGCACTGAGGATAAAAAGGAGTCCCTTTTGCTGTTCTTTATTGGATCAATTCTCAGGCTAGTATTTACGCGGTGTGTGTGTGTGTGTATGACATCGATGACAGTGTGGATTGACAGCTGAGGATGATATAACTCATGTAAAAGACCTTCGCATTAGAAATGTTGTATTGAGTCAGTTGAAGTGGTTACAGCAGTCTTGTTTTGAATGTGGTAGCAACTTGTTTAAGACAATTACATTTCCCAACTCAAAACATATGCTAGCTTCTGAACAACAACTCCAAAACAGAGAGAAGAGAAAAGGGGAGGGAGGGAGTGTAGACGGTGGGGGAGGGAGGGCTAGAGTGCCAGCGGTAGGTAGGCCTTGAAGTAGTCCCTGTGGTGCCAAGGTCCTGGAGATGGCAAAGGCCAGAAATAGGCCCTGCTAATGAAGTAATGACAAATCAGCCTTGGCCCGGCCTGCAGAGAGAGAGATGTGATAGCAGCCAGACAGGCAGGCAGGGCTGCCGTACCGCTTTAAGGAAATGAAGAGCAGGCTTACTGAGGGACAGCAAGCTGACTCTCTATCTCTACCTCTCTCTCCCAGGGAAAGAGACTGGGGGAACAAATATACTGCAGTGTGATAGGAGAGGTAGAGAACCAAAGCTGGGCCTGCCCCACTTACTGTATATCGGGCCGGACATGCCTCCCTAACATTGTGACACAGGTGCTTAGTTACATTTATCACTAGAGCAGGACTGAACTCTATATATTCTATAAGGACCTTATGAGTCTGTGTGAAGAAAGATGACCTGTGACTTCCCCACCCACCTCAGGGCAGCCATAACCTGTGAGGTCATTAACTAGTATACGGTGAAAAACACAGGTACTCCCTGTTTAGCCCACTCACTCATAAACCTGCCCGGCTGAGAAAAGCTAGAATCCTGTCAGTTGTGTGCGTGTGTGTGTGTTACCTGACCCTCTATTCATCCAAAGCCAGAGGGTCACTCTCAAAGGAATACAGCTTCCAGGTCACCATTCAAGTATTAGGCTCTGCTCTCCACACACATCTCCTCTCTCCCCTTCCCGCTCTCTCCCTTTCTTTTGCTCTCTGATGCAGTAGCTTTTAACAGAACATGGCATATAGGTCTCATAAAACTAATGACAGGCTTCACAGTAACAAGCCTTTTCCAGATCCTGTCTGTGTACCCCTCACAAATCCTGTTTCCCTCCTCCTCTCCATCACCTTATTTCCTCTCTCCTTTCACACTTTCACTGCAGTTGTACAAGCGAGAGTAGAGAGGCTGCTAAACACATGGGCCAGTGGGTTTGCCATGTGTGTTTGTGGTGTGTGTCTACAGAGCTGATGGCACCATCTCCAGCTGTGGTGTGAGTGACACTGCAGTGGGTATACAAATAAAGGATTATGTAGCACCACTACAACAGCTGTGACAACAGTACTAGGCTCTCCTTATGGGGCATTACAACTTCTGGATAGTTGTAGGAAAGACACGAGTGACAACGTGTAAGGCCTAATTCAACCCCCTAGTGATACAGCCATAGGAGAACAGAGTCTGGTGAACCATCCTTACCTTTCTAACCATGACAAAGTGTCTTCTTGTAATATCCTTTATTGCTTGGTTAATTTCCTGATTAATACAGTCCTGTGTTTCTGTGTAATCACGTTGGAATGACAGGGATGGGATTCCCCTGAGGCCCCTGGGAAACCAAATGCAGCACCAAGGTAACCAGATAGCATCAGTCTGTGACTCTGCCAGCAATGTCAGTCATGCTGATTCAGAACACCCTGTACAAACTGTTACAGAGCAAGGCTTTATCTTTGCTACCCCTATAGGTTTACTGTACAGCAGTGTGTGAGGAGGCACACATGAGGAAGAAAAAGTGGCTGACATTTGAAATTGAACACAAGTATGAGATCAGTGTTGTGTTTAGTTCCGTTGCATAACCATGAGCAAAAGAAAAAAGAGTAGCTTTCAATTAAATGTATAGATGTAGTATAGCCTTCCAATATTCAACACGGAAGTCCAAGTCCAAGACTTCAGCAGGCACAGGATTATTCAACACACTATGGCACTGGAAGAAACATAAAACCTGCAGTAAAAAGGATCACATGTTGGTGAGTCCTTTGTCAAATGAGTCGTAACCATAGAGAATGATGGAGGCCTCTAGTGGCTTAAAGGCCATTTTTACATGGGCAGCGCTATTGAGAGCTTCCACCATGCTTCCGCCATTTTAAAGTAGTCAAAGTAGTAAACTGGGTGGGGATTCCTATGTGTTGTAGCCTCAATGGCACTGCCAATGCTGTGACACACGCTATAGTGGCACAGATAAAGATGAGTTCTCAATCTATTTCTATGGTTGTAACTCAGCCCCACGGGGGACCAGGCCAATCAACAGGCCTAATTAATAAGCGTCATCATAGCATCTGTTTCTGCCAGATGGATTTACAATCACCGTTATATGCTGCCAGGGCGCGCACTTCAAGTAGTGATATTCAAGAACATGTCTGCGCTCCCCCCACCCCCGCAAAAAAGGCACTAAACCATATTGTAGTTTCTAGGATCTTAAGTATTTATCGTTGAGCGGAGACAAGTGGCATTTAAATTAAGCTACTACCACAAAACAATTATAAAACCACCGAAAAACACTCCCCTGGGCAGGTAATTGGTGACCCTGGTCGCAAGAGTGCAAAATAGGCTACAATGTAACAAGAAACTACTGTTACAAATACTGCATGCGGGTAATCAGCACCTGCAACAAAGTTGCAAACCGTTGTTTCTGTTATGCCTCAATGGAGGGCACAGTTGTCATGAAAACAAAACAGGTAGTAGCCTACTTTCATAAATCTCGTAGATTAAAAATATCCTTCTAATTGAACACTGAAAGCCTTATCTATGATAGCCTAAAGTGAATTAAATGTAACGTTAAGGTGAATGGAAGTTACCAATTAGTTTGATGTTCGGTCACAGACAACTGTAGTGACATGAAGCTGTTAACGTTAATTTGAGACCTTTTGAAATGTTTAACACTTAAAATGTTGTTCTATTGTCGATGGACCGTATGATCAGTAATATCCTTGAATTAAACATTGAACATTATATCAAATGTTTTCACAATTACAAAAAAACGGGATTAATGCCAATAAAGAGCGCACGTATGTTATTGTTTACTGAAGCGTGTTTATCTTGGTAACGTTAACAAGTCTACATAACGACAGCTACGGTCGACCACTGAGCAAATCCCCTTTATTATGAGCTGTTTAGGAGCCACCAGAGAAGAAATGCACCCTTTAAAAACTCACCTCAGTTGGACTGCGTTCAGAAAACGATCAAATGTCTCCCCCGGGCCCACTGGGTAGCCTAATTTATATCCCACGCAACCAAAATAGACCAGTTTGTTTCCCGTTAGACACCTTACTATATCCCAGCCTCGGTATACAGGGTAATGTATGAAGCGACTGAGCCAGTTTCTAAGAGGAGGTGCAGTCAGTCAATATGGCCGTCGGACTTTTTATTGTGCCGCGCGAGGCGTGGTTCATTGATGGAACACGCTCACTTCAAACTGGGTTGAGAGAGGGACACACACACAACGTAAATGTGATAAGAGTCAACTTCATAATGTCTAGCCTTAGCCTACAATAACCCGAAGGTAGCCCATAGAAAGATGGATAAATATTTCTGAAAAAGTAATGCTTTTATATAGGTTGTAGGGGGCAAAATGTCGTCAATTTATCTTTTCATTTAGGGTCTAATTAAATATAGCTTTCATTTTGTGTGTCACATCGTCCACATTATAGTTTACAGGCTAGACTGGGATAACATATGACTGACTGCCAATATCTGCTTGTGAGGCCACGACATAAGACCTACTAAATCAGACACTGATGTATTGCTGTCTTTCAAACAGTACAGTCTTGGCCAAAAGTTTTGAGAATGACACTTCTTGTCATTGAAGGAGATGTTTCTGATCTCGCTCCAGGGGAAGCCAATCTTTGGTGTCAACCTGGGGAGGAGGGAAGGGAAAATACAGACTGTCTCAACACTAAGCTAGTACAGTAATATGTAATGGGAAGATAACTACCTACCTACAGTACATCAGCGTACAGTCGTGGTTAAAAGTTTTGAGAATGACACAAGTATTGGTCTCCACAACGTTTGCTGCCTCAGTGTTGATGATGACAATTTGCATATACTCCAGAATGTCATGAAGAGTGAACAGATGAATTGCAAAGTCCCTTTAGCCATAAAAATGAACTTAATCCCCAATCCCCATTTCCACTGCATTTCAGCCCTGCCCCAAAAAGAGCTTCACAGGCAAGGATATTGCTGCTAGTAAGATTGCACCTAAATCAACCATTTATCGGATTATCAAGAACTTCAAGGAGAGAGGTTCAATTGTTGTGAAGAAGGCGTCAGGGCACCCAAGAAAGTCCAGCAAGTGCCAGGACCATCTTCTATAGTTGATTCAGCTGCGGGATCGGGGCACCACCAGTGCAAAGCTTGCTCAGGAAAGGCAGCAGGCAGGTGTGAGTGCATCTGCACGCACAGTGAGGCGAAGACTTTTGGAGGATGGCCTGGTGTCAAGAAGGGCAGCAAAGAAGCCACTTCTCTCCAGGAAAAACATCAGGGACAGACTGATATTCTGCAAAAGGTACAGGGATTGGACTGCTGAGGACTGGGGTAGAGTCATTTTCTCTGATGAATCCCCTTTCCGATTGTTTGGGCCATCCGGAAAACACCTTGTCTTCTACGGACAAGTGCTACCATCAGTCCTGTGTCATGCCAACAGTAAAGCATCCTGAGACCATTCATGTGTGGGGTTGCTTCTCAGCCAAGGGAGTGGGCTCACTCACAATTTTGCCTAAGAACACAGCCATGAATAAAGAATGGTACCAACACATCCTCCGAGAGCAACTTCTCCCAACCATCCAAGAACAGTTTGGTGATGACCAATGCCTTTTCCAGCATGATGGAGCACCTTGTCATAAGGCAAAAGTGATAACTAAGTGGCTCGGGGAACAAAACATCAACATTTTGGCCAGGAAACTCCCCAGACCTTAATCCCATTGAGAACTTGTGGTCGATCCCCAAGAGGCGGGTGGACAAACAAAAACCCACAACTTCTGACAAACTCCAAGCATTGATTATGCAAGAATGGCCTGCCATCAGTCAGGATGTGGCCCAGAAGTTAATTGACAGCATGCCAGGGCGGATTGCAGAGGTCTTGAAAAAGAAGGGTCAGACTCTTTGCATAAACTTTATGTCATTGTCAATGAAAGCCTTTGACACTTATGGAATACTTGTAATTATACTTCAGTGTACCATAGTAACTACGGACATAAAGATCTAAGAACACTGAAGCAGCAAACTTTGTGGAGACCAATAATTGTGTCATTCTCAAAACTTTTGGCCACGACTGTATATTCATGTACTACCAAGGAGTGTGTCAACAGGAAATGAGACTAACTGATTGAGCATGCTTCAACATAGAGTTACATGCTAATAATGAGAAAATATGACTGCAACCAGTCTTCGCTGTGTATCGTAGGCCAAGACACCTGTCCTCATACCTTCTGAGAATACGATAAACCTATATTTAATGCACATATTTCAAACATGTCCTGGTTTACACACTCTGTACAGTAAACATTGCACTAAAAGGTTTCAAAAGGATAAAGACGTTTCAAATGTTATATTATCAGCTCTGTACAATGTTTGTAACAATGTGCAAATAAGTATGAATGAATATAGGTTTTATTTACAATGTTGGTACTCCACTGGTTGCCCTGATTTCATGGCAATGGGTCACAGATCTTGCTGCTGTGGTTGCACTTTGCACCATTTCGCCTAACAGATATAGGAGTTTATCAATGTTTGATTTGTTTTCAAATTCTTTGTGGGTCTGTGTGATTTTGGGGAAATACAGTGCATTCGGAAAGTATTCAGACCCCTTCACTTTTTCCACATTTTGTTACGTTACAGCCTTATTCTAAAATATATATTTTTAAATCCTCTCATCAATCTACACACTATACGCCATAATGACAACGTGAAAACAGATTTTTAGAAATGTTTGCAAATGTAATAATAAAAAATAAAAAAATACCTTATTTACATAAGTATTTAGAACCTTTGCTATGAGACTCGAAATTGAGCTCAGGTGCATCCTGTGGTAAATTCAATTGATTGGACGTGATTTGGAAAGGCACACACCTGTCTATATAAGGTCCCACAGTTCACAGTGCATGGCAGAGCAAAAACCAAGCCATGAGGTCGACGGTGCAGATCTGGGGAAGGGTACCAAAACATGTCTGCAGCATTGAAGGTCCCCAAGAACAGAGTGGCCTCCATCATTCTTAAATGGAAGAAGTTTGGAACCACCAAGACTCTTCCTAGAGCTGGCCAGACGGAAGCCACTCCTCAGTAAAAGGCACATGACAGCCTGCTTGGAGTTTGCTAAAAAGGCACCTAAAGGACTCCGACCATGACAAACAAGATTCTCTGGTCTGATGAAACCAAGATTGAACTCTTTGGCCTGAATGCCAAGTGTCACGTCTGGAGGAAACCAGGCACCTCTCATCACCTGGCCAATACCTTCCCTGCGGTGCATGGTGGTGGCATCACGCTGTGGGGATGTTTTTCAGCGCCAGGGACTGGGAGACTAGTCAGGATCGAAGGAAAGATGAACGGAGCAAAGTACAGAGAGATCCTTGATAAAAACCTGCTCCAGAGCACTCAGGACCTCAGACTGAGGCGAAGGATCAGCTCCCAACAGTAAAATGACCCTAAGCACACAGCCAAGACAACGCAGGAGTGGAACAATTCAAGGGGTCTGAATACTTTACGAATGCACTGTATGTGTCTCTAATATGGTCATACCTTTGGCAGGAGGTAAGGAAGTGCAGCTCAGTTTCCACCTCATTTTGTGGGCAGAGCCAGGTCTGGGGCTATGCTCACTGAGTGTACATGGTCAAGGATTTTCTTAAATTTGGGTCAGTCACAGTGGTCAGGTATTCTGCTACTGTGTACTCTCTGTTCAAGGCCAGATAGCGTTCTGGTTTGCTCTGTTTTTTGGTAGATTCTTTCCAGTGTGTCAAAGTTAACTTTTTGTTTTCTCACAATTTGGTTGGGTAAAATTGTGTTTCTGTCTTGGGGCTCTGTCTGGTGTGTTTGTGAACATGACTCTTCTCCAGGTTCATCTCTCTGTAGGTGAGGGCTTTGTGGTGGAATGTGTGGGCATCGCTTCCTTCTAGGTGGTTGTCAAATTAGTGGGTATAGTCCTAATTCTGCTCTACTTGTATTGCTTGGGGTTTTGCGTTGTTCATGAAGGATATGTTTGCAGAATTCTGCATGCAGAGTCTCACATGGGTGTTTGGTTCTATAACTGAAGTATTTTAGCCAGATCCTAAGTGCGATGTCGAGTTTTACAGTATGTTCCTTTTGATGGCAAAGAAAGCCCTTCTTGCCTTGTCTCTTAGATTGTTCACAGCCTTGTGGAATTGACCTGTGGTGTTGAGGTTTAGGCCAAGGTAGGTATAATTATTTGAAAGCACTAGGGAAATGACATTAGATAGAATTGGTATTTGTTGTCCTGGCAACTGGATCTTTTTTCTCATAGGCTACACATTCTCATTGTTAGTCAGTCACTGTTCTCTGATTGTCCCTCACACTCCCACCACATCGTAACTGTCTCCATTCTGTATCGATGAGTCTTACCTAACCTAACTACTGATGTGGTTACTTTACACTCCATTACCACAGCCTTATTAGGTGACTCAGTCTATTTTTGACTCATTCATTATCTGTTTGTAGCTTGGCATTACTAGGCTACTTTGATATCACTAACTCCCAATACCGACTGTAAATGCACTACCACTATCTAGTGGACATTAATGGCAACGTCATCCTGCACTGCAGGTAGGAACTGCAGGAGAGAGCTACTGTAGCTGTCTACTGTGGTTTGTCATTTGTCAGACAAAGAGATAAGAATTTGAGTTTCTTTCCCTCTACCTCTCTCTCACTGGCTCATGATCTCTCTTGCTTTTCATCTTTGTTTGCTCTTCTTTGTTTGCTCTCTTCTTATTGATCAAATCAAATTGTATTTGTCACATGCACCAAATGCAACAAGTGTATACTTTACCGTGAAATGCTTACTTACAAGCTTGTTATCACTAATTGTAAAACTGTTCTGACGTTAGATAAACAAATCTATCCCTATGGCCATGACCCAGACTCTTCTCATTGACTCTTGTGTAAACAGTGCACTTATTATGTCTGGGAGAATCTGATTACATTCTAATCTTGTGGACGCCACAACAATTCACTGAATGTTCTTAGTGCAGTGGCCCTAGTATTGGAATGTAGCTCAGAATGTAGCTCAGTTGAGTAGCCTAAATCTATAATTACATATCTGCATTATACTTCTATGCATTGTTGCATGTATAAGACATCTGACTATAATATTGTATACTCTAGTCTAAGTATAATAACAAAGACATTGAGGTGTATGTCATTTTTAGTCATCTCAGCTGCAGTTCCTGGTAATTGTCTAGTCTTTTTACAGTATTGGGACATGGGGTGTGGCGAAGGGGATTACGATTCCTCTCTAATCTGTCCCTGAGCTTTGATAAACCCCTCCTCTCCTCCACCCATCCACTCACTCAGTCTTCTGATTTACCTCAGTAGGTATAAAGCTGTCCCTAGACACTGATCTCTGGTCAGTTTAGCAATTTCCACCTAATAGTTAAGGTTGGGTTTAGATGAGGGTAAACTGATTATAGATCTGTGCTTATGGGCAACTTCTATCCAAAGTCTAATGCTAATGCCAGTCTTACTGTAAAAATTGACCTAATTGTTAATTAAACTGAAATCAAGGCTGTATGAGTGAGTTTAGCAAGTCTATGAATAAGTAAAGTCAAATAAGTGCTTTGTGATGGGATTCATTGATATAGGCCGACAGTAAATTGATTATATGGCTGGTGGCTGGTTAAGAGTATTATGAGACCATAGGGCTGAGGCCAGTGTGGGGGAACAAGCCAAGATCTATGAGCCAATTATTGAAGTGGAGACAGGAACAGGGTTGGGTAGTAACTGATTAGGCCTACATGCAATCAGATGCATGTAATCTGATTACGAAAAAAAAAAACTAATCCGTTATGTTACCAGGTAAAATATTTTAATCAGATTACAGATACTTTTGAAAAAGTAGATGATTATCTTGGAACATATTTTACTTATCACATGCGCCGAATACAACAGGTGTAGACCTTACCGTGAAATGCTTACTTACAAGCCCTTAACCAACAATACAGTTCAAAATATTTACCAAATAAACTAAAGTTAAACAATTATAAAAAGTAACACAATAAAATAACAATAACAAGGCTATATACAGGGGGTACCGGTACCGAGTCAATGTGCGGGGTACAGGTTAGTCGAGGTAGTTTGTTCATGTAGATAGGGGTAAGTGATAATAAACAGCGAGTAGCAGCAGTGTAAAAACATATGGAAGGGGGGGTGTCAATGTAAATAGTCCGGGTGGCCATTTTATTAATTGTTCAACAGTCTCATGGCTTGGGGGTAGAAGCTGTTAAGGAGCCTTTTGGTCCTAGACCGGTCTATGACTTGGGTGACTGGAGTATTTGACCATTTTTTGGACCTTCCTCTGACACTGCCTAGTATATAGGTCCTGGATGGCAGGAAGCTCGGCCCCAGTGATGTACTGGGCCCTACGCACTACCCTCTGTAGCGCCTTACGGTTACCTTCTCCCTATAGGCTGTTGGAGACGTGTTTGGTCACGCAGTCGTGAGTGAACAGGGAGTACTGGAGTGGACTAAGCACGCACCCCTGAGGGCCCCCAGTGAAGAGGATCAGCGTGGCACACGTGTTGTTGCCTACCCTTACCACCTGGGGGCAGCCCGTCAGAAAGTCCAGGATCCAGTTGCAGAGGGAGGTGTGTAGTCCCAGGGTCGTTAGCTTAGTGATGAGCTTTGTGGGCACTATGGTGTTGAACGCTGAGCTGTAGTCAATGAACCGCATTCTCAAATAGGTGTTCCTTTTGTCCAGGTGGGAAAGGGCAGTGTGGAGTGCAATTGACATTGCGTTATCTGTGGATCTGTTAGGATGGTATGCGAATTGGAGTGGGTCTATGGTATCCGGGATGATGCTGTTGATGTGAGCCATGATTGCAACGGGACGGTAATCATTTAGGCAGGTTACCTTCACTTCCTTGGGCACAGGGACTATGGTGGTCTGCCTGAAACATGTAGGTATTACAGACTCAGTCAGGGAGAGGTTGAAATGTCAGTAAAGACACTTGCCAGTTGGTCCGTGCATGCTCTGAGTACACGTCCTGGTAATCCGTCTGGCCCCGCGGCTTTGTGAATGTTGACCTGTTTAAAAGTCTTGCTCACATCAGCTACCGAGAGTGTTATCTCACAGTCGTCCGGAACAGCTGGTGTTACTTTTACATTCAGAAAGGATGTTTGCAGGGAAAAAATACATTATGACATCTTTCTGTTTTCTCAATGACATTTAATTCAACATTGAAAAAGGCATACATTTAAGTTTGTTAAACCTGAGCGAGTCTTAAAGTAATCCAAAAGTAATCAGATTACGTTACTGAGTTTGGGTAATCCAAAAGTGATGTTACTGATAACAATTTTGGACAGGTAACTAGTAACTGTAAGAGATTATATTTAGAAAGTAGCCTACCCAATCCTTAGATCCTTTCAGTATGTCAAAATCTAAGGGATTCCATTGATAATTTGGTATGTCTAAATACAAAGATTAATTGGTATTACTCCATTTAAATGAAGGAAAATTACATTGTGAGCAAAATGATTAATCACATCACTTTAGTAAATTATTTTTTAAATGGTTAATGACCTTAAATTTGAGCCTCATCAATTACCAAAAATGTATTATTGGTGTTACATTTAGAAAGTAGCCTACCCAACCCTGGACATGAAACATAGAGATGAAGGGCAAGAGCCAAACTGTTCCACAAAGACAAGGAGAGAGGCCCATATTGTTCCATAAATAGCATTCTCAAGGGGTGACAGAGGGCAGTAGGCTAGTGAGGTTTGTTGGATTCCCATCTGTTTATGCAGTGATGCACAACATTACACACATTTACAAATATATTAATTAGGCTTAAACAATAGAAATGACATGCAAAATGGTAATTACTTTGTAAACATATTAATTAGTCTACAGGTTTGTTTCTTAGTGATTACATTTTAGACTTTGATGGGAGGTAATCAGTGCTGATTTTAACATGTAAATCTTGGTGGGCAAAAAAGAAATAAAGTGGGATGCCTGTTAGCAAAGTCACTACACAACACAACACTAAACAATACATGAATTTCACTATAACGGTGACAAACGGTGCCCACAAACTGTTAGGAACTACATAAAGCTGTCCCAACAGCAGTCCCAACATCTTACCACTGCTACACCTGGCTATCAGCGGAGCCTTGTCTGGCAGTGAAACAGTTAATTCAGCCTAATTTACTGCCTTTTAAAAAAACATAGCTGATATAGCTGACTTGCTTAAATGACAATTGAGATGTACAAACTATGGCATAAAGGGATGACAAGCAGATAAGAGGCAATCCGTAATTTCGATTAAGACATTAATGAGCGAGCTAGGACGAACATAGTCAGTATAAGTATTTGTTTAGCAAGTCAGAACCGTAGGATAAATAAAGGGGGCATATAAGCAGACAATGAAAGCTCTTACAATATTCGATGATTACATTTCTCTAAAACAGGTTATAGGCTACATGTGCACCACCAAGTCAGAACAGTAGGTGAAATTAAGAGGGGTAAATAGACCAAATTATTAGGGTGAGGCACATGGGCTACTAACAGCTTACTACACAACATACACTTAGTATTACTTTCTTAGCTACAGTATACATATCTCCCTGGCATATTACATCATTTATGCAGCAGCATACAATACATTTTTGGACTCACCTTGTTGTGATGTGCTCACTTCAACAGGAAGGTGGATCGGTGGTCCTTCGTATGCAAAATGTGTCATCCAAGTCTGGCATTCTCTGGATTTATGGTGCATTCAAATCATGCTTCATTGACAGCATGGCCAATGTTGTAATGTTATGTCCAATCGCCGATGAGCATCTATACGTTTTATCTACAAGGATTAAAAAGGATTTGCCAGTAGATTGTCAACTTGATTCATGATGATGACTGCTAGCTAAGATTTTGAAAGTATGATGTTGACATGATCAGTCCAATCAAAGCTACTGTATATATAACGTGATTAGATGGCAGCACCGAAGGGGCTTGAATTTTCTAGCTCTACCCTTATACTTGGCGGTGAAGTATTGTCCCCATGAATGCTCCGCATTTTCTGCTGGCTTGCCCCACCACCACAGAAAGCACTGAGCTAGGCTGAAACACCTGCATTTTGGAGCTGCCTTACTCAAGGAAACAAAAAATGTGCAAACTGATATGTGACACATATTCATGCCAAAATTACATGTAAAACAGGCAATCACCCCACCACACAAAAAAAAGTATATATATTATTACTTATTTGGCCTAAAAATGTGGGGCTCAAAACAGATGGGTCACCCAGAATAACGGGTCACCACAGGAGGTAATAACTTTTATTATAAATAATAATAGAGTTTTTAATGAATCACGTAACCTATCTGGCACAATCCCTGCTCCAAACACACACACAAACCCTGGGTTCCAGTTGTGTGTATTTTGTCCCCTCCTACCCTATTGAGCAATTCCGAGGGAGGGAGAAATCCACTTAAGGGTTGCAAGTGGGTTAAGGTTTTGTGGTACTGACATTTCGCTCTCGCCTGGGTACATTTCTACACTCCTGAACTTATTCTCATGCATCAATTGCTATAATTTTGGCTATTTTACATCGACGCTGGGGCAATATGTCGGTTGCGTCTGCATCAAGACAGTTTTTTACTCGTTTGTTAAGATATCGAACGAAATGTGCTGTTCCGTTTCACGCAGCATCCAGGATTTTAATATCACCATACCTGCCCCAGGTCTCTGGCGTTAATAAGGTGCTACTTGGTACCTGTGCACAGCCACTCAGGTAGGAAAATGTCGTGTCTATTTTTTATTTAACCTTTATTTAAGTCAGTTAAGAACAAATTCTTATTTACAATGACGGCCTACACCGGCGTTGTGCCGAAAAGCTCCTCCCTGACTTAATTCTCTCCGCACTTCGCGTGAACGCGCACACACGCAATTCTTCATTGCTACGACTTGCTTGCTAGTTGAGATTTCTGCTCTTCAAACCGTGGTCAGTTTAGCCTACATTTCACTGATTTTAGTAGCATAAAGCATTTTTTATTTGTGTCCTTCAAGGCAGCTGTCAATGGCCACGTTAGGCTGCGTTTCATTGAATTGTTTATGGCGGGTTGATCGCGGGGAGGCACCAGTAATGTCTGGCTATTAGTTTCAAGTGTATTAGTCTATGAATAAATATATTGGCCAAAATTCGTCATCTCTCCCGTATCTTATTCGACTAGTATTTTTGAAAGTGTAGGATAATAATTCAGCCATAGTTGTTCTGAAATGTTTATTGCTTACCTACATTTTATGACACACATACATTCATTATTAATTTCGGTTGTCTATCCTAAAGTGAAGTTTGTTCTATAGAAAGTATTTGACTCTGATGTGCGCCACAGAAAGTATTTGACTAGTCACAAAGTTAAGGAAATTAGAAGGGAGGGGATGTGCGCGCGTTCACGCTAAGGGGGTGGAGAATAACTGCAGTGGGGAGCTTTTCGGCACGACACCGGCCAACCTCGGACGACGCTGGGACACTATGGGACTCCAAACCACGTTTGTGATACAGTCTGGATTCGAACCAGGTTGTCCGTAGTGAGGCCTCTAGCACTGAGATGCAGTGTCTTAGACCACTGCGCCACTTGGGAGTCTATAATTGTATTATTTAGCGTTCAACACTAGCCATGCCAAACAAATATAAATTAATCAATTTTCGCATGTCGACTGAATGCACCTGATAAGTTTCAAGCTATTCAACTGTTACATTCATTTGATCATATTTTTCTAAATGAGAAAGTATCCGATTACGGTCAGCAATAATTTCTCAGCATGGAATGATATAAAGGCAGGATACGTGAAAGTCCTGCTGCATCAATATTTGGCACACATTTAGCTATTTTTATTCTTTCTTTAGGTACAATCTGAAGACTGCACATTTTGGGTAGCCTGCCCTACTGTTGCATGCAAGTTTCCCATTTTTTTTGTATAGTTTTTTTAAGTGGTGCTTGTCCGCTTGCCTGGCTTCTCCAACTCCTTGCTTCCGCCAAACGCTACGTGACGCACACGCCTCGATAATACGCTTTAAACACCCCGACCAAAAGTACATTCATTTCCAATTGAACTTTGCGTTCACCTTGCAGCATTGCGGTGCGGAGCCAGGTGCAGTGCGTTCTGTGTGGTGCGTATGTTGGATTGTAAGCGTCAAACTGTATGTGCCCACTGCTTGACAGAAATGCTAGCAGAAGGTGAATGTTGACCTTTCGTTGCACACATATCCAGATGATGCTGCGTTCCATTTTGCACTAAAACACTATCGGTGTGATCGAAGCGTAAAAGTTTATATTTCGCAATGACATATGTAGAGAACATAGAGCAGCGGAATAATTCATTTTGAGTCGTCAGGCAACTTGCCCCCGGGGCTAAGCCTTCACCAATCACGAGGGGCGACAACTTTTTCTCTACTTTTGTGCACGTCTCAATTGGCAGTGCTAAAATGTCACAAGTGTTGAGGTCTAGCCTTTCAATTTAAAACACGTTGCAATAACAGAGCCGTGTGACTGTGCGTACGGGCGTGTACATTATTTTTAGCGATGGGACAATAGAATTCGAATAATTTCATAGGATCACTGGCTGGGACATTAATCTCCATAGTTGTTTCCGAACAACAGCTAAAATCTCCTCAGATCAAGGTTATCTCATGGCCTTGAACACAGCCATAACTCTACATCTGGAAGGGTGGTGATTACTACTGGGTTCAACAGTCTTTATCTCGCCAATAGGGCAAAGGGCCTAGTCAGAACATAGATAAAAGCAGCAGTCCCGAAAAAATATAATAGAGAGAAAAAATATAATAGAGATAGTGAGCAAGTACACAATTCAGGGAATCGAGACTCCAGGCCAAAAGTGTCTTCTCACATATAGACACAAGAGGGCAGCAACACATCACCATAAACCACTGTGTACGGTGGAGACTTCTTTCCCTTGTGGTTCGACTCATTGGTTTAGTATGGCATTTTATGTATTTCATTAGTATTTCACATTTCTAGTAGTAGCGTATGCAGGGCCGTGCACAGACCATTCAGGGGGCAGGTATTCAAAATGGGAAAAAACATATCTCCAAATTCATAAAATACCAAATGCTTCTTTAGTGAAAATGTGATTTTTATATACTGTATTTTTTTTTTGCAACAACTCATCACTAATTTTAAGCAAGCATCTTACAGTGCCTTCTAAAGACATAATTGACTTCGGGAAAAGAGATAGGCTATCAGCTGATCGTTGATGATTGATGTAAATCTGATTTCTTTTACTAATTGTGATTGACCTCACTCTTTCTGACCTCAGCCAACAAGACCGAATATTGATGATGTAGGCTAAATCAAGTGTTTTATTATTAGTAGTATTATTCTATTTATTTAAGGGGGTAGATCAGCTTTAATTCTGCAGGTACAATTGAAGTCAGAAGTTTACATATACTTAGGTTGAAGTCTTTAAAACTCATTTTTCAACCACTCCACAGATTTCATGTTAACAAACTATAGTTTTGGCAAGTCAGTTAGGACATCTACTTTGCACGACACAAGTAATTCTTCCAACAATTGTTTACAGACCGATTATTTCACTTATAATTCACTATATCACAACTCAGAAGTTTACATACACTAAGTTGACTGTGCCTTTAAACAGCTTGGTAAATTCCAGAAAATGATGTCATGGCTTTAGAAGCTTCTGATAGGCTAACTGACATAATTTGAGTCAACTGGAGGTGTACCTGTGGATGTATGTCAAGGCCTACCTCCAAACTCAGTGCCTCTTTGCTCGACATCATGGGAAAATCAAAAGAAATCAGCCAAGACCTCAGAAAATAAATTGTAGCCCTCCACAAGTCTGGTTCATCCTTGGGAGCAATTGAAAGGCCGCTCAGCAAGGACGAAACCACTGCTCCAAAACCGCCATAAAAAAGCCAGACTATGGTTTGCAACTGCACATGTGGGCTTTTTTGAGAAATGTTCTCTGGTCTGATGAAACAAAAATAGAACTGTTTGACCATAATGACCATTGTTATGTTTGGAGGAAAAATGGGGAGGCTTGCAAGAAAACCATCCCAACAATGAAGCACGGGGGTGGCAGCATCATGTTGTCGGGGTGCTTTGCTGCAGGAGGGACTGGTGCACTTCACAAAATAGATGGCATCATGAGGAATTAAAATGATGTGGATATATTGAAGCAACATCATTTTAAGACATCAGTCAGGAAGTTAAAGCTTGGTCGCAAATGGGTCTTGCAAATGGACAGTGACCCCAAGCATACTTCCAAAGTTGTGGCAAAATAGCTTAAGGACAACAAAGTCAAGGTATTGGAGTGGCCATCACAAAGCCCTGACCTCAATCCTATAGAAACATTTGTGGGCAGAACTGAAAAAGCATGTGCGAGCAAGGAGGCCTGCAAACCTGACTCCGTTACACCAGTTCTGTGAGGAGGAATGGGCCAAAATTCACCCAACTTATTGTGGGAAGCTTGTGGAAGGCTACCGGCAATGTTTGACCCAAGTTAAACAATTTAAAGGCAATTCTACCAAATACTAATTGAGTGTATGTAAACTTCTGACCCATTGGGAATGTGATGAAAGAAATAAAAGCTGAAATAAATAATTCTCTCTACTATTATTCTGATATTACACATTCTTAAAATGAAGTGGTGATCCTAACTGACCTAAGACAGGCAATTTTTAGTAGGATTCTGAAAAACTGAGTTTAAATGTATTTGGCTAAGGTGTATGTAAACGTCAGATTGTAGCTTCCATCAATGTAATTGTCTGCATCATTTCCAATACCCCATAATGTATATATGCACTGGGGGCCAAAAGTTTGGAATTTTAATAATTCAAGGGTTTTTCTTTATTTGCACTATTTTTTACATTGTAGAATAAAAGTGAAGACATCAAAACTATGACATAACACATATGGAATCATGTAGTTTACCAAAAAAGTGTTAAACAAATCAAAATATATTTTATATTTGAGATTCTTCAAAGTAGCCACCCTTTGCCTTGATAGCTTTGCACACTCATGGCATTCTCTCAACCAGCTTAATGAGGACTGCCACATGAATGGAATATCCAGAAATACGTCTGCTGCAGAGGATAAGTTCATTAGAGTTACCAGCCTCAGATTGCAGCCCAAATAAATGCTTCACAGAGTTCAAGTAACAGACACATCTCAACATCAACTGTTCAGAGGAGACTGTGTGAATCAGGCCTTCATGGTCGAATTGCTACAAAGAAACCACTACTAATGGACACCAATAAGAAGAAGAGACTAGCTTGGGCCAAGAAACACGAGCAATCGACATTAAACCTGTAGAAATTTGTCCTTTGGTCTTATAAGTCCAAATTTGAGATTTTTGGTTCCAACCTCAAATTTAGATGGTTTGGGATGAGTCGGACGGCAGTGAAGGAAAAAGCAGCCAACAAGTGCTCAGCGTATGTGGGAACTCCATCAAAACTTATGGAAAGACATTCCAGATGAAGCTGGTTGAGAGAATACCAAGAGTGTGCAAAGCTGTCATCAAGGCGAAGGTGGCTATATGAAGAATCTCAAATATAAAATATATTTTGATTTGTTTAACACTTTTTGGGTTACTACATGATTGTATTATGTCATAGTTTTGATGTCTTCCCTTTTATTCTACAATGTAAAAAATAGTGCAAATAAAGAAAAACCCTTGAATGAGTAATATTCCAAACTTTTGGCCCCCACATACAGTGCATTCGGAAAGCATTCAGATCCCTTAAATTTTTCCACATTTTGTTAAATTACAGCCTTATTCTAAAATGTATTAAATCGTTTTTTCCCGTCATCAATGTATACACAGTACCATATAATCAAAAAAACGAAAACTGAAAATTTAACCTATGTATCAAAAACATATTTGATTACAGCCTTGAGTCTTCTTAGGTATGACGCACAAGCTTGGCACATCTGTATTTGGGGAGTTTCTCCCATTCTCTGCAGATCCTCTCAAGCTCTGTCAGGCTGGATGGGGAGCGTCGTTACACAGCTATTTTCAGGTCTCTCCAGAGATATTAAATCGGGTTCAAGTCCGGGCTCTGGCTGGGCCACTCAAGGACATTCAGAGACTAGTCCCAAAGCCACGTGTGCATTGTCTTGGCTATGTGCTTAGGGTCGTTGTCCTGTTGGAAGGTGAACCATCGCCGCAGTCTGAGGCCCTGAGTGCTCTGGAGCAGGTTTTCATCAAGGATCTCTCTGTACTTTGCTCCGTTCATCTTTCCGTTGATCTCGTCTCCCAGTCCCTGCCGCTGAAAAACATCCCCATATCATGATGCTGCCACCACCATGCTTCACCATAGGGATGGTTCCATTGTTTCCTCCAGATGTGATGCTTGGCATTCAGGCCAAAGAGTTCAATCTTGATTTCATCAGACCAGAGAATCTTGGTTCTCATCGTCTGAGAGTCCTTTAGGTGCCTAATGGCAAACTCCAAGCAGGCTGTCATGTGCCTTTTACTGAGGAGTGGCATCCATGTAGCCACTCTACCATAAAGGCCTGATTGGTGGAGTGTTGCAGAGATGGTTGTCCTTCTGGAAGGTTCTCCGATCTCCACAGAGGAACTCTAGAGATCTGTCAGAGTGACCATTGGGTTCTTTGTCACCTCCCTGACCAAGGTCTGTAGCCAAATCCAAACTGGTTTCCCTTGACACTTTTTTTTGGTGTACCAGGACCATTCACAGCTGAGCTCACTCAGTTTATCTCAACGCTCAATGGCTATTTATTTTTTAAATTATCAAGGGAGGCAAAATGCTTGCTGGCTTCCCTTGCATTCAATGTTACGGGCGGCAAGAATGTCATACTTTTTTCTGGCCAGACAGCATCAGATAGATACGCTACACATACTGAGACAGAGAGGCACTGTTTTGTTCGCTCTGATGTGTTTTCCGGTGAGAGGCTGAATTGAAGGACATTTATGAAACACAGAGAGACGAAAGATCTTTATATATTTATTTTTTGTTTTTGTTTTTTTGGGGGAAGCCTGGCTTCCCTAGGCAACTATGAATACACACTGAATGTTTGGAAACCGGGTGCAATCTCTGTACAGGGCAGACTAGGACAAATGTGTAGAATTGCAGAAAACTTGCTTTAAAACTGCAACCCTATGCCCCATTGCAAAATGTGTAGAATAGCAGGAAATGGACTTTAAAACCCTCGTTGTTAGTGACAGCAGCATTAACACTAAACCAAGTTGTCTGGTTACAATGAAGACCATGTTTGCTTTAGGGGGGAGGACCAAAGACTGATATGACCACATTTTAAACTCTTGGTTTGACCGCTTGTAAACCCTATGGCAGTGATTCATCATGTGAGAGTAGAAACTGAGAGAGTGTGTTGTTCGTATTGTCTAACTCTATAAACCAGAGCCACTGGCCCACACAGTAGAGTACAGTACACAGAAACAGTCTGCTTACAATTCTGTTATGTGGATGGTGTTTGGATGCTGCGCTCTGGCACCCAAACTACTACACTGTTGGATGCTCAACAGACAGTGTTGCTTGTAGTGATGTAGTGAAGTGTTCAAGAAGTTCCTATAATTCTATAAGATGAGGGGATACTGTGACCAAACAGCACTATTGGCGGTTGATCCACCATCCACTAAAAGCCTACATAGCAGTGAAACTTTGTTTTTGTTTTTCTAGGAAAGAAAGAAAGTGATAAAGAAGTGAATGACGTGTGTATGGGTAGTATTACCTCACTGGTGTACTGGACACCTCCACAGCAACCGCAAGGCGGGGGTTCCCACGAGATCTGTGGGCCATGCGCCTGTCATCAATGTAAAAAAAACTTTAAACTGAGTAAGGCTGTCATTGTAAATAAGAATTTGTTCTTAACTGATTTGCCTAGTTAAATAAATAAAATAAATAAAGCGCCTTTGAACGGTGTATGGTAGTAGATGCAACGTTTGTGTCAAGAAATGCAACACTGCTGGGCTTTTCATGCTCAACAGTTTCCTGTGTGTATCAAGAATGGTCTACCACCCAAAGGACATCCAGCCAACTTGACACAACTGTGGGAAGCATTGGAGTCAACATGGACCAGCATCCCTGTGGAACGCTTTAGACACCTTGTAGAGTCCATGCCCTGACTAATTGAGGCTGTTCTGAGGTCAAAAGGGGTGGATGCAACTCAATATTAGGAAGGTTATCTTAATGTTTTGTACACCCAGTGAATATTGGCATGATTCATTCAAGACTAAGTTTAAATTGTGTGCAGCGCAAGGGACATATACACTCAGGGGCCAGTTTAGTACCTTGTCGGACCCCACTTTGCCTCCAGAACAGCCTGAATTCTTCTGGGCATGGAAACGTTGCTTAATTGGTATCATGGGATCTAACGTGTGCCAGGAAAATATTCCCCCCACCATTACACCTCCGCCACCAGCCTGTACCGTTGACACCAGGCAGGATGGGACCATGGACTCATGCTGCTTACGCCAAATCCTGACTCTGCCATCAGCATGACGCAACAGGAACCGGGATTCATCAGACCATGGAATATATTTTACTCCTCAATTTTCCAATGTTGGTGATCGCGTGGAACCGCTTCTTCTTGTTTATAGCTGATAGGAGTGGAACCCGGTGAGTTCGTTTGCTCTAATAGCCCATCTGTGACAAGGACCGACTAGTTGTGCGTTCCAAGATGCCGTTCTGCACAGCACTGTTGTACTGCGCCGTTATTTGCCTATTTTTGGCTCACCTGTTAGCTTGCACGATTATTGTCATTCTCCTTCGACCCTCATCAACGAGCTGTTTTCGCCCCCACAGGACTGGCGCTGACTGGATGTTTTTTGTTTGCGTGCCATTCTTGGTAAACCCCCCTAGACACTGTCGTGCTTGAAAAGCCCAGGAGGCCATCCCAGGAGGCTATCCATTTCTGAGATACTGGAACCGATGATCATACCATGCTGAAAGTCACTAACTGGATGCCTGTCTGACTTCTTTATATAGCAAGCCATGGCCACGTGACTCTTTCTGTAGGAGCGAACCATTTCTGTGAGCCTAATACCTAATGAACTGGCCACTGAGTCTAATACACAATATCTCAGGAAAGACTGTCTGGGTTGACCAGGGGAGTCTCTCAAGTTGGATTTGATTTAATTAAGCTAGTGTTTTGAGGGTGGACTGACTGTATTATTTGCCATTAATAGACACAACAACTTTCTATCCAAGCTGGGAGAGAGTGCGAGGACGGCTCATATCATGCAGGTTCTATTGGTAGCTGATTATTATGCTGTTGCATCAAACATTAATTTTTTTCAATCTGCACTGTTTGAATTTCCAACTTTAATTACTGAACAAGTAATAACATTATTGCCACCAGCCAGCAGTCTAAAAAGGGCAGCATTGCGACACTGTGTATAGCTTTGTGAGGCTTAACATGAGAAAATGACAACCAAATTGTCAGGCTCTGGCCATAGGGAGGCTTTTGGCTCTTCTATTTAGCCATGGTCAGAGCTTGACAGATCTAGTATGACTAGATCTATGTTCATGTGTTGTGTTGAATCCCCAATTAGAGGCAGCTGCGAGGCATTGTCTCTGATTGGGGATTCTATGCAAGTTGTTCTGTCCCACACCTGTGTGTGGATCATTACCTTTAGGTTAGGTGTTTATGGAGTGTGTGGGCACGTTTCTGTAAGTACTTCTCTAGTCTTGTTATTTTGTTTATTAGTATTATAAAATAAAAGCATGTTTGAAGACAACTACGCTGCGTCTTGTTCTGCCGACACACCACACCGTGACACAAATAGGCCTACCAATAAACATTTATCCATTGCCCTGGCACCACAGAAAGCCTATCATCAATTCAATAGGCATGCAGCTGCATAAACGTGTCAGAATTTCAGCACCATTGACAGCGATTGGTAGTCTATACTTTGTGAGTGGCTGTCTGGCTAAAACATTATTAAAAAAAATTAAAAAATCCAGTGAAACTACATTACGCCAGTTTATTACCTGCGTACTTTGTTACCTTTTGAGACTACAAAGGTAACAAAATGTGCTGGCACCGCTAACATATGTCATGCAAACTAATTTTTAGTTGGGTTCAAAGGCAGGTCAAAATGTTTTAATCCTGTGAAGGTTGTGTATTGTGTTATTCTTGGCTCACCTGAAAAGTAATGTATACACCTGAATGATCCTGGTTCTCTCTCTCTCTCTCTCTCGCTCTCTTTCTATATTCCCTCTCTCTCTCCTACTCTAGGTCAGAGGAGAAGGTGACAGTCTATTTCATCAACCGCGATGGGCGGAAGATCACCACTTCGGGTGCCAAGGGCGACAGTCTTCTAGACCTGGTGGTCGACCAAAACCTAGATATTGACGGTTTCGGTAAGTGTGGTGTACCTACGGCTGTGACGGTCATGGAATTTTGGATCACGTAATTGGCCTGCCAAATGATTGCGGTCAATGTAAAAAAAAAAAAACGTTTGAATAGCAAAACTAAAATATGTGTCAAGTCAATGATCGCATAATGGGGGGACTGGTGGCTATTGCGAGGAGCAAAGCAGGAAGCTACATTAGCATTATTTGAATGAACATTCTACACTGAAAAAAAATATAAACGCAACATGTGAAGTGTTGGTCCAATGTTTCATGAGCTGAAAAAAAAGATCCCAGAAATGTTCCATATGCACAAAAAGCTTATTTCTCTCAAATTTTGTGCACAAATTTGTTTACATCCCTGTTAGTGAGTATTTCTCCTTTGCCAAGAAAATACATCCACCTGACAGGTGTGGCATATCAAGAAGCTGATTAAACATAATTATCATTACACAGGTGCACCTTGTGCTTGGGACAATAAAATACCACAATTTTGTCACACAACGCAATGCCACTGATGTCTCAAGTTTTGAGGGAGCATGGAATTGGCATGCTGACTGCAGGAATGTCCACTATAAGCCGCCAACGTCGTTTTAGAGAATTTGTCAGTACGTCTAACTGGCCCCACAACCGCAGACCACGTGTATGGCGTCATGTGGGCACGAGGTTTGCTGATGTCAACGTTGTAAGCAAAGTGCCTCATGGCAGCGGTGGGGATATGGTATGGGCAGGCATAAGCTTCAAACAACTAACACAATTGCATTTTATCAACGGCAATTTAAATGCAAAGGGAGATTTTGTGACGAGATCCTGAGGCCCATTGTCGTGCCATTTATCTGCCACCATTAACTCATGTTTCAGCATGATAATGCACGGTCTCAGGGATCTGTACACAATTTCTGGAAGCTGAAAATGTCCCAGTTCTTCCATGGCCTGCATACTAACCAGACATGTCACCAATTGAGTATGTTTGGAATGCTCTGGATCGACGTGTAAGACAGCTTGTTCCAGTTCCCGCCAATATCCAGCAACTTAGCACAGCCGTTGAAGAGGAGTGGGACAACATTCCACAGGCCACAATCAACAGGCTGATCAATTCTATGAGAAGGAGATGTCGCACTGCTTGAGGCAAATGGTGGTCACATCAGATACTGACTGGTTTTCTGATCCACGCCCTTACCTTTTTATTTTAAAGGTATCTTTGACCAACAGATGCATACAGTTGGGCAAAAAAGTATTTAGTCAGCCACCAATTGTGCAAGTTCTCCCACTTAAAGATGAGAGAGGCCTGTAATTTTCATCATAGGTACACTTCAACTATGAGAGACAAAATTAGAAAAACAAATCCAGAAAATCACATTGTAGGATTTTTTTATGAATTTATTTACAAATTATGGTGGAAAATAAGTATTTGGTCAATAATAAAAGTTTATCTCAATACTTTGTTATATACCCTTTGTTAGCAATGACAGAGGTCAAACATTTTCTGTAAGTCTTCACAAGGTTTTCACACACTGTTGCTGGTATTTTGGCCCATTCCTCCATGCAGATCTCCTCTAGAGCAGTGATGTTTCGGGGCTGTCGCTGGGCAACACGGACTTTCAACTCCCTCCAGATTTTCTATGGAGTTGAGATCTGGAGACTGGCTAGGCCACTCCAGGACCTTGAAATGCTTCTTACGAAGCCACTCCTTCGTTGCCTTGGCGGTGTGTTTGGGATCATTGTCATGCTTAAAGACCCAGCCACGTTTCATCTTCAATGCCCTTGCTGATGGAAGGAGGTTTTCACTCAAAATCTCACGATACATGGCCCCGTTCATTCTTTCCTTTACACGGATCAGTCATCCTGGTCCCTTTGCAGAAAAACAGCCCCAAAGCATGATGTTTCCACCCCCATGCGTCACAGTAGGTATGGTGTTCTTTGGATGCAACTCAGCATTCTTTCTCCTCCAAACACGACGACTTTTTTACCAAAAAGTTATATTTTGGTTTCATCTGACCATATGACATTCTCCCAATCCTCTTCTGGATCATCCAAATGCTCTCTAGCAAACTTCAGACGGGCTGGGACATGTACTGGCTTAAGCAGTGGGACACGTCTGGCACTGCAGGATTTGAGTCCCTGGCGGCGTAGTGTGTTACTGATGGTAGCCTTTGTTACTTTGGTCCCAGCTCTCTGCAGGTCATTCACTAGGTCCCCCCGTGTGGTTCTGGGATTTTTGCTCACCGTTCTTGTGATCATTTTGACCCCACGGGGTGAGATCGAGGGAGATTATCAGTGGTCTTGTATGTCTTCCATTTCCTAATAATTGCTCCCACAGTTGATTTCTTCACACCAAGCTGCTTACCTATTGCAGATTCAGTCTTCACAGCCTGGTGCAGTTCTACAATTTTGTTTCTGGTGTCCTTTGACAGCTCTTTGGTCTTGGCCATAGTGGAGTTTGGAGTGTGACTGTTTGAGGTTGTGGACAGGTGTCTTTTATACTGATAACAAGTTCAAACAGGTGCCATTAATACAGGTAACGAGTGGAGGACAGAGGAGAAGTTACAGGTCTGTGAGAGCCAGAAATCTTGCTTGTTTGTAGGTAACCAAATACTTATTTTCCACCATAATTTGCAAATAAATTCATTAAAAATCCTACAATGTGATTTTCAGGATTTTCTTTTCTTATTTTGTCTCTCATAGTTGAAGTGTACCTATGATGAAATTTATAGGCCTCTCTCATCTTTTTAAGTCGGAGAACTTGCACAATTGGTGGCTGACTAAATACTTTTTTGCCCCACTGTATCTGTATTCCCAGTCATGTTAAATACATAGATTAGGGCCTAATTAATTATTTATATTTAAATTGACTGATTTCCTTATATGAACTTTAACTCAGTAACATCTTTGAAATTGTTGCATTTCTATTTTTGTTCAGTATACATTACCATGGAAATTATTGCATCGCAATATCAGGCAGCCATTGCGGGTATACCCATAAGTTTACCGGTCAAATTGCCAGGGTTAGAGGTTCCAAGCCTGTTCTATTTATATGTGTGCTGCTGCTGCAGGGAGGGCGCTGTTGCATAGGGAACTGAAAACTTGTTTCCTATAACACCTTCCATGTTTCAGCAAGGAGCAACAAAGTTTCATCACATGGTTAAGAGTCCATGTTATCACAGAAACAGACACAACCACACGAATGCCCAGCCATTCTATCTTCAGTCAGCTGTTTGTTCCTAAAAAAATAAACAGTTATGACGGTCTTTATCCATAATCGTCGGTTAAACTGTTATACGGTAATTGTGCCAGTCCTAGGTGTGCCATGGTGAAGTAGTCTGCAGGCTTATGGGTACAGTCCTGATTGTGCTTTATATGGTGAATGCACTGTTCGCATCCTTGCAATCGCCAATGTGGCTCCATATTTCTGATGCTGTGTTTATTTGATAAGATCCAAGACACATTTCCCAGAAGAAGCCGATGAAGAAGCCAGAGGATGACATGGCATTATGTCCATATTAAGGCGTGTAGTTAGACTGTCACTATCTCACCAAGAGTGGCACTTTAACATGCTGCCCAGTTACCTCTGGCACTTCCACTAAATGTTTCCATGGCTTTATATGGACGAGCCCCAGCATCAAACATTCTATCCAGACAGAGTGAGAGAACAGAGGGGCGGTGAACTCAATATGCGTCAGCAACATCACCTTTGTGTGTGTGTGTGTGTGTGTGTGTGTGTGTGAGAGAGTGAGAGCCCTTGTTTGCTATGCCGGTAATACAGTAAATCCTGGGATGGCAGAAGAACGGTATGAAAATCTGGATACCGCCCAAGCCTACTTGTCGCTGGTCCTGAGTCGTCCATAGCAGAACATCTACATTTGCTACTTTAAGACTCGAGAGATGGGATAGTTCACCCTAAAATCTTTGTCGTAATAGGTCTGAGTTCCAGAAAATCTTACTGGAAAATACAGTTAATACCCCACAGCTCTCTTCAGTGAGTCACAGTTCATGTTCAGGTGTGCTCTCACTCGGGTACAGTTGATCGAGCTAGCAATTGCTCCCCAAGGGCTGATCTACGAACAGCTTACCCAGACTTTAACTACAGTCTAATGATCTAACTATTAGCAGGTCAAAACTGACATGACATCACATGAGTACTTGGAGTTGAGTACACCTTGTGTTTCTTAGTCCTGTGCGTTTGTGATCTTAGACCTTTTTCAAGTAATTGCTCATAAATGCAAATTATGTTTTGGAGACAAAGATTTATTGACTTGAATCCCCACCACATGCCTCTTTTTGGTTATACTGGTGTAGAGGCAGAAGAAAGAGGGGAGGGGACTGGAGGGGGATGGGAGGGGGAGCTGGATGGGGTGACTTGGGAAATTGAACAAAGGTGTGGTCTGGGTTGTTCTAGTGTAGGTTGCCAATGGTGTGTGTGTGTACAGCAACTTTGAGAAAAAACACTTTATATCAGAGTTGTGCCTGGGTTAGTGCTATCTGTAATCCTTGGGACGTCCCTACCCTAAACCCTTACCCTAACCCTTACCATTTTAAATGTCAATGGGGTAATGTCAGTTGGGACATCTCAAGGATCGTGGATAGCAAGGACCGTTGTGCCTGTTGTTCACACAGGTATCTATCCTCTCGTTGGCTAGAATGGTCCCACCTGATCTTGCCTCCTCCAGACTGCCTTCAATTTTTAAGACATTTATTTTCATTGTTAGAGCGGCCACTCTACTATCTAGTCAATATAATGGATAATCTGTGAGACAGCCGAAGGTCCAATCTGAACTCCCACACGTAATATAAAGGGAAAACATGTTCAGGATAGGAGGGTGCATTCCAACCCTTGGCCATCGACAGGCCAACCGATAACTATACATACTGTACGTGTTCACGGATCACTTAGAGAAGATACATCTAGAAATGGTCATACAGGATAAGCCTATGAAAGACACGCTTGGGTTTGATGATTAAGTTGAATCAGGTGTGCTTGTCTGGGGCTACAACAAAAATGTGTGCTGTTGTGGGTACTGGAGGACTGGAGTTGGGAAACACTGTGTTAGGGGCCATGTCCTAATTTCTTATCTTTACATGATTAAGTTGTTTATCTTTAGTTGTTTACCTTTAGTTGTTTTACCGTGGGGCCCCCGCGCTCCTTCTACTGTTACTGCCACTGTTGCAGAGAAACGTGATAAGCTGCATGGGCCGGATCTAAATGTCAACATTCAGTCAACATTGCTCAACATGTTAATTAAGTTGAATTAATGGTTTAGGGTGAGACTGTTGGACAACCTATATAGGACCTACAGTATATTGCGGGGCTACTCAACTACCGGCCCTCAAGGGCCCTCAAAGTATTGCTGGTTTTCTAACAAACTAACGCCTTATGTGTCAAACCATGTGGGCCTCACGGTGGCCTGCACAGGAGAGAGGGGAGGAGAGGGAATCATTCTCCACATTCAATATATAATAATAATAATATATGCCATTTAGAAGACGTTTTTATTCAAAGCGACTTATAGTCATGCGTGCATACATTTTACGTATGGGTTGCCCGAGAAATTTAACCCCCTACCCTCGCATTACAAACGCCTTTCTCTACCAACTGAGCTAGAAAGGACCACGAGGGAACTCTCCTCTCACAGAAGGAAGGAACTCCTGAATGGAATGTGCGTTTGATAGGCTGAACTGATTTTAATGGAGTGTTTCTGGGCAGGTCCGTGGGTTGGGTGGGTTGCCTGCGATTTGGACGAAGGCTTGGAACAGCGTTTTGGACAAACCCAACCCGTGGCTTAGCTTGGTGTAAAGCTCTCTCACAGCAACTCGCCTCTTCCTCTCTCCTCACAGTAAAAACTGTTCCATGCATTAGAGTAGACATTAATCCAGTGGCTTCAGAACTTCATTGTGCCAGGATCCTCTGAGCCTTCTGTATTTCCATGTCCCATTAAATGAACAAAACATTGTTTTTATCTCCAACCACAACCCCTTTCTCTCTCTCACTCTCCTCACAGTGAAACTACAGGGTAAAGGTAATACGATGTGTAAATCCTGTGGTTTCAATCAAATGAATTAAAGGAAAGTCAGTCAAGTCATTCCCCACTAGGACTGGGCTGTTCTCTATCCATAGAGCCATCCCTCACCCTTTGACCTGGAAGATTTTAGAAACGGAACGTCCTACGCCAGCAATGTACAGTGCATTGTAATGTATTTAAGTCTGTTTTATTACATCCACTTCCTTTGTAGTTCCCCGATGCACATTCTTATGAAAAGTCTAGACCAGTTTAGACTTCAGTCGTTACATAACTTACATCATCAAGGAGAGGGACAAGGACAAATTGAAATGCGTCCAGAGGGAGCTGAAGTTGCGGATTGCTGAGGGGAAGAGAGTGTATAAGGAGAAGATGGAGGACAAGCTGAGGCAGAGCCAGGTGAGAGAGGTGTGGAAGGGTATGAGAAATATCACTGGCTTCAAAAAGTCAAACAGTGGGCAGACGGAGGGGACCCAGGACAGAGCCAATGAGTTGAACCAATTTTTTAACAGGTTTGATACTGGCCCTGTCCACCTCCCCTCCAGCTCCCCAGACCACACACCCTCACGGCTGTCCCACCCCCACTTTGCTCACAGCACCTCTGCTGAGACAATCAGTGACCCCACCTCTGCCCCTGCTCCCCCTGGATTGATCCTCAACACCCCCCTTCCCCCCACCTCCCCACCTGGGCTGGCTTTCACCACCAACCAAGTGAAGAGAGAGCTGGAGAGACTACATCAGTGGAAAGCGGCGGGCCCTGATGGCATCAGCCCAAGAGTGCTTAGGGTCTGTGCTGACCAACTGTGTGGAATACTCCAGCGTCTTTTCAACCTTAGCCTGAGCCTAGAAAGGGTCCCTGTGCTGTGGAAAACATCCTGCCTCATCCCAGTGCCCAAGAAGGCACACCCCACTGTCCTGAATGACTTCAGACCTGTAGCGCTAACATCCCACATCATGAAGACCCTGGAAAGGTTAGTCCTCGCTCACCTCAGACCCCTGGTGTGTTCATCAATGGACCCCCTGCAGTTTGCATACCAGCGCAACATCGGGGTGGATGATGCAATCATCTACCTTCTGCAGAGGGCCTACTCTCACCTGGACAACGCAGGTTGCACTGTGAGGGTTATGTTTTTTGACTTCTCCAGTGCCTTCAATACCATTCAGCCCCTGCTACTGGGTGAGAAGATGAGGAGGATGAAAGTGGAAGCACCCTTAGTCTCCTGGGTCACGGACTACCTGACCGGAAGGCCACAATTTGTGCGACTACAGAGCTGTGTTTCAGAACGGGCAGTTAGCAACACAGGGGCCACCCAGGGAACGGTCCTGTCCCCCTTCCTGTTCACCCTCTACACCTCAGACTTCAGATATAACTCTGAAACATGCCACCTACAGAAGTTCTCGGATGACTCTGCTATTGTAGGGTGCATCAGGGGTGGGCAGGAGGAGGAGTACAGGCGCACAATCAGTGACTTTGTGTTGTGGTGTGAGCAGAACCACCTTCAGCTCAACATCAGCAAAACAAAGGAGATGGTGGTGGACTTCAGGAGAACCAAGGCACAACTGACTGCAGTCCCTATACAGGGGATGGATGTGGAAATGGTTGGGTCATACAAGTTCCTGGGAGTCCATATGGACAACAGGCTGGAATGAGCCGGTAACACCGGGGCCCTGTACAAAAAGGGCCAGAGCCGACTCTACTTTCTGAGGAGGCTCAGGTCCTTCAACGTGTGCAGTAAACTACTGCATACCTTCTACCAGTCTGTGGTGGCCAGTGCCATCTTTTTTGCAGTGGTGTGCTGGGGAGCAAACATCAAAGCCGGTGATGCTTCTCGGGTAAATAAGCTGATCAGGAAGGCTAGCTCTGTCCTGGGGATGAGCCTTGACACTCTAGAGGAGGTGGCGGAGAGACGGATCCTGGCCAAACTGCTGGCCATCATGGACAACGTCAACCACCCTCTGCACGCTATGGTTATGACGCAGAGGAGCACTTTCAGTCACAGACTGATACCACCACGGTGTGCCAGAGAGCGCTACAGGAGGTCCTTCCTGCCGGCGGCTATTAGACTATATAATGCCTCACCGGGGTGCCGTGCCGTCGGCAACATAGATCTGGAACTGTTGGGGTGCTAGGACCTAGTTTAACAATTATGCATCCATCCGTGAGTAACTCTGGTCCATCAGCACACATCCACTCAGGACCTATTTATTCATACAGGTCTGTATATACATACTCATGTACAGTTGTTATATCATATCACATGCAATATTGTAAGTAATTAATGGACTTAACTTACGTAGGCATTCACTCAGGAATGCATATTATTAGTATCCTGCCAGTTGCACCTTTTCTCATTGCTTTTAGTATATCGAATGTGCAATACGTGCAGTTGTCTGTAATTATACCCTGCGCACTAAGGACTGTATTTTAAGGGAATTACTATTATTACCCCAAATGATATCATACACACATTTAGCTATTAAAGTATCTCTTCCTGTCATTTACCTGTACAGTTTATGTAACCATGCATGTATTCACTTATCTGCAAATATAACTGTATATTTACCTGTACAGCTAATTTAACCATGCAAAATATTCACTTACCTGTTCATTTAGCCAGTCTGTATATTAAGTAAACTATTATTCCCTCGCTCATATCATACGCATTTTTAGTTACTGAAGTATTTCTCTGCCATCAACCTGTATAGTATAGTTAACCATCCAACATCCACCAATGTATAGTGTACATATTCAGCCAACCACCCATACTATGCAATGTCTTTTTATAGCTTTTTTTTGCACTCCAGATATCTTGTATTTCTATACTTTTTCATACTGCCGCTATATGTATCATGTACCGTGTATCTGTCTTTTGTGTACTTTCATTGTGGCATTTTGCACCTGCCCTGTGTTTTGTTGTAGCTGCATTGACAATGAAATTTCCCCCCCGGGGGAGCAATAAAGTATCTATCTATCTATCTATCTATCTATCTATCTATCTATCTATCTATCTATCTATCTATCTATCTATCTATCTATCTATCTATCTATCTATCTATCTATCTATCTATCTATCTATCTATCTATCTATCTATCTATCTATCTATCTATCTATCTATCTATCTATCTATCTATCTATCTATCTATCTATCTATCTATCTATCTATCTATCTATCTATCTATCTATCTATCTATCTATCTATCTATCTATCTATCTATCTATCTATCTATCTATCTATCTATCTATCTATCTATCTATCTATCTATCTATCTATCTATCTATCTATCTATCTATCTATCTATCTATCTATCTATCTATCTATCTATCTATCTATCTATCTATCTATCTATCTATCTATCTATCTATCTATCTATCTATCTATCTATCTATCTATCTATCTATCTATCTATCTATCTATCTATCTATCTATCTATCTATCTATCTATCTATCTATCTATCTATCTATCTATCTATCTATCTATCTATCTATCTATCTATCTATCTATCTATCTATCTATCTATCTATCTATCTATCTATCTATCTATCTATCTATCTATCTATCTATCTATCTATCTATCTATCTATCTATCTATCTATCTATCTATCTATCTATCTATCTATCTATCTATCTATCTATCTATCTATCTATCTATCTATCTATCTATCTATCTATCTATCTATCTATCTATCTATCTATCTATCTATCTATCTATCTATCTATCTATCTATCTATCTATCTATCTATCTATCTCTAAACCCTGTGTATGCTGTACATACCCTCCATAACAGAGAATGGATTTGAATATCATTGACATGGTCACATTGTTATCCTAATAAAGTATCAAATTCCCATCCATACATCCTGTGATGATGATTCAGAGCGTGTGGCTTTGCAGGGGCTTTGTAGCCCTTTAACAAGCATCAATACAGAGAGATGCTAGAGGTGCTCAGCAGTACCATCAGAAGGGCCAGTACTAATTGGAGCTGGACTGACTGGGTAGGTCTTACCTCTGGGATGAATTATGCTCTGCAGTGAATTACATCCAACATAGGGCATTATAATATCCGAGCCCTGGCCGTTACTCAGAATGGAGCGATTGTGGAGGTTTGCCAGAATGCCCCACCCACCCACCACTAACCCCCTAACCCCAACCCCTCAGATTGCACAGCGCCAGAGTGTCTAGGGATTCAACCAGAACCAGATGTGATATTAATTTAATGCTTTACATTGATATAGCATGTTTCACTAGGTCTTGAGTTTATTAGTTCCATTGATATAGTACCTTCATAAGCTGTGTCTTGACAGTTAGATTTTTGGTGTGTTCCGCAGGTGCATGTGAGGGGACCCTGGCCTGTTCCACCTGTCATGTGATCCTGGATCAGAAGGTGTACAACCAGCTGGGGGCCATCACTGATGAGGAGAATGACATGCTGGACCTTGCCTTTGGCCTCACTGACACGTGAGTCACACACACATACACACAAATTGGCGGGAAGATGATTCTGGCCTGTTAAAGGCCTCACAGACAAATAAGTGACACACTTGCTGATGCATACACATCATATACTATATACTCTCTCCCACACAAACACACACACACAGAACACCTACGAACATGTTGAGCCTGGACCACATCTTTACCTGCTGATAAGTCACATTATTTCAGGTAGGCTTCCAGCCAATAGAGATCAAGAGGTTCAGTTGCCGGGTGAAATGAGCAAATTAAAAAGAGAACCACAGTTTGACTAATTTAGGATGATTGTTTCTTTCCAATTCACTTCACATTAGAATATAATTAGTTAGGTATGAAAAGAGTACTAATTCACCTCAGGTGACAAATCAAATCAGTACGATTATAACGCATTTTTCAAATGTGCTCTGTCTCAGCAATGTGATGCTCTCAGCCACCTTGTAGTGGAAACTCTTGTCTCTCTGTAACATTTAACCCAGTCAAGACCAGAGTTGTAGTGGAGACTCTTGTCTGTCTGTAACATTTAACCTGGTCAAGACCAGAGTTGTAGTGGAGACTCTTGTCTGTCTGTAACATTTAACCTGGTCAAGACCAGAGTTGTAGTGGAGACTCTTGTCTGTCTGTCAAATTTAACCTGGTCAAGACCAGAGTTGTAGTGGAGACTCTTGTCTGTCTGTCAAATTTAACCTGGTCAAGACCAGAGTTGTAGTGGAGACTCTTGTCTGTCTGTAACATTTAACCTGGTCAAGACCAGAGTTGTAGTGGAGACTCTTGTCTGTCTGTAACGTTTAACCTGGTCAAGACCAGAGTTTTCCACTGGCTGACCTTTCACACATCTAACATGATTCTCTAGAACACATCAATACCAGACACTGACTACGGGTTTATCTAGTAATGAGAATGTGCTTCTCCCACATGGCTCCCATCCCAGTTTAAGACAAACAGTTTACACAGTAACTCACACATTTGGAATGATAACATAAGATGTTACGTAAGGTCTATTCACATGTGAATGTGAACATAGCATCTTAGGCTAGTGTGACTTTTTTTCTAAGACTTGGTATTTGCTTTAACTGTCTGTAGCATCAAATTAGATTTTTGTAGATTTTTCTTTTATAAATGATTTTGTCACAAAGTGCATGAGACCAGCCTGGACCTTAACCCCAAAAGAGCCAAACCAAGGTGCTAGTGGGAAGTGAATAGATTTGACAACATGGTTCCCTGTTAATAACGTGTGTATAATGACCTTGTCCCTGTACCTGCTGTCTGCGGTCCTGCAGGTCTCGTCTGGGTTGCCAGGTCTGCCTATCCAGAGATCTGGAGGACATAACGGTCCGTGTGCCAGACGGTGTGAACGACATGCGGCGGTCTGATGATCCTGGACCTACACTGTAAAAGCATCTAGTTGTTTTTACAGTATTATACAATAAAACTAACAGTAAAGTACTATATTAATGAAAAATTGCCATAAATCGAAATGCACTCTGGGTGATTTTAGGTGTAACTGGTACATGATACCATAAAATTCCAAAAACATTTGTTGCTTACATTTGTTTTGTCCGGTTAGTGAGAGTGATGTACCAATTTAACTGATACAGTATGTGGTACAGTGTCACAACAATTAAAGGTGTATTGGAGACAGATTGGAGTGGCAGCAAGTCTTAAACCTTTAATGGTTGAGTATTTGCCATGTTCTTTGGTCTGTTTTGCCCTGTATTCACTGCCAGTTTAGAAGCCTTTGTTAAGGTCTCTAGAAGTGCAAGTGATATATAAAATACCAAATATTCATACTGTATATTCAATATTCTATATATACATACTGTACCTTTTTTTCTTTAACAATAACTAACAGGCAACTGGCTGCCAGTAAGTTTCCATAAAAAAAACAGTAAAGGTTTTAGTGTACAGTAAATAGCTAGTAACCTACAGTAAAGAGCCAGTAAGCGAATGTCAAGTTTTGTTCATAGATAAAATATTTTGTATTGTTGAAATGCTGAAATAAAATAGTTTTCCTTATTTTAATTATTATTAATTATTTTATTTTAAATCACTGCATCCACTCTGTATATTGTCTCTTACCGTCATTTTACATTGTTAATCCACCGTGTGTCACCCACGTTAAAGTAGGCCTAAGCCATGATACTAACTTAACAAAACATTATGAGCGTTCTTCCTCTGTGTTCAGCATCTCTACACTGATGCACTCTTCACTTGACAGACTTCTCCTTTCCCCCCTGAGAATTTCCCCTAGTTCTAATTGAGACATAGCTCAATTATGGATCGTGTGGAATGTGTTGTGTCTTACAGTGATTTTGTCTTTGTTCTGAGAGAGAGAGAGAGAGAGAGAGAGAGCTGCTAAACAAAAATATGAATCAACCTTCACTCTGAGGGAGGGTAGAGACAGGAGTAAAGGGGTGGAGAAAGGGGAAGACAGGCAAAGGCATGGAGAAAAGGGTTAGGTGATGAGGGTAAAAGGAGACGTGTCAGGACAGGGTTGACGAAAATAGAAATGTGGAGCGCTGTTGGTAAAGAGGTGGTAACGTCAGGGGAGGGGTGAGATGAGGGCTCACGGGTAGGTACAAGTGGAAGGAAATATGGGTTAAAGCATATGCATACATAAGTCAGAATGCAATAGGGAAGATTGATTTATACATAGAACATTGATTTGGTGCTATTACTCACAACAACACTGTTCTTCTGTACATCCCCGTAGATCCCTCTCCATCCTGAACTGTACCAAAGGTTGGAGTGCAGATTCCTCTCTGTCAGAAGTAAAGGATTATTGGAGGCTGTGCAGCACTGTTATCATTATATATTGTACTGTAGCTACAGAGTTAGGATCTTAATTTGACCAGTTTCTCACAGCAAGAAAATAATACTGCAGCAACAGGAAGTATTTATTATTAATTATTATGTAATTAATTTATATTTCAGTAGGGTTTGATACATTTTTTGGTAGGGCAAATCAAGTCAAATTGTAAAGTTGAAATTACTTAACTTTAGAAGCTTTTTAAACCTTGAATACACTAAAAGTGATCAAATTAAGATCCTACACCTGTAAGTGGATGCTTTGACACAAATGTACAGTAAACACAGAACCTTGTGTAACTGAAGAGTTCCCCCTGAGTTAGGGGTCAAAGGTCAGCATAATAATAATAATAATAGCCACCCACTCCTGTGGACTCTGGACACACTCACCTCCATCACATATCTGACACAGACACACACCCCTCCATCCCATCTTGAAGTTACGTAAGTGTGTGCACAAGTGTAAGTGCAGGTCACAAAAGGTTTAGTAGGTAATTGGGAAAACCGTCCATTCTGAGTTGTAAAAAACACACAGGTGGAACACAGGAGGAGGGAGGAGACGGTGTCAAAAGTTAGGGTTGTCTTATGCTTTTGAAATGGCTAACCATAAATACAGTGTTACATCAGGAGTCAAACAGCACCCAAACCTTCGGGTCGGTGCAGGGTGTTTCTGGTGGAGAAACGTGTTGTACAGTGGATCTATAAGAGGCTTCTACAGAGACAAATATGGGGTTTGTCCTCACTAAAACACACGTATGGAAGCATGTCAGCGCAGACACACACTCTATTGAGTGTGCTGTAGGTACAGAGGCAAACGTGTATATGAGTGAAGTTTGTAGCATAGTCAGGAAGGGATGGGTCTTTCTAGATGAAACGTCCAAAGTCTGAGGGATGTTGGTGGGTCAAATTACAATATGTAAGGTATGATGTGGGGGAGAGAGGTTGTGGGGGGTGGGAATTGGCCATTGGATGAAGCTTGGCTTAATCCTTTTATTTGAATGCCAGCGAAGGTCAGTCCCCCCTTACCCCCTCTGAATTACACATGAAAGGGTGCAGGGACCAACACACACTGGCCATGGAAAATGGCAGCTTTGAAGCCGGGGAATGCATCCGGAGGTTTCCACACACTGATCCTCAAAGCTTCCGGAGGATTCTTTATAAGAGAGAGACTTGTGGCTGATAAGGCAGAGGTGTGTGTGGGGGTGGGGGTACAGATGGACAGGGTCCAGGACACAAGTCTTTGAGGTTTCCGGTACCTGTTCAGAACGCAGCAAGATCAGACACAGGGTCTCTGGGGACCTGTTCAGAACACAGCAGAGGCCAGGTGCCAAGAATGTACCCCACTGAGTACAGAGACATCACTGTCACTGAGTGTTCCAGAAACGTTGGATCAACCCAGATTTCCATCACTGCTTGGCTGCTCTTCTGAGACTGTGTGGCTAGTCCCGGTCTTCCTCTCTTCTTCTCTCTTTCTGACAGGTGTCTTCCACTCTCTTCTGCCCGTAACCATCTTTGCCTCGCGAAGCTTCGTGTCCACTTTAGATTCAACTCCTCAACTCGACCAGTCTTATGTTGAATTTCACAACACCCCGAACCCCCACCACCACCCTCTTAACTGGACCCAATCAAAACAAAAAGCAAATTCACTGTCTCCAATGCCTAGGCTTTAGCTCAGCTGTCCAACATAGTCTAATGACGAGCAAGAGACCAGGGTTTAGGCCCCAACACATTTTTCCAAGGCCTGTAATTTTGCGGTATTTGGACACAAAGAGCTCCAAACCCCTTCAGAAAATGACAACTTTATTTCTTAATCATATGGTAGTGTCCTAAACTTTAGTTTTAAGACCTCAAGGGACCAGGCCTGTAAGAATCTGTGGCTTTTAACTTAGTCTGAAAACAATGAGAAATATTAGTTGTAACTCTTTTTTTTTAGAGTATAATTGTAAAAGTGATAACTAATCCACTTCATACTCAATGATTGCAATAATAAATATAATTAGTCTAACATATTTATAATAATATAATATTGCAGATATTGTAATATTATCTCTGCCCTAAATTAACATCATATGCTGGGTCCCACAGCACATTAAGTAGTGGATGACTCAGGCCTGCTTCTCATTGTAACAGTGTAACAACACAAGTATGTGTGTCAGATAAACAATAGCTGGGAGATTTATCAGGATTTCTGTGCAGGGAGGTAACATGTTATTCAGTGCGGGTCAAGAGTGCAAAACGAGGGAAAAATACTGTTGATGGCTGTTTTGACTGGGATTTGTAAGAGAGACAGATAGTTTCAACTGTGACCTCATCAATGAGGGCCATGAGCCAGCCAAAACACCTAACTCAGCCCCCCCCCCCCCCCCACCACCATCCTCTTAACTGGACCCAATCAAAACAAAAAGCTAATTCACAGTCTCCAAGGAAACCAGAGAGGAACCGGGCATATTGGCTGCACCTGCGCAACGTGCCCCATAAGAAACCACAAACCCAGAGTGGAAAGAGTGTAGACAGGCGAGAGTTGCTGTCAAAATAAAACCCTGCAGATGCTCAGTGTCTCAGTGTATCGCTACAAGGTCGAGAGTTCAGCAGGTCATTATAATGCCTTGGAATTCAACAATGGTGCCAATCAGAGGATGTTGTTAATAAATGTATGTGTGGATATGGTAAGCACTCTCGTGTGATGAGAAACATTGCCAGAGACCTGACAGCTTTTGTTAGCTCCCCAGTCTCCAAGCTAATGCGTAGCCTTTAGCTCAGCTGGCCAACACAGTCCAATAGTGCAAGAGACCGGGGTTTAGGCCCAGGTGGTCAAATAAAGCTGCACAGGACCTTGTCAGAAGCCCTGTCATGACTCTGGCACATTCTGTCCTCTCCAAGGGCTCACAGTGTCAGGGACAGTAGATCAGTCATTTTTATTGCAGATTGTTAGAGCCTCTCCTCTCCAAAATGTGACTTCTGATGCCGGTTTAACTTCACAGACTCCAACAACATTGCAATCTTCAAGGGTCAAACTTTAGAGTTTGCGTTTCCAAAGAACATGCTGTTATACTAGCAGTAAGTTCTAGATAACGAGGGCTGTGAGTTTTTCCAGACCAACCTAGTTATAACTACTAATAACTCCATAAAGCTCCCCCACAAAAGAAACCTGCTCACTAAACCTAAAACATTCCTGCTTGTACTACTTTCCCACCTAGTTTCCCACCTCTGTAGAGGTGCTAGAAACAGACAAACAGGCAGAATTGGTATAATTCTAAATCTAGTAGACTTTTCCTGACCCCTGACCTGAGAACTACAGAGAGCACGTATCAAAGATTATCTATTATATTGACAAGATGGTTGAGTAACCGCTCTAACAATGGAAATATATGCCCGCAAGGATGAAAGGCAGGTGAAAGGAGCCGCGATCAGGTGGGAGCATTCTAGCCAATGAGAGGGCAGATACGCGTGTGAACAACAGGCACTCCGATAAAAAGTATGTTTTTTTCAAAGTTGCCGAAATGCCACGTGCATCCACTTATACAGCGGGTGAAATAAGTATTGAACACGTCACCATTTTTCTCAGTAAATATATTTCCAAAGGTGCTATTGACATTACATTTTCACCAGATGTTGGTAACAACCCAAGTAATCCATACATACAAAGAAACCAAAACAAATAAGTTCACTTACTGATATTTATTTAATACTTTGTACAAAAGCCTTTGTTGGTAATGACAGCTTCAAGACGCCTCCTGTATGGAGAAACTAGTCGCATGCATTGCTCTGGTGTGATTTTGGCCCATTCTTCTACACAAACAGTCTTCAAATCTTGAAGGTTCCGTGGGCCTCTTCTATGAATCTTGATCTTCAGTTCTTTCCATAGATTTTCAATGGGATTTAGGTCAGGTGATTGGCTGGGCCATTCTAGCAGCTTTATTTTCTTTCTTTGAAACCAATTGAGAGTTTCCTTGGCTGTGTGTTTGGGATCATTGTCTTGCTGAAATGTCCACCCTCGTTTCATCTTCATCATCCTGGTAGACGGCAGCAGATTTTTGTCACGAATGTCTCGGTAAATTTGCCCATTCATCCTTCCTTCAATTATGTAAAGTTTGCCAGTACCATTTGCTGAAAAGCAGCCCCACACCATGATGTTCCCACCTCCAAACTTCACTGTTGGTATGGTGTTTTTAGGGTGATGTGCAGTGCCATTTCTCCTCCAAACATGGTGTGTATTATGACATCCAAACAGTTCAATTTTGCTCTCATCTGACCACACTATATTCTCCCAGTATTTCACTGGCTTTTCCAAATGTTGTGCAGCAAACTTTAAATGAGCTTCAACATGCTTTTTTTTCAGCAATGGAGTCTTGCGTGGTGAGCGTGCATACAGGCCATGGCGGTGGAGTGCATTACTTACTGTTTTCTTTGAGACAACAGTACCTGCTAATTGCAGGTCTTTTTGAAGCTGTCCACAAGTGGTCCTTGGCTCTTGGACAACTCCTCTGTCAGAAATCTTGCGAGGAGCACCTGGTCGAGGCAAATTTATGGTGAAATGATTGTCTTTCCACTTCCGTATTATGGCCCCAACAGTGCTCACTGGAACATTCAGAAGCTTAGAAATGCGCCTATAACCAATGCCATCATTATGTTTTGCAACAATTAGGTTGCGAAGGTCTTGAGACAGCTCTTTGCTTTTACCCATCATGAGATGTGTCTTGTGTGACACCTTGGCAATGAGACCTTTTTGTAGGCCATCAGTTGGGACTGAACCAGCTGATATTAATTTGCACTGACAGGGGGCTGGATTGCTTTTTAATTACTGATAGTTTTCAGCTGTTGTCTTGGCTTTCCATGCCTTTTTGCACCTCCCTTTCTTCATGTGTTCAGTACTTTTTCCCTGTGTCATTTCACATTATTACACATAACTTAATTTCTGAACTTATTTGTTAGCTTTGGAAATATATTTACTGAGAAAAATGGTGACGTGTTCAATACTTATTTCACCCTCTTCCTCTCTGGTGTTAACCTGGGTCACGTGGGTCAGTATAGTACCTTTTAGATTAGAGACTTAACACAATACTGGCAGAGCCACGCTAAAGTAGTGTCATCAAAGAGTAAGTTGTTTGTGGGGACACACCTGGTGACAAATAACAAAGTGTGTGAGTGTGAGAGAGCAGGACCTGCAAACACAGAAATGTGTATAATCCTGAGAGTCAAAGTAGCTGTTAGATTTGACATATTTCCTATTCACAGCAACTGCTGATCATGCTACAAAAGCTTTCTTATTTTGTCCTAAAATTGGAGAAAAACCTTTATCAAAAATCAACCACAGACTAGTGAAGATGGGCGGCACATTTTATGATTTCACAGCTTGTAGTGTTTATAAAGTCTCTCAAGCACCATGACAATAATACAAACAGCATACAGCCCTACACAACATGTACACATGTGCAGTCTCACACACAAACACACACACCTTTTGAGCCTCTTTTATACTTTGAGACAGGTACAGGAAGTTGGGCCAAACCCGTGGACTTCATGGCTCTACTTCCAGGACATAATTAGCTGTGTTTGGAATCTGTCTCTCTGTCTGGCTAACTCTAACAGACCTGTCTGTCCACTGAGAAGGAGCACCTCAGTGTGAGTGTGTGCTCTGCCTCTAAAAAACCTGTCATTCTATCCTCTTAGACCCAGACCTACATCACTCCGCCACCAGAGACCATTACAGATGAGTTGTTATCGGGAAATGTGATGTTTACATCGCATTATGAGTCTGATGATTCATGCTAAACAGATGTAAAGAGTTTGAACTCTAATACAGTACTGTGCTTTTAATATAATAAATACTTCATCGGTTCTGCAAGGTCGTACTCTAGAACTTCACCAAGTAAGTCACAAAATAACAGAAAACCAAAATGTACAAAGACACCCAAGTCATGTACTGTTCTCTATGCTCCCGCACGGCAGCGATACCAATGAACCAAGTCTGGAACCACCAGGACCCTGAACAGCTTCTACCCCCAAGCCATAAGACTGCTAAATAGTTACTTAAATAGTTAAAGCTGCAATATGTAACTTTTTGGGCGATCCAACCATTCACATAGAAATGTGAGTTACAGATATCTCATTCTCATTGAAAGCAAGTCTAAGGAGCGGTATATCTGTTCTATGTGCGCTATTTACAGTGGGGAGAACAAGTATTTGATACACTGCCGAATTTGCAGGTTTTCCTACTTACAAAGCATGTAGAAGTCTGTAATTTTTATCATAGGTACTCTTCAACTATGAGTGACGGAATCTAAAACAAAAATACAGAAAATCACATTGTATGATTTTTAAGTAATTAATTTGCATTTTATTGCATGACATAAGTATTTGATACATCAGAAAAGCAGAACTTAATATTTGGTACAGAAACCTTGGTTTGCAATTACAGAGATCATACGTTTCCTGTAGTTCTTGACCAGGTTTGCACACACTGTAGCAGGGATTTTGGCCCACTCCTCCATCCAGATCCTTCAGGTTTCGGGGCTGTCGCTGGGCAATACGGACTTTCAGCTCCCTCCAAAGATTTTCTATTGGGTTCAGGTCTGGAGACTGGCTAGGCCACTCCAGGACCTTGAGATGCTTCTTACGGAGCCACGATTAGTTGCCCTGGCTGTGTGTTTCGGGTCGTTGTCATGCTGGAAGACCCAGCCACGACCCATCTTTAATGCTCTTACTGAGGGAAGGAGGTTGTTGGCCAAGATCTCGCGATACGTGGCCCCATCCATCCTCCCCTCAATATGGTGCAGTCGTCCTGTCCCCTTTGCAGAAAAGCATCCCCAAAGAATGATGTTTCTACCTCCATGCTTCACGGTTGGGATGGTGTTCTTGGGGTTGTACTCATCCTTCTTCTTCCTCCAAACACGGCGAGTGGAGTTTAGACCAAAAAGCTCTATTTTTGTCTCATCAGACCACATGACCTTCTCCCATTCCTCCTCTGGATCATCCAGATGGTCATTGGCAAACTTCAGACGGGCCTGGACATGCGCTGGCTTGAGCAGGGGGACCTTGCGTGCGCTGCAGGATTTTAATCCATGACGGCGTAGTGTGTTACTAATGGTTTTCTTTGAAACTGTGGTCCCAGCTCTCTTCAGGTCATTGACCAGGTCCTGCCGTGTAGTTCTGGGCTGATCCCACACCTTCCTCATGATCATTGATGCCCCACGAGGTGAGATCTTGCATGGTGCCCCAGACCGAGGGAGATTGACCGTCATCTTGAATTCTTCCATTTTCTAATAATTGCGCCAACGGTTGTTGCCTTCTCACCAAGCTGCTTGCCTATTGTCCTGTAGTCCATCCCAGCCTTGAGCAGGTCTACAATTTTATCCCTGATGTCCTTACACAGCTGTTTGAGTGTGTGGAGTCTGTTTGATTGAGTGTGTGGACAGGTGTCTTTTATACAGGTAACGAGTTCAAACAGGTGCAGTTAATACAGGTAATGAGTGGAGAACAGGAGGGCTTCTTAAAGAAAAACAAACAGGTCTGTGAGAGACGGAATTCTTACTGGTTGGTAGGTGATCAAATACTTATGTCATGCAATAAAATGCAAATTAATTATTTAAAAATCATACAATGTGATTTTCTGGATTTTTGTTTTAGATTCCGTCTCTCACAGTTGAAGTGTACCTATGATAAAAATTACAGACCTTTACATGCTTTGTAAGTAGGAAAACCTGCAAAATTGGCAGTGTATCAAATACTTGTTCTCCCCACTGTATATGCTTCCTGTTCTTATGTTTTCTTTGTGTCTTTTGGTTTTGTACACCAGCTTCAAACAGCTGAAAATACAATATTTTTGGTAATAGAAAATATCTTTCACAGCGGTTTAGATGGTACATTGATTCTCTATACTTTCTTGTTTTGTCACAAACTGAAATTAGGTGAACTATTAGAATTTTAGCAACCAGGGAATGGTGAGCGATTTCTGCATATTGCACCTTTAAACAAACAGCTACCTGAACTATCTGCATTGACCCTTTTCGCACTAACCTTTTTGACTCATCACATACGATGCTGCTACTCTTTATTCCTAGTTATATGTGCATGTCTACCTCAATTATCTCGTACCCCTGCACATCGACTTTATTATTACTTTTATTATTACGTGTTTTACTTTTCTATTATTTCTCAATTTTATTTCTCTCTGTATTGTTGGGAAAGGGCCGTAAGTAAGCACTTCATTGTTAGTCCATACCTGTTGTTTACGAAGCATGTGACAAATAAAATTAGATTTTGATGATTTGATATAAAGAAAAATGAAGAATGCCGTTGGTACATAAAGATACTTTCACAAGAGTAATACTTTATTATAGTCATGATCATTAGACATCAGATATACAGGTAACTGGCAAAATGCCAACATAAAGTGTCTTAATAGGGCGTTGAGCCACCACAAGCTGCCAGAACATTTCATTGCACCTTGGCATAGTTTCTACAGGTTTTTGGAACTATATTGGAGGGATGCGACAACATTCTTCCACAAAAAATGCCATAATTTGGTGTTTTGTTGATGGTGGTGGAAAACGCTGTCTCAGCCACCGCTCCAGAATCTCCCATAAGTGTTCAATTGGGTTGAGATCTAGTGACTGAGAGACACACACACAACCTTTAAACCCCCTATGACCCTTCTTTCAAAGTCACTGAGATCTCTTCTTCTAGCCATTGTAGCCAAAATAATGGGAAACTGGACATTTTTATACATGACCCTAAGAATGATAGGATGTTAATTGCTTAATTAACCCAGGATCCACACTTGCGTGAAAGCACCTGCTTTCAATATACTTTGCGTCTCTCATTTCCTCAAGTGTTCACTTTATTTTGGCAGTTACCTGTACGTACATAATATAAAAATGGTGCATTCTGTAGCAAATATACTCTGTAGGACAGCAGCAGGAATTGGTATCATGTACAAAAATACACATTTGATTTCTTACAGCTCGTACAACACTATATCAAAGCATATGAACATAAATATAGACCTATACTTGTCGTTAATTCACAGAGATATGGAAGAAGAGCTCCAGCACAACAAAACAACTGCATCTACCATGACCAACGGAAAATAACTGTACATATATATGACAATATAAACACCAACAAGACTATACAAACATAAAAACGATATGCTACAAACAACATTGACCAGCTATATAAAACAAGCCCAGAGCCTCTTAAAGTCCTCTTGAATTTGAATTGAAGTCCTTTTAAACGTAGGACTCCTCAGCAAAGAACATTTGGTCAAAGTCATCAACGCAAGGGTCGCTACACTTCCTGCTCTGCCACTCCCTCTTCCCCTGGACGAGGGCCAGAGCAACCTCCTGACTCCTCTGCAGGCACGCACCTGAATCCGCCCGCCCCTGTGAGGAAAAGTAGTCCTTCACTGCCCGCGTGGCGGAGGGAGACAGGCAGAAGCGTGGCTCTGAAATCGGAACTGCTCCGTTGCGCTGCGGCTCAACGTCAGATACTCTAAGTCCGCTTTCAGGGAGCTGCTGAACTTTGACCCTGTGGGTCTGGGACTTGACCCAGGGCCTCTCCAGGGTGAGGCTGGAGGCTGCGTCTGTCACCATGGAGGGCTCAGAGGCTCTGCGAGGCAGGGTGAGGACTTTGTGGCCAGCCTCCATGGCCAGGGTGAGGGAGTGAGACTTCTGCCTCTGGAGGGTCAGTGTTGAGCCACTCTGTCCATAGAACACACCATGGGGAGGCTGGATGACCTCACTTCCAGTTCCAGTGGGCTGCTGGGTGACGTCCCATCCTGTGGGGGGTCTGTGGGTGGCATTGCAGGCATGGTCGTGCAGCAACTGTAGCTCTCTGACAGTAAGGGGTTTCTCTGTGCCTCTGTAGAAGGGAGACCTACTCCTCTGCAGCTGTAGGATAGCCTGCTGGTAGGATGGAGGGCTGCTGGACCTCCTCTTGGTGGTCACCTCTACACATTTAACCTCGGGGGCTTTTGGGAGGATAACCCCTTTCCCCATTTCCTCCTCCAGGTGTCCGTTGTCGGTTTGCCGTAGTGACAGTCGGAGGTCCCTCTTGAGCCAGGTGTTGGGGTGCAGTCCGTGGTGGGTAGAGGGTGTCCGGAAGGAGTGAGGGGGCTGGCTTTCACTCCAGTCCACTGTGTCTCTCTTGGGGGGTGAGCACTGGGGGGAGTGGGATGAAAGGGGGGAGCGGGAGGAAGACTCAGACAACAGGAAGCTGGCGCTGGTGACATAGTCTGTGGAATACTGGGAGAAGGCGGAGTCTAGAGAGCTGAGGGAGGAGCCTGTGGGGGAGGTCGCTGGGGAGGACAGGCTAGAGCAGCTGGCGTCCAATTGTAAAGGAGAGGGTGGGTCATGTTTCAGCTTCCTCTGCCCAAGAGTTCCAACCCCTCCTCTTTCTCCACCTGCGACTACTTTGTCTTTCAGCTGCAGAGCCCTGAGCCACTGAAACACTTCATCCTTCTCCTCCTCCTCCTCCTCCTCCTCCTCCTCCTCCTCTCCCTCCATCGCTGCATCATAGCTCGCTTTACGAGACGCCAAATGGTGCTTATCCGATTGGACGATCAGAGTTCCGGGGATGTGTCCGATGTCGGGCTCTGAGCTGCGTCGTAACCTCCAAGGACCCTGTGATGGGGCAAAGGACTGGCGTGGGCGTGGTTGCCGTACGGCGGGGGTGAACTTCCTGGGTTTGGCAAGTGGGGGGATATGTAGGAGGTCAGCCTCAGCCTCAGGGTCAGGGTCACAGTCACTCAGGGTGATGACAGAGTCTCTGCTGCGGCTGTCAGGCTTGGCCTTGTCTCTCAGAGGGAGGGACTCCTGGAAGGGCGACTCTGGGTCCTCGTTTAACTCGTTCTCCAGACTGTTGTAGGACGAGTCATTCATCTGGAAAGAGGACACGTCTACGGAGGGAAGGAGATAGGAAAAGAGAGAAGCGGGGAGAGGGAGAGAGAGTTAATATGATGAAATTATTATTATGACATGCAGTCCATTTTCATTACATTATTCCCTTCCCTGTTACGGATTTCATATGTTGCCATGTCCTTGCTTTGGAAATGTTGCACTGGCTGACTATCATGCCAATAAAGCTTAAAGTTGGCATGATAGTCAGCCAGTGCAACATTTCCAGTTCTGCTTGGCTTGGGACCTCTCTTTCTCCCTCTCCCTCTGTCCCTATCCAACTTTATCTTGTGACATTTTCTCCAACCAAAACTAACAGTGTTTGTTTAGAGCACTGAACAATATCATTTGCAATTAGATGTTATTTCTTCAGTGACTAAATTAAGAGACTTTGTTTACCTGATCCATGGTCGCTGCTGTTGTTCTTCTGAAGGAATCCACCAAACAGAGAGAGGACGTCATCTCCCAGGACCTTCCTGCAGTTCTCAATCAGGAACCGGACCAGCTCACAGACCTAGGAACAGATCATAGACCTGGTTACACCTCAGTCACACAAGTCAATGACTGATTATTATAGGTTATTTTCACAGGTAGTTTCCCTGGTATAAGGGATGTAAAATCATGTCAACTTTCCTACTGGCCACATTTAGCTGACGTCATGTAAATTGTCTAAACTCCTTTTTCTAAGATGAGTATCACAACTTAAGGAGTCTTCATCCGAAAAATAATTCTGAGAAAGAATCTTGTCTGTTCCCAGATGTTTACAAAAATCAAACATTAATTAAACCCAAGTTACACAGTATAAACCTCCAAATCTGAAAGGCAAAATGTCAGTCATACTCCCAAACAGTCAGTTCCAGTCTGGGACTTAAACGTTTCCCTAGGGCCAAAGCTGACTGTTTAAAGCTGACTGTTAAAAAACAGTGTTTATAAATGTGTTGTTTTTGTTATCTTCCCTGATGGAGAGTCTACAGACAGAATGAGGTTATGGAAATATGAAGGAGACAAACATGGGGCCTATCTGTGTGTTGTTGGGCCAGATGTCTGTGTCATGATTTTCACCATATGTCAGTCAGCCTGTGTTACACGCCTGTGTTCCGAGGGCTATGGGAGTGAATGGACTGCTAGAGCTTGGCTATGAATTTCACAGGCTAGTGCAATACAACAGAGCTCCAGCTACGGAAAAAGGCTTCTCTCGCTCCCTCCTTCCTTGCGTCCCTCCCTGTATTTAGCCTGGTTCTGTCCATCAGGGGGGCTGCCTATTCAACTCACTGAGACAAGTTCTAGAAACTCACTCATTCAAACAGAACCTGTCAACATCTGTGAAGCTGCAGGGGGTAAAGCTTTTCTTAATCGTTCAAAAGCCAATAAGTTAGTCTTAGTTAAGCCACATTTTCTGACAAACACAGCCTAGTATATTTACTCAGGCCAACATGTCAGTATGGGCCACAAACATGTAAATGATAACCGTGGAGTGGTGGAAAAGGGAGCGGAAGTGGAGGATAATAAGCGGAAGGAGAGCAGAGTGTTCCAGACTGCCCAGTGCCGTTAGAGACCAGAGCCACGCCAGCCCAGTTTGACTTGGCTCCTTGTGAGACCGCGGCCAACCAGGGGAATGTTGAAATATCACATTTTTTCCCTTCAGAGGCGCTGGGGCCACACATACAAACAAACAGAAAAAAAGTGTGTGCTGTGTGTGTGTATGTGCGTGAGATAGAGATTGTGTGTGTGTGTGTGCGTGTGTCTGTGTGAGTATGTGTTTGCGCCCGTGTGTGAAGACAGAAAGGAGTGTTTTAGCGTGGTGGGTTTGTAAAAACACACTCGCCCTCAGGAATCTGTAGGAAATGCTTTGGATTTTTTCCCAGTGAACCTCAATAGACCCAAGCCTCACCAGAAATGAACACACATTTGACAAGGAGAGAGAAAGATCTGGAAACACCCAGATTGAGCATGTTTCAACAACAATGTGTCCAAATCGACCATAAAATGTGAGACTATTATAGGCATTATGACTTATTCTTGCTTATTATTAACTTACAATACATCTGGGGCCACTGGTGGTGAACTCAATCATTTGAGGGCTAGCATGGTTGGCTACAGTCTTGAGGTAGGGTTAGGACGGTGAACTGTTATGTCAAGCTTTTCTGTCAAGGTGCATTTGTTATGTGTCACCGTGACCGCAAGGATAGAGATCTCAAGCGGGTGTGTGTGTGTGTGTGTGTGTGTGTGTGTGTGTGTGTGTGTGTGTGTGTGTGTGTGTGTGTGTGTGTGTGTGTGTGTGTGTGTGTGTGTGTGTGTGTGTGTGTGTGTGTGTGTCAGTACAGAGATTGAAAACCTGTGACTAGAGAAATGTAAAAGGAGTAGGTCAGTCCAGGTTTAAAGAGGAAATGTATATATAGTATAGCCCATTATAAGGCTCCTAGCTTGACACACTCTCTACTCACTAACTCCTCACTGCTGTTTGTTCTTCCATTGGACATCCTGCTTGGTCAAACAGCTAGGTGGCAACAGTATCTTTCCTTTACACCCTCTCCTGGCCGCTAGCCTCAGCCCTCAAGACCCTTAGGTGTACAGAATGTATGTACAGTATATATATATATATATTGGGGGCCAAACGTTTGGAATATTACTAATTCAAGGATTTTTCTTTATTTGCACTGGTTGAGAGAATGCCATGAGTGTGAAAAGCTGTCATGTATATGTATACACAGTGTATATATAAATATATATATACACACACACACACACACACACACACACACACACACACACACACACACACACACATATGAGTGTGCAATGCTGTCATCAAGGCAAAGGGTGGCTATTTGAATCTCAAATACAAAATATATTTTGATTTGTCATAGTTTTGATGTCTTCACTTTTATTCTACAATGTAAAAAATAGTGCAAATAAAGAAAAACCCTGGAATGAGTAATATTCCTAACTTGTATGTATGCAGTTCCCTCTAAACTGCAACGCAGCTCCCAGGACTGCTGGGCAGAAATATCAGCCCACAGAGAGAAGCACAAGATTACATTTCACTCAACTTTCTAGAGTAATGGTCATGTCGATCTCCAAGGCATTCCTAGTCGAGTGCCAAACATTTCTGTAAAAAACCCAACGATAAAGCCTTGTGTTACTATTTTTTTCTATTTGTCTCGGGCTGTTGGCTTTAGGTGCACCAGATTCAGCTGCCTTGTGCGCTGGGTAGGCGAACTGTTGCCATTTTGAACCATTTCATGTGATTGAAGGTACAAACTCTGCCTTCCCAGCGGGCCCGGAGAGCAAATCAAGTGCACTATAGGCTTACTGCTGGCCAATCGGATGGATAAAGTATCTAAATTCTTACTCAGCACTGTCGACCACAAGTTCTCAATGGGATTAAGGTCTGGGGAGTTTCCTGGCCAAAATGTCGATGTTTTGTTCCCCGAGCCACTTTCCATCATGCTGGAAAAGGCATTGGTCGTCACCAAACTGTTATTGGATGGTTGGGAGAAGTTGCTCTCGGAGGATGTGTTGGTACCATTCTTTATTCATGGCTGTGTTCTTAGGCAAAATTGTGAGTGAGCCCACTCCCTTGGCTGAGAAGCAACCCCACACATGAATGGTCTCAGGATGCTTTACTGTTGGCATGACACAGGACTGATGGTAGCGCTCACCTTGTCTTTTCCGGACAAGGTGTTTTCCGGATGGCCCAAACAATCGGAAAGGGGATTCATCAGAGAAAATGACTCTACCCCAGTCCTCAGCAGTCCAATCCCTGTACCTTTTGCAGAATATCAGTCTGTCCCTGATGTTTTTCCTGGAGAGAAGTGGCTTCTTTGCTGCCCTTCTTGACACCAGGCCATCCTCCAAAAGTCTTCGCCTCACTGTGCGTGCAGATGCACTCACATCTGCCTGCTGCCATTCCTGAGCAAGCTCTGCACTGGTGGTGCCCCGATCCCGCAGCTGAATCAACTTTAGGAGATTGTCCTGGCCCTTGCTGGACTTTCTTGGGCGCCCTGACGCCTTCTTCACAACAATTGAACCTCTCTCCTTGAAGTTCTTGATGATCCAATAAATGGTTGATTTAGGTACAATCTTACTAGCAGCAATATCCTTGCCTGTGAAGTCCTTTTTGTGCAAAGCAATGATGACGGCACCTGTTTTCTTGCAGGTAACCATGGTTGACAGAGGAAGAACAATGATTTCAAGCTCCACCCTCCTTTTAAAGCTTCCAGTCTGTTATTCTGACTCAATCAGCATGACAGAGTGATCTCCAGCCTTGTCCTCGTCAAACACTCTCACCTGTGTTAACGAGACAATCACTGACATGATGGCAGCTGGTCCTTTTGTGGCATGGCTGAAATGCAGTGGACATGTTTTTGGGGGATTAAGTTCATTTTCATGGCAAAGAGGGACTTTGCAATTAATTGCAATTCATCTGATCATTCTTCATGACATTCTGGAGTATATGCAAATTGCCATCATCAACACTGAGGCAGCAAACTTTGTGGAGACCAATACTTGTGTCATTCTCAAAACTTTTGGCCACGACTGTAGAGTTTTCCCTGTCACACTAGCAACGTTTCCCTTTACTGTGGCAATTGTGACTGAATCAACACAATATTAGCCACTTTCAAACAAAACAAAACAAACTATGCAAGAGATTTTGTTGTAGAAAACGCATCCGAGTAGGATTCTATTGCATTGACAAGCACTCCTTAGCCCCTACTCTGCACAGACCGGTGCGGCATAACCAATCAGAGATGCAGTAGGCCTGTATGCAAATAGACCATTACAATATATGGATCTGTGCCATTTACTTTGAACCGGATTGTGTTTACAGCATGAGTGGTCGTGAGTAGATGTGCTTGTTTAGAGATCAAAGCGAGAGCTGCATGTAGCCACGTGTGCACATTTTGTTCATACTTTGGTAGTTAGTGAGCAATTAGCCCAGTTATAGATCATTTGTAGTCAGCAATAAGGGAGTGATTGCTGACTATCTACTATAGTACTGTGTAGCTCAGTTGTCCCCAGTGCTCGGTTGTCTCCACCAAGTCTGTCCCCAAACAATTTGATTTGCTGGTTTTAAGTATTAAACTTTGTTGACTGTTGCTGAGTGCTATTGTCCTCCATCATCACCGGCCTGTACCTTATATTCCTTATTTATCTTTATCAACTTGCAATATTTTTTATTATTTTTTCACCTAAAACTTTGTAACAATGTATAGTGTACATATTCAGCCATTCACCCATACTATGCAATGCCTTTTTATAGCTTTTTGCACTCCAGACCTCTTGTATTTTTATACTTTTTCATACTGCCGCACTATGTATTATGTATCATGTATCTGTCTTTTGTGTATTCCGTTCTGGCATTTTGCACCTGCCTTGTGTTTTTTGTAGCTGCTTGACAAAGACATTTCTCCCAAATAATCCTGATAAGTATCAGTCTGGTGTTTTCTGTAATGACCTTAGTGATCACTGTTTTACAGCCTGTGTTCGTAATGGCTGCTCAGTGAAACGACCTGTCCTGATTTGTCATAGACGCTTGCTAAAAAACTTTAATGAGCAAGCCTTCTTTCATGAACTGGCTTCTGTAAAATGGAATAGAATCAGTTTGATCCCCTCTGTCGAAGACGTTTGGACCTTCTTTTTTGATATTTTCAGTGATATTGTTAACAAACACGCCCCCATAAAGAAAATGAGAATTAAAAACAGGTTCAGCCCCTGGTTTGACTGTGATCTTGCAGAGTTACTCCACCTCAAGAATTGCATTAGGTGAAAGGCCCGGCACACGCATACTCAAGCTGACTGGCTCTCGTTCAGGCAAATGAGAAATAAGTGCCCTCAGGCTATCCGGAAGGCCAAAGTTAGTTACTTTAAGGAGAGGTTCTCTCTCTGTGGGTCTAATCCCAAGAAATTCTGGAAAACGGTTAAAGACCTTGAGAATAAACCCTCCTCCTCACAGCTGCCCATGTCCCTTAAAGTTGATGATGTGGTTGTTACTGACAAGAAGCACATGGCTGAGCTCTTTAATCACCACTTCATTAAGTCAGGATTCCTATTTGACTCAGCCATGCCTCCTTGCCTGTCCAACATTTCCTCATCTGCCATCCCTTCTAATGCAACTATCCCTGATGCTTCTCCCTCTTTTTCCCCTGCATCGCTACAAAGTTTTTCCCTGGAGGCAGTTACTGAAACTTGACCCCAAAAAACCATCTGGGTCAGATGGTTTAGACCCTTTCTTCTTTATTTAAACTTTATTTTGACAGGGAAAACAGACTGAGACCTAGATCTCTTTTACGGCCATGCCCTGTGTAAACATGTTAACATGTACAATTTAGACACACAGACAGACATTTTGGAGAAGAAAGATCTCAAAACATACAAAACAGAGAAACATTTCAAGAAAAACAAAGAAAAACATAGAGTTCAAGAGAAACAAACACAAACAAATATTTTTGAAATGGGCAAGGGGCACCAAAGTGTCTAGCTTGAGGTGGGTCTGCAATTTGTTCCACAGAAAAGGTGCAAAGGAACTGAAGGCAGTTCTATCCAAATCTGTGTAGAATGCAGGCGATTGCTATCATCGCCAAGCCTATCTCCGACCTTTTTAACCTGTCTCTCCTTTCTAGGGAGGTTCCCATTGCTTAGAAGGCAGCCACGGTTTGTCCTTTATTTAAAGGGAGAGATCAAGCTGATCCTAACTGTTATAGGCCTATTTCTATTTTGCCCTGTGTATCAAAAGTTTGGGAAAAACTGACTAGCTTTCTTGGTGTCTATAGTATTCTCTCTGGTATGCATTCTGGTTTCCGTTCAGGTTGTGGATGTGTCACTGCAACCTTAAAGGTCCTAAATGATGTCACCATTGCCCTTGATTCTAAGCAATGTTGTGCTGCTATTTTTATTGACTTGGCCAAAGCTTTTGATACAGTAGACCATTCCATTCTTGTTGGCCGGCTAAGGAGTATTGGTGTCTCTGAGGGGTCTTTGGCCTGGTTTGCTAACTATCTCTCCCAAAGAGTGCAGTGTATAAAGTCAGGAAACCTGCTGTCTCAGCCACTGCCTGTCAGTACCCCAAGGCTCAATCCTAGACCCCACGCTCTTCTCAATTTACATCAACAACATAGCTCAGCCAGCAGGAAGCTCTCTCATCCATTTATATGCAGATGATACAGTCTTATACTCAGCTGGCCCCTCCCCGGATTTTGTGTTAAATGCTCTACAACAAAGCTTTCTTAGGTCCAACAAGCTTTCTCTACCCTTAACCTTGTTCTGAACACCTCCAAAACAAAGGTAATGTGGTTTGGTAAGAAGAATGCCCCTCTCCCCACAGGTGTGATTACAACCTCTGAGAGTTTAGAGCTTGAGGTACTCACCTCATACAATGGACACTCTTACTGACCGTTGTGGTTGCTTTGCGTGATGCATTGTTATCTCTACTTTCTTGCCCTTTGTACTGTTGTCTGTGCCCAATAATGTTTGTACCATGTTTTGTGCTGCTACCATGTTGTGTTGCTACCATTTTGTTGTCATGTTATGTTGCTACCATGCTGTGTTGTCGTGTGTTGCTGCCTTGCTATGTTTTTGTCTTAGGTCTCTCTTTAAGTAGTGTTGTGTTGTCTTTTGCCTTTTGGTAGGCCATCGTTGTAAATAAGAATTTGTTCTTAACTGACTAGTTAAATAAAGGTTAAATAAAATAAAAATAATCATCACAACAGTTTTCAGCTGTGCTAACATAATTGCAAAAGGGTTTTCTAATGATCAATTAGACTTTTAAAATGATAAACTTGGATTAGCTCACACAACGTGCCATTGGAACACAGGAGTGATGGTTGCTGATAATGGCCCTCTGTATGCCTATGTAGATATTCCATAAAAAAAATCTGCCGTTTCCAGCTACAATAGTCATTTACAACATTAACAATGTCTACACTGTATTTCTGATCAATTTGATGTTATTTTAATGGACAAAAAATGTGCTTTTCTTTCATAAACAAGGACATTTCTAAGTGACCCAAACTTTTTAATGGTAGTGTATGTATGTATGTATGTATGTATGTATGTATGTATGTATGTATGTATGTATGTATGTATGTATGTATGTATGTATGTATGTATGTATGTATGTATGTATGTATGTATGTATGTATGTATGTATGTATGTATGTATGTATGTATGTATGTATGTATGTATGTATGTATGTATGTATGTATGTATGTATGTATGTATGTATGTGGCCCTTAACTGGAAATGTAACTGGAAGTGCACGTGAGCAACTCATTTTCATCTAAATCTCCTATTGGCATCAATACATGATATAAGCAAAAATATGATGTACTAATAGACATACACTTTGAATGTATGGTACAATTATGTTTGAAATAAGACATTCAAGTAAAATAAAGAAATATAAAAAGTAACTTAACAGAGAGGGAAACCTATAAAAAAAAAGTTAGACAATTTTTTGGGTCCAGTCTTACCTTCTTGGTGGCCTCCCCCTCCCCCTCTGGGCTACAGGGGGCCGGAGTCCACAGCATGCTAGGAGCGATGCACACCGACAGGTTGAAGGCATTCATCTGGTTGTCGTCTGCGTTGCCTTGGATACAATGGAGCACGGCAACCACATGCCTGAGTAGCAACAGGTTCTCACTGGGCAGAAGATGGACCAACCTGAGGTAGGGGGTGGGGGGTGGGGGTGAGAACAGACAAGATAATCAGGGATGAAAACACATCAACAACATCTAGTAAGACTTTGGATGTGTCAGACACATAATTAAATATTGGGCAGAGGATGAAAGGTGCACTAACTGCCCCCCCATATTTCACACACACAAATACATTGCTACATCCTCTGGGAATCCAGCAGATTGTAGAGCTGTGACATGTTATGGTTTGTCTAAGAGTCTTCTGGAAAATAATTATTCAGATTTTAACTGTTTCTTTTATGTTATTTTTTCCCTCTTGGCCTGAGAAGAAGGTACTTTATTTTCCTGCAACTGGATCAAACCAGCTTTTCCCGCCATTTTTCTTTCCTTCTCTCTGCCTGTGCCACCCCTACACAGAAGCTTTGTTTTTCGCTGTGTGTATGTGTTTGCAAAGGTGCGTTACAGGGAGTGCCAGTACCTGTGGATGGCTTGCATCCTCTCCTCTTCCTCCTCTCGCTCCATCACTGCAACCCACTGCTCATACAGATTCACACACAGCAGACTGCCTGGAATGTTCCGCAGGAAGTCCTGTTGGGTCACAAACACAGGGACACATTACACTTTACCCTGCCACATATGCTTCTCGTCAATAGAGTTTATACGGATCCTGAAAATATAGGATGTAAAATAGATTGGAATGCAATGAAAGAGGCTGTGCAATTCAATGTGTTTTTACAGAAGCAATCTATCCCTTTTCACTCTTGTTTGTTTGTGTCAGCTCACTTGGTATTAGTTTGTTGGTCAGGAGTGGGTATAGTAATATGCCTAACTGAACAGCAGCATGTGTTCTCTCTCTTTCTGTGTTCTGTTCTACCTGATCTAATACAGCTACAGGTTTCCAGTAAAGCCATTGGCACAAACCTCCCAACATGAGCATTGAACTGAGTGTGTTTTTCTATCTGAGCTTTCTCTTCGCTCCAATCACGTCACTGCTTTCTGTCTGTCTGTCTAAGACTTTCTATGGGGATTTCAAACACACACACACACTAGATACTGCGGTGAATATGTGTGTGTGAGAGTGCAGCTGTGTTAGCTCTGTGCAGTGAATTATTCTGATGTGAATTGTTGAAGCAGGATGAAACAGATCCTTCAAACCTCCTCTCTCTCATGTCTCAATATATCTGATCGGACAAGCCTGGACAGACCCTTTAAACTATGATTAATCCACACAGAGCCTGGTGTGTGTGTGTGTGCGTGCGTGCGCGCGTACTGTCCTACCTTGAAGACTGCGGCAGTGACAAACACAGATTCGTGTGTAAGTGTGTGTGTGTCCTCTGTCCCATTGTCCAGTCTGTCTCTCAGCTCTCTGCAGGCTTTGGCCCCTGCAGAGCGACGGAATATACCCCTGGTGTAGGGACCCTCCTGGTACAGAAACACCAGCATGTCCATGACAGGTTTGGGCAGGGTGTGGTCAGGGGGGCAGACGGAACTGAGAGACCGTCCGAACAGGCATCCCAGGGTAGGGGACAGGGAGGTGGGGGACAGGGGGACACTGTCCAGCTGGCTACTGGAACCCCTCCAGAAGGCCCAGTTTATCAACGACCTCTTCCTCTTAAAGGACTTATGGCCTGGCTCTGCAGAGAGGGGGGTGGGGGGAGGGATTATTCCAACATTAAAGACATTATTTCTACATTAAGTAGGGCTTACTGCTCAATAAAACACAACGAGCGGAAGAGAGGGGGAAAGAGTTGGAGAGTGGAAGGTGTTTGGAGAGAGAGAGAGAGAAAGAGAGAGAGAGAGAGAGAGAGAGAGAGAGAGAGAGAGAGGCATTGATTCAGAAAGAGACATGACTAGAGAGGGGTCTGAGTCTGATGGGCGGAGGTCTGTCTGGAGAGAGAGAGTGTGTGTTTATTAAAACCATGTTTCTGAGTCTGGGTAGATCATGTTAAGAAGCTGTGGGTCTGTGAGTGTTCATACGCACTGTGTGTGTGTCTGTGTGTGTCTGAAAGACTATGAGCTCTCTGTCTGTGTGTTTATTTGAGTTACGGTGCAGACATGATGTCTGTTCTTACATTGCCTGTGTGTGCATCTGTTTGTACCAGTGTGTCTACTTGGCCTTTCTGGGAAAAAAACATAAAATGTGTGTGAAGCACAGCTTATGCTGTGTTTGTGTGGGTGGGGGGAACAATAAAATGCCCTTCCACATTAGTGGCACAACACCCCTAGCTGCCCAGGGCCCTGCCTGATCAAAACAGAATATTAACAAAACACTCCAGATTTTTACTCAATTACATGTTGGCAGCCAAATCCAAAACAACGTTGTTACAGAGCCGCTCCAACATTATTTAACGAGCCCAAGTTTATAAAGTTTATAAAGTTGTAAAACACGCATTGCATCATTATACGCCAGTGTGAGAAATCTTGTAGGGTAGATATTTTGAAGAAAGAAAGGGAACAAGAGAGACAGAGAGAGAGAGAGAGAGAGAGAGAGAGGTGGGGGAGGCTGGTTGTGTGAGCAATGTTTTGATCCTTTTATGGAGTTTAATGGATCCATGTTGGGTTGTTGCTAAACAGATGCCATATTTCTATCCTGGCCAATAAAAACCTCTGGTTTCTAGATGTATCAGTAAACAACGATGATGTCATGACAGAATTTACCCCCAAATCTATCAGTGACACCCTCTGCCTAGTTGCACACCCTCTGACACACCCTATTAGCATACACAGCCGTGTGCACACTCGTAAAACTAGTGCTAAGCGATTAACCAAAATATCTGTTATTTTTAGTTTTTTAATCAACCCATTGTCCAAAGTCGGTTCAATTATTTGAATCCATTTTGTTTGTGTTTTTTCTGTGAGCTCAATGCGCACATTGCACAGTTTCTCTAGAGATAAGCCCGAACTGTGCGATGTAGTAGGGAGTTGTAGTTCCAACAGGCCAATATTCTACATAGTTAAGCGCAGAAAACGTGGTAATTAACTACAATGGCCATAATCTATTGCACGCCTACTTGTCCTGTCTTTGTGTTTCTTTTCCATCTGCTATGTTAGTTTAGTAGTGTGGGCAGACATGGAGAGAGAGAGTGAAGAGACAGAAGAATATGCGATCGAGGGGGATAGAGAGCAGTTGCTTCTTGAGGAATCTCTACCTGAAAATACATGATCTACAGTAAGTGATTGATAGTTGGTATTCAGCAGTCATAAAAGTATGCCTTATTTACTTTGAATAACTACTAAAATAGTGATTTTTTATCAGACAGCATAGGCAGCAGCTCTAAAGAGATTAGATGACTTGCAATTAAATAATGAAGTAATCAAATAAAACAAATGTAAACAACTTAAATATTTTATTAAAGTAAAGTAATGTGAATAAATGATGGTTAATAAGTGATAAGTAGTAATGGGCATCACTACCATCATGGGACATTTATGTTTTTTATTTATTCTGTGTTGTTACAGCATTCAACCCACATAAGTGCATTTAATGCTTCCAAAAATAATAGAAATCGAAAACCGTGATTGTTTTACAATCAAACCGAAACGGAACCAACCTCAAAAAGCACTTGTTAGATTACAATTATTAGGCTGATGTAGCGGTTAGGGTAGGGGAGGCTTATGAAAGAAGAGGAATCTAAGGAAAGGCTTGTGATTGATTCAGTGGAGCCTCCTCAACGAGCCTCCTGGAAAACACTCTCACACACACTCTCTATGTTCACTCTCTCTCTCTTCCTCTTACTCTCTCTGAAAGTATGTATTAAAAGACGTATGAAAGTACGGAATTAAAGAAGTTTGAGGCAAAAGAAGGAGGTGGGAAGTAAACAAGGGCAAAGGGGAGGGGACACATTTTTTAAAGAAACTGACCCTTTCTTTCTGTTGAGTCGGTCTCAGTGTGTAAAGGGGCACTTACCTATGAGCGGAGCCTGTTTGGGACCCACCCGGCTGGGCTTGAGGATGAACTGACACTGGTTGGCTGGAGGGAGACACTGGTCCAGCAGCATCGCCCCCTGGCCCTCTGGAGAAGGAACTGCATCCTTCCCTCCACCTCCTCCATCCCGAATGTGACTCATCTTGATACTGAAGGGAAACTCGTGCCCTATGGGGTTGTAGAGGAGAGGTTAAAGATGTTAGAGGTCAGGGGTCATTAGTCTCACTGGAGTTGTGACCAGGCCAGGTTTACAGTACGTCCAGCTAGTCTCTTATCAACCTCATCGTTAAGTCAAATTGAGTAACAAAACAAAACAGAGCAACTTTTGACCGCAGAGTAAAAGGTTAGAGTAGGTACAGTGGCATGTATTCATGAATGCCAAGGGAAGCCAGGATTCCCCCCCAAAATAAAAAAATATATACATTTTTTAAAGTATCTTTCGTCTCTGTGTTTCATAATTGTCCTTCAATTCGCAAGAGGCTAAATGTATCTCACGGGAGAAGCATCCTGAGCGAGCGAAACAGCGCCTTTCTGTCTCTCTACGTGAAGGCCATCTATCTGATGCTGTCTGGTCAAAACGAGTTTGACATTATTGCCGACCGTAGCATTGAAGGGAAGCTAGCGAGCATCTGGCCTCCCTTGACATTTATTTAGTTGAAAAAAAGTGTCAAGGGAAGCCAGCTTGGAATTGGTGTCACTCTTATTAAACCCCGTTGAGAGCATACGTCATTGACAAAAAAACTAGAATTGTTGCATCTCGTTGTCCTCCAGTGGCTAGCTAAAATTGTCCCTTTCCTAAATTAGCCATGGATGGAGATAGGGATTTGGACTTGTGGTTTTACTTAATTCTCTGTACTGGCCCAATGATTATAACGCCGATTCTGATCCAACCATTAATTCATACATTGTTGTGCCCATGGCCCGAAAGGATGGAAGTTCAATATGTGGCTAGATGTAGAAGGTTAATGTTGACTAGCTAAAGTTGCGCATGAATGGAAGTTAGGCTAGAGAGCAAGCATTCTAACCAGGTAGACTACGATAACAAAAAATAAAAGCATGTACTGTATGACAGAGTGACAGACCGTTTCTTCAACATGAAAGAGAGGAGGATGGCATTGGCGTTTCTCTACAAGTAGGGTGAGTCAACATGTTTTTCTACTTGCACGAACGCACATGTACACACACACAGAAATCAGAATCATGGACTGCCACATCATACCTAGCTTACGTTGATTGGACTAAATTCTTTTCGGTATGTTTTAGTTGTCCCTGTATTAAACTAAGCAGAGGTGATTTAAAATGGTGCTGGAATAGTGGAGGCAGCTCCTGATTTCTTTGCGGTAACTCTCTGTGGTTCTAAATCAATAGTTGTTTAGTGGTCCGAAAATGTCAGAAACATTAACTTGCTTGACCATGCTGTAGGTCACGTAAGTGTCTGTTATGCAATATGCTTTGTGGACTTCACTGGACAGAGGTTAATCTCCGGTTTTGTGATGAAACAAAGGTGTGGTTAAATTTATTCTGCCACTGTGTCTTCTGCCAGCCATACCCAGAGATATGGCTGGGTTTAAGGTGAGGATAATAGTGTAGAGTGAGTGTAACAAGGCTGTGGGGTAAAAGAGTTGAACTCACCAATGAGAGGGTACGGGGAGTCATCTTTAATGGAGCTCACCCACAACTGGTGGTCTTTCACACAGCCCAAAATGCCAAACTGCTGTAGTGCCATATGGATGACATCAGTGGTGCTGTCTGAATTACTCACAGCTAGAGTCTTAGCCTGGGGGAAGACAAAAACATTAGAAAAATGCACCCACACATACGAAGGAACACACACCTGCACCCATACATAAACAGTACTTACATAAGCGCAATTCCCAATGTCCTTTGCAAACATCTTCAGAGGAATGGTCTTGGGGTCATCCTTCTCTTTCTCTTCCTTTATTTGACTAGAGGAACGAAGTTAGCATAAAAAAGAATACCTTCTTTAACACAAGCAAGACTAAACACATTATTCAAGCTACTGAAGTCAAGCCATAGACTATTAGTATCAGAGGAAGTAATGAACAATTTAGTCTCCCGTCATTTCTGTTTACCTTTTGATGAGAAAAAGCCACTTCTCCTTGTGCTCCACAGAACTGCAGACAGACAGAGAGAGATGGAAAATTAAGTTGGATAAGCAATATTATTTTTCTCATCTTCTCCTACATAATGTGTCCCTGTAAAACTGCATAGTTCCTATGAATTCCTGGTGTCAAGGCGTATAGTGTGTGTGTGATATTTTACAACCTCTGGCTCTCCGTGGTCAGAGTAAGGGGGTTTTACGACTAGGAATATGACTCTGGTTGTGGTGCGGTGTTGGGATGAGAATTTACTGTTCTAGTGGTTGTTCCTTTCTCTGAGACAGAATAACAAGTCCTGTACTGTACGCTAAACGTGACGTCACGCACCCAAGAATCCTCAACCAATCACCCGACAGATATTAATGACTTTGCCTCTGGGTATCTTACAAAAGGAAATTTAGCGTACAGTACAGGACTTGTTATTCTGTCACCACTGCGACCGGTACGCTCTCGTTGGCTGGCCCTCACTACATATTCGTCGCCAAACCCACTGGCTCCAGGTCATCTATAAGTCTTTATTAGGTAAAACCCCGCCTTATCTCAGCTCGCTGGTCACCATAGCAACACCCACCCGTATCATGCGCTCCAGCAGGTATATTTCACTGGCCACCCCCAAAGCCAACACCTCCTTTGGCCGCCATTCCTTCCAGTTCTCTGCTGCTAATGACTGGAACGAATTGCAAAAATCCTTGAAGCTAAAATCCTGGCTAACTTTAAGCATCAGCTGTCAGAGCTGCTTATCGATCACTGCACCTGTATATAGCCCTCCTGTAAATAGCCCACCCTACTACCTCATCCCCATATTTATTATTTTCGCTCATTTTGCACTCCAGTATCTCTATTTGCACATCATCATTTGCATCTATCACTCCAGTGTTAATTCTAATTTGTAACCTATTTCGCCACTATGGCCTATTTATTGTCCTACCTTCCTAACCTTACTGCATTTTGCACAACATTTGCACACTCTGTATATAGATTCTCTATTATGTGTTATTGACTGTACGTTTGTTTAATTCCCATGTGTAACTCTGTGTTGTTGTTTTTTGTCGCACTGCTTTGCTTTGTCTTGGCCAGGTCGCAGTTGTAAATGAGAACTTGTTCTCAACTGACCTACCTGGTTAAATAAAGGTGAAATAAAATTAAAATAAAACTCTGACCCCTTATCAAAACACAAAAAACATGGCAAACAATTTCCCTCACCTCGGATTTTCTCTCGCCAGTAGTAACCACAAAATGAAATTACAATTAACATACAAATAAAACCGAAGAGGGCTTACTAGCTAGTTACAGTGTTTGATTCATATCAGCCGTTTTCTTATAAAACAGCTCAGATAGCTTGCGAAATGCTAATGTGCGACTGAAATGTAGCTAGCTTACTGGCTAGCATGCTGGCTCACAATGGCCATGCAGTAGCCAACTAGCTAGCTAGCTCGCTAATCGTGGACGCCAAGACACAGCTATCTAGACCAACGAGCTCATGGGCGCATAAGCTACATTAGCCAACTGGTTAGACATGATTACACCATGGGCAACAATAACTGGCGACTAGTTCGTATTAAGACAAATATTTTCAACCCACTGACCACCGCATTTAGGAGGATAAATAATTACTGAACTGTAGCTAGCTATATCACTGGCCAGGCAGTAACTAATTGTGAACGCATTACCTATTCTTTGATACATTTGGGTTAACTTGCTCATATCAAGCAACACATACCAGACCATTTGTGGACTCATTTTTTGAATGATCGGACAGTGAAAATAAAACTGATTGGTAGCTAGCTGGTGAGGCATTCGTTTATTTCCCAATTTCCCAATGGTTATCAAGCTGAAGCTGGGTTTCCCAAGTCGTTCGGTCAGTGCAAACTGCTCATGCCGGCAGCTAGCATAAATATTCATGTCCTTGCCCGCCTTCCTACAGAAGGACATTTTGCGTACATACTCAATGAGGATTTATTAAAGGGACATTCTCACTATAAGAGTACAGAGTATACAGTAAGCATATGTATGTGCGCGTACAGGCCTGTCTGCATGTGTGTGTGTGCGTACCTGAATGTGGCAACACAGTTGAAGGTAGGCCAGCCCATGACAAAGCTCCTGTCTAGACTGGTGCTGCCCTCACACACCTCCTCCATACAGCCTGCTGTCCACATCTCACACACACGCGCCTGAGCCTTCAGTTTGAAGTGGGTGGATGACCTGCAGCAAACACGAGAGGGTCACACACAGTTTAACACACCAGCACACACACACATGCTGAATCACGTTTCTGAGCACATACATTTATTAATAGCCAAGGTGGAATTCTCAACATTCCTACAGCAAACCTACTGTATGTACAAGTGTCTCTGTCTGTGAACACCCCTGATACACAGACACCTTCCTGTCATACTCTTTTTAACCCAGAATGTAATAAAGCCAATTATAGCTTTCTCCATTATGTATGGGTCAGCTCCACCCAGAGGCACATGATGTTGAATATACAGTAGGTTGGAGAGAGAGGCCATATTCTGCTGCCACAACATCACAGCAATGTTGCATCAACACCCTGAAAGTATCTAGAACATTGGCTGAAGGTTGTATTCTGGGTGGGGAGCCCCTTGGGCCCTGATGAGTGGTCTTTGATCTGGGCACAGCCTCAGATGGATTTAATTGGCTGAGAGGTAATTATAGGCCGGATAGGAACTAGGGGGGATGGAGGAGAGGGAGGGAGGGAGGGATAGGGCTCACAGTCCTGTTTTGTAGGCTTGGTGTTTTTAGACTTGGTGTTTTTAGACATGGTGTAGGGAAGAAAGGGATGGAATGTAGTTTTTAGCAGTTGCCTTCTGCTCTTTTGCCCCCCCCCCTTCTCTCTCTCTCACAGGCACAGACACACACACAGACACACACACAGACACAGACTCACTTGGCCTTGGCGATGAGGAGTGTGTCAGTGAAGAGGAAGAGGTGTCTATCCTGCGTCTGCAGGCCAGTCTTCAGCTGGGTGTGGGCGTGGGCCAGGAACACCCTGCTTGGAGAGAGGAACGCCTGCACCAGGGGACACGTCTCTGGGCTGACCGGAGACAGGCAGTTCTCCCTGTCAACATACACACACACACACACATCACATGCTGTTAGAACAACCAGGTCAACATACAGTAGAGGGGTCATTTCAGGTTGGCTCCCAATAGGCCAACGGGTCGGGCGGATTACTGTTTGGGGTCAGAGGGAGAGGAAGTGTGGGTCAGTTTGGTTGTGTTAATGAATGAACCCAGTGCTACCTATAAGCGTTCCCAATGGCCTCCTAGTAGCACTTTAACAAGGTTATCCACTTCCTCAGCTAGGGTAGGGGCTTACATAGCCTTACAGCCATGGTGTATGTATAGAATGGCAAGCTAAACTGTGAGATTAGCCGTGTGGTGTTATCCTCGTGTGGCTGGGATAATGTCATTAGTTTTGGAAAAAGAAGAGTTGTAAAAAGAGAAAAACCAAGGTACTTCAGCCAGTCAGTCTTCCATTAGTTAATTACTTACAGTACATAACTGATTAATTACACAAGTCAATGGGAAAGGTACAGTATATGTGTTTTTGAATGACTCTGGAATATGTATGTGGAGGATTATTCAATGCAAAGCTTTTGGTGCTTCCCAGTGTTGGGAGGGAACTGTTTGAAGGGAATTCTCTGGGGTTGGGGGCTAAGATGATGGGTGTGTGTCTGTGCACCCGTTTGTTTGTACGTGCATGTGTGGCCGTGTTTCTCTGTTGGTAGAGCATGGTGCTTGCAATGGCAGGGTTCTGGGTTCGATTCCCATGGGGGACCAGTATGAAAAAGTACGAAAATTTATCCATTCGCTCTGGATAAGATTGTCTGCTAAATACTGTAAATGAAATGCTGCCAAAGAGGAGGGAGTCAATCATCTCCTTCAGTCTTTATTAAACATAACACCTTTTGCATGGCTAAACACAGGACTACTGTCAAGGTACACTACATGGCCTGCTCGTTGAATATCTCATTCTAAAATCATGGGCATTAATATGGAGTTGGTTCCCTCTTTAGGATGGCAGGTAGCCTAGCGGTTAGAGCGTTGGGCCAGTAACCGAAAGCCTCTGGTTCGAATACCAGAGCCGATAAGGTGAAAAAAAAAACCTGGCGATGTGTCCTTGAGCAAGGCACTTAACCCTAATTTGATTGATGGGGTTGAGGTCAGTGCTCTGTGCAGGCCAGTCAAGTTCTTCCACACCAATCTCAAAAAACCTAGCAAAAAACATGAAAAACAGCCCCAGATCATTATTCCTCCTCCAACAAACTTTACAGTTGCCACTATGCATTGGGGCAGGTAGCGTTCTCCTGGCATCCGCCAAACCCAGATTCGTCCTTCCGACCACCAGATGGTGAAACGTGATTCATCACTGCAGAGAATGCGTTTCCATCACTCCAGCCGACGCTTTGCATTGCTCATGGGGATCTTAGCCTTGTGTGCGGATGCTCGGCCATGGAAACCCATTTCATGAAGCTCCCGACAAACAGTTATTGTGCTGACGTTGCTTCCAGAGGCTGTTTGGAATTTGGTAGGGAGTGTTGCAAACGAGGACAGACGATTTTTACACTCTACATGCTTGAGCTCTAGGAGGTCTCGTTGTGTGAGCTTGTGTGGCCTACCACTTCTCAGCTGAGCCGTTGAACTGAACTGACTTTGAAGAACTGAATTGGAGATTGCACGGCTGTGTGCTCGATTTTAAACAAATGCTTCTACATCTGCATTGCTTGCTGTTTGGGGTTTTAGGCTGGGTTTCTGTATAGCACTTTGTGACATCTGCTGACGTAAAAGGGCTTTTATAAATACATTTGATTGTTAGCAACGGGTGTGGCTGAAATAGCCGAATCCACTAATTTGAAGGGGTGTCTACATACTTTTGGCCATGTTGTGTATGTGTATACATGTAAGTGTGAGCCAGTCACAGATCAGCAGATAGGGTTAATCAAACACACTATCTGGAAATACACTATATATACAAATGTATGTGGGCACCCCTTAAAATCAAGCACACAGCCATGCAATCTTCATAGACAAACAGGAGGAATAATGGTCTGGGGCTGTTTTGCATGGCTCGGGCTAGAACCCCTTAGTTCCAGTGAAGGGAAATCTTAACACTA